>MNCI01020964.1:166898-179836 GCA_015680685.1 Gnetum montanum | reverse complement strand
TAGATCCCCCTAGCTACACCACTGGGCTACCAAGCAGTCACACTTAAATGCTCGTAATCAAGTCGAACTCGTTCCGCTTCTAGGAGTTTAGGGTGAGAAACTAATCGTGATAAGTAACCGATTCCTTAGCTAGCCGTACACACCCGTAGATGCTCGTAGCCAAGTCGTACTTACACCGCACTATGAAAGCAATAAATAACATGAAATAAATAACAATAAATAAACTAAGTGAATGCTGCAATGATGAAGTAATCTCGATCTTTATTGCCGGTCATGTGCGTGTCCAAGTACGGCACACTCGAATAAAGACACCGTACAATCACATTCACCACACTGCGGGCAGACATGGGAAAATTCTAACTCTGGAGGGATCAAACTGCCAGAGCTTCGCTACACTAAAACTGGGATCCCCAAATAAGGGAGAGCCGCCTCTTATTTATAGAATTGACGGCTGACTGTGATATCGCGTACGCGATATCCTAGGGAAGGATGCGATATCGCGTATGCTATATCGCGACCGACGCAAACCGCGTCTCATCAATTGTTATAGATGGAAAACGATGCATCTACAAGGGATGCCTCACCCCCAAACCCCTCACAATCTAGTACAAGGTTTAGCTTGGCACTACACCAAAACTATCTAGTCCTAGCTACCTACATATCTGTAGATTGTAAGAGATGTCTCAAGGTAGAGGTTCTCTTGGGTCATCCCCATGGTTTGGGAACCATGAAACACTCTAAGACACCCTTGGATGGCACTCAAGTGTTAGAAAATCCATCTTGGTTTGGAGGTACCAAGTTAGTAGCAGGTTTCCCTTCTGTCGCATCCCTTTCTAAGTCCTTTTCATACTACCCTCTCAAGGAGAACTACACGGCCCTAATTTTGTGGAAATTATAGATATGTAGGTAGCCAAGACTAGGTAGTTTTGGTGCGGTGCCATCCCAAACCTTATACCAGATCATGAGGGGTCTGGGGCTAAGGCATCCCTTGTAGATGCATCATTTCCCCTTCCACTAATGATGTCTACAGGGTTGCTTGTGTACTTGTTTCCAAGGTTCTTGTTCGGAGTTTAGTTGTTCTCCTTGAGGTGCATTCTTGTTTATTAAGAAGTTGTGCTACTCACTTCATTCCATGGGTTTCTTGCTTATTAGAGGTGTATTTCCCAAGTCTTCCACCCTAAATCCATTGGATCTCAATGAATTCCTTAGGGTGTCAGACAACATTGGGGCAACATTGTTACAGATGGTATCAAAGTGAGGTTTTTGTAATCGTATTGTGATAAGTGTATGTCCTTTAGCTGTGTTACATCATCTATGTTGTTCTATTTATGGTTCTTTTAGATAGATATCTAGGTAATATAGGATCATATCCTTATGTGTTCTTTGAAGAGTTGCTTTATGGTAAGACTCTTAAGCTCTTTATTATGGGGCTGATGTTGCATTGTGAGCAATTAATGTATGTTGTTCTCCTAGAGGATGTATACGATTGCATTGTGGTACTATCCTCCATTGGTTTACTTATGGTTGGACAATTTGTTATTTTACCTTGATATGGTAGAGAAGAGTTCTATTGACAACTTATAATTATTGTTGTTTGAGGAGCTCTCATCTCTAGTCTCCAGTGATTCATGTGGGATGAACTGAACCTAGTCTTCACTTTGGTCTCCACTCAAATGACCTATATTGAGATGGCATGGATTGAATTATGCAAGATGTTGTATCCTTGCATTTCCACTCATCCTAAATACAGTGAATATGGGAATTACAAATTGGGACATATTGGTTCCTAGGTACCTCGAGATGGAGGACCTTCAAACATGTGCTCACAGTGAGCCTTATTTTGGGTGGATCAAGACCATCGTCGGTAGACTTTGTATGCTTGTGTTTGCAATTGTATGTTTGTCTAGTTTTGTAGGTGTGTCTTCCTTAGCTACATTTTCAAATTTTTCATGCATGTCTCTTTTGTCATGTCTATCATTCATAATGTAAGACTTTGTGCTCAAAAACACTTGAGCTTATACTCTCATGACTGGGGGCTTCTAGTGCTTATGTGGACTACTTGGGCATGTTTAATGGGTAAGGTGCAATTAGGTTGTTGTACTTGCATATAGAATAAACCTCCCAAAGAGGATCTTCCCTTTGGGTTCAAAAATCCAATGAAAGGTGTTGATCATGAGTTGTGGTTGTTCTTGGCATGGTAGAAAACTTTACATTCTGGGAACCTAGATGTTCCTTGGAAAATTCATGACTGTGGTTGTTCTTGAAGGTGATTCTACATACTCCCTTGAACTAAGTATTTAGAAAATGGTGCTTGTTCCATCTCTCAGAGTGGGAAGGAGAGCTTCTAAGATGCAAGTACAGCCTATCCTTTATGGTTGTAATGGACAATGTGGTTGTGGGTGGTGTGAGATGTTTGTATGAAGGATTATCTTGGGGTTGACTATCCAACATATCCTCCACTCATCCTAGCACTTGAGCAATCATTCTCGATGTTGAACAACCTCAAAGGATTTCAATGATAAATAGGTTAAGGATGCTTTGATAGCCTCTTGGAGAAGTTTTCCAAACAAATTTTGGATCTTCTCTCTTGTTGTGAAAATGGAATAGTGTTGGATGATGACATGGGGATTGCGATGTTGGTGCGTCTACAGATGGCAAGGTCAAATTCAAAAGATTAGGCTCTATACCTTGTTTCAAAGGGAAATCACACTTAACTCCCTTCCTACCAGCCTAAATAGATGTGATGTGGAAAAATAAAATAAAATATGTGGACAGTATAGACATGGTGATTTAGTGCTTAGATGGTTGGACTAGTGAGACCCCATGGATCTTAATGTGAGAAGTAGAACTTAGGGTTCTGGCAAGCTTGAGTTGCTTGTGGAGACATGGCTCTTTTAGAGCATGTTCTCTCTCTCTCAGTTTCGACTTTCCAATTCCATCACTAGGGTAGGTAGGGGCCCTAGTGAGCCCTCAAAATTGATGACAAAAAAGAATCAAGAAAATCAATGGATTTTGAGATGCCATTCCTAAAGGAACTCTGTTGAACTTATGGAAGAAGAGCTTGTCCTCTTGCATAGGTATGGGTCTATGCAAGAAGATAACTCTCTAGACCTGATAAGGAACAGATCTAGGGGATTCCTTAGAGACATTGGCCCTTTAGGTTGGACTTCTCTCTCATGTCACAGAGTAGGAAACGTTTTTGGGGTTCCTCCAAGTGCCATTTTTGTTTCATACAAGGCCTTGGATGGAAGGATATATCAGGTGTTGGGGTTGATATTTTTTTCAAGCCTAGCATCAGTTAAGTTGAAGGATTCCTTGGAGTTGACAAAGTTCCAAACCCATACTGGAAGTGTACTCTCAAAGTTATCCTAGGCTCCACTCTAAGGACGTCACTTCTTTTGTGCAGGAGAGGATTGTAAGAGATGTCTTAGGGTAGAGGTTCTCCTAGGCCATCCCCATAGTTCAAGGACTATGGAACACTCTGAGGTACCCTTGGGTGGCATTCAAGTGTTAGAAAACCCATTCCAACTTGGTGGTACCAAGCTAGCAATTGGACTCCCTCTTATTGCATCCCTTTCTAAGTCTCTTCATACTACCCTCTTGAAAAGAACTACATGGTCCTAATTCTATGACGGTCATAGATATGTAGGTAGCCAAGACTAGATAGTTTTGGTGCAATGCCATGCCAAACCTTGTACTAGATAGTGAGGGATCTAGGGGGTGAGGTGTCCCTTGTAGATGCATCATTACCCTTTCCACTGATGATGTCTATAAGGTTGCTTGTGTACTTATTTGCAAGGTCCTCATTCAAAGTTTAATCATTCTTCTTGAGGTGAATTCTCATTTATTAAGAAGTTGTTGTGCTACTTGCTTCCTTCCATGGGTTTCTTGTTAGAGGCATATTCCCTAGGTCATTTTTCCTTGATCTATTGGATCTCAGTGAATTCCTTGGGATGTTGAATAATGTCAGGGCAACATTGTTATCGATGGGAAATGATGCATCTACAAGCAGTGCCTCATCCCCAGACCCCTCACAATCTGGTACAAGGTTTAGCATGGCACTCTACCAAAACTATCCAGTCCTAGCTACCTACATATTTATGACCACCACAGAATTAGGGCCATGTAGTTCTCCTCGAGAGGGTAGTATGAAGAGGACTTAGAAAGGGATGCAACAGGAGGGACTCTTGTTGTTGGCTAGGTACCACCAAGCCAAAATGGGTTTTCTCTAACACTTGATATGTCCTTCCATCCAAGGCCTTGCATGAAATGCAAAGGGTACTTGGAGGAACCTCAAAAACTTTCCCTACTCTGTGACATGAGGGAGAAGTCCAATCCAAAGGCCTAATGTCTCTAAGGCATTCCCTAGATCCATCCCTTATTAGGTCTAAAGACTTGTCTTCTTGCATAGACCCATACCTAAGTAAGAGGATAAGCTCTTCTTCCACAAGTCTAGTCGAGTTCCCTTCTGAATGGCATCTTGGAACCCATCAATTTCCTTAATTTATTTTTGTCATTGATTTTGAGGGCTCACCAAGGCCCCTATCCATCTTGGTGATGGACTTGTGAAACCAGAACTGAGAGACAGAATATGCTCCAAAAGAGCCATGTCTCTACAAGCAACTCAATCTTGCAAAAATCCTAGGTTCTACTTATCACATCAAGACCCATGAGGTCTTGCTAGTCCAACCATCTATGTATTAGATCACCACATCTATATCGTCCACATATTCTCTTTTGTTTTTCCACATCACATCTATTTAAGCTGATAGGAAGGGAGTTGAGCATGATCTCCCTTCGAAACAAGGTATAGAAGTAGATCTTCTGATTTTGACCTTGCCATCCACAAACATACCAGTATCGCAATCCACATTTCATCATCCAACACTTCCATTTCCACAGCAAAAGAAAAGATCCAAAATTTATTTGAAAAAATTCTCCAAGAAGCTATCATAGCATACAAACTTAGTCTATCATTAGCATCATTAGAGGAAGTCCAACATCGAGAACACCTACTCAAACCCTTAGATAAGTGAAGGATATGTTGGGTAGTCAAACCCAAGACAATCCACCATACACATGTCTCACACCATCTACAACCACATGGTCCATTATCACGATAATATTCCATTAATGGGAAAGGATGAGCCTCATCCCTTGAACCCCTCATGATCTAGAATAAGATTCAGGATGGCACCACACCAAAATTATCTAGTCCTAGCTACCTACATATCTATGACCACTGTAGAATCAAGGCCATGTAGTCCTCCATGTGAGGGTAGTATGAAGAGGACTTAGAGAAGGTGGAATAGGATGGTATCCTCTTATTGGCTTGGTATCGCCAAGCTGAGATGGATTTTCCAACACTTGAGTGCCACCCAAGGGCACTGTAGAGTGTTTTATGGTCCCCAAACCATGAGGATGGCCCAAGAGAATCACTACCGTAAGAAATATCTTACAATCCTCCCTTGCATACAAGAAGCAACGTCCTTGGAGTAGAGCCTACAATAACTTTGAGAGTCCACTTCTAGTATGGGTTTGGAACTTTGTCAACTCTGAGAAATCATTCAACTCAATTGATGCCAAGCTTGAAGGAAGGTATGAACCCCAACACCTGATACATCCTTCCATCCAAGGCCATGCATGAAACACAAAGGGAACTTGGAGGGACCCCAAAAATGTTTCCGACTCTATGACAAGAGGAAGAAGTCCAACCTAAAGGGCCAACATCTCTAAGGTTTTCCCTAGATCTATTCCTTATCAGGTCTAGAGACTTGTCTTCTTGCATAGATCCATACCTATGCAAGAGGACAAGCTCTTCTTCCATAAGTCCAACCAAGTTCCCTTCTAAATGGCATCTTGACATCCATCGATTTCCTTGATTTTTTTTCTGCATTGATTTTGAGGGCTCACCAGGATTGCTACCCATCTTGGTGATGGACATGTGATGAGTGGTGAGGTACCCCTACACCCAACCATATGAATACAATCATTTACACACGATCTGGTCAAACTTCAACGACTAAGTGCTTATGCGCTTACATAGAACAATGATGGGTTATGTGATCATTTTCTTTCCAAGCTTGCTTGTAAGGCAAGATTGTATAGTTAAGTAAACTTGAGGTATATGATTTTTATCCTTTTTTATGTTTTATGTTCCTGGTGCTTAAAGGGAAGAAATGAAATAATCTAATAACTAATTTGATTTAACTAATTAACTATTCTCTAACCAATCCTAACACTAGCATCCATTCCCACTTACTGGACACATCCTAAACCAATGTAACACTACTAGGATTACCAAACGCTAGTTTTTACTAGGTTACCAAGTGTTCCACATATCCTTGAAGTGGTCATACTAAGTGTGCTTACTTGTTGAAAATTAATAAGTCTATAAAAACAACATCAATTAACTAATGAAAGCGTTAAATAACTATAAACAACATTAAATGCAATAAATAAGCTATTCTGAATGTTGCAAGGTTTATCACAAAGTTCATCTTTATTTCTGGACACAAGGTGTGCTTAGGTACACAATTCTCAAATAAAGATCCATTCACTTTATGACTCCTATTTTGGGCACTCAAAAATAATTATAACTTTGAAAAGGGAAAACTACAAGAGTTCAGGTAAGGGACTAAGAAAACTACTACCAAAACCAAGTGCCCTGGTCTCTTATTTAGAGGCAATGAAATAGGTTTCGATATCGCTTACAGGCTCTAATATCATGGATGTGATATCACGGTCTCAATATTGTGGCTCATCATACCCCCACAACTAAATGAAAACTTCTCCTCAAGTTCCTTACAAAATATTGGGAAGGTATGGGATTATTAACTAAACAAAAATTTGACAAACTTAAGTACTGAGTGAATAGATCGACAAACATATTACAGCATTGGTGTTCATAACCATTGTGGTGAACACTATACATAGATGACATCCAAACCCTCATTTGACAGTTGAGAGAGAGAGAGAGAAGAAAATGGGACATGTTGCTACTGATGTCGAAAATGTACACACCATTGTTCATCCATGGCCACATGATCAAGCTTGTTCCTTGCATAAATGCATTTTGCTCTAGTCCATCCTAAGTGCTCCCTCCTATCTCGATCCATTGTTTGTGCAATCACCATCTACATACACAACACAGTCACAAATTAGCAAGGATAGATAAGACATAATATGGTTGATACCTTGCCTCAATATGAAGCACATTGGCTAGGTTGTGGGTATGGCAGATACTGGGTTAGAGGTTTATAACTAATGACTACCCAAGGTGTAGGGTGAGATAAAATTTGTGACAAGGCCCCCATGACTAAGAGTGAACCTCTGGTAGCAATAGGGTGGAAAACTTAAAGAACAAGAAAGATGAGAGAAATAACAATGGTGAAGCCAATAAAACAAAAGCAAAAATGGATGTCATTGATGAGGTGAACAAGAAATAGTTGATTGAAATAAATGTTTAAAGGAAAGAGCTTAAAAATTGCACCAAAAAGGAATGCTAGTGGATCCTTCCCAAAGAAAGCTCATGCCTGTTATGCCCTGACAAACCAACAAACCAAAGAGTCCACAGGCTCTAGGAATGACATATGGAACAATGATTAAGGACTTACCCATAGGAATTTTCCAAATAATAACAATGCATCAACCAGGATATAGGCTAATTATAAAATCAACAATGAGGTGGAGTATGGAAAGCAATACGAAAAGAGAGAATGGAATGGAATGGAATCCAAAAATCAAGGTTGTGTAAAGTCCCGTGTGTAGTATATGATTAAGGTGACTTAATAAAATTTGGTCCAAATACAAATTAAAACTAACCACATCCAGTGACCTCGCATCAACACACTTGACCAATCCATCCTCCTGAAGCAACAAGAATGCTTCCACAAAGCCACCACCATTCCAACAAGAGAAAGATAGAGAAGTAGGAAGTGAAAAAGGGCCTTAGTTAGAGGGAGCCTTTAAGCATGAGTGACATGTCTTTCTAGTGCCATAATNTTGATTTAGTCAACTTCCTAATATTAGTCAATAGCAAAATGGCAGAAAACCTATGAAAAACATCCAAGTACCCAAGAGAATAGCTAGCACAAATGCGTCGAATCCCTTTGAAGTCACACCCTTTCCATCCAATTGAATCTTTCCTTGGTTTGAAGAATACTAAGCCACCAATTCATTAATAAGTTTACTTCAAAAAAGGGACAGTACATTTCCAAAACCAAGGGAGACCATCGATTTAATGGATGAATGAATGACATGAACTCATTGCCTATTTTATCAAAAGAAACCATATCTTAGCATCAACATTGAAGGTCAAAGGCAAAGACCAAACATTAGCAATCAACACCATTATAATATAATCCACCATCATGAGCACTTATTATACAAGAAGTGAAAGTAATTAAAAAAATGTAATAGAGATAGAAATAGTAAAAATGTTAATGATGGTGTAAGATAAAAACAAGTAAAGATGAAGAATGTGTAAAACAAAAAAGGCAAAAGAAATTGAGGATCAAAATGACTATCATTGATAGCCATCTTCCCCACAACTGAGTTGGAAGAAGAGGATATGAAATAATGAGCAAGGTTGTCCATTAATAGAGGTAGTATTAGTACTAGCTTTTTTAGGCTCATGGAAAGGTTTGGTTTGCTGGATGTTAAACAATAATTTCTTAGTTGGGCTTTCAAGTTTATAGATCATCATGGCCCCTAAAGGGAAAGTTTCATGAATAATATAAGGACCCTCCATTCTAGCAGTCATTCACCCATCGTGTTGGCAACACTCACAAGATTGGACAAAATGATGAGCATCTTGGAACAATGGAGACAAATAATATCTTGCAAGAAAGATTTTAATGGTTGTTCATCTCCCAGTGTAATGACCCCCATAAGGGCCCTCATGAGTATCTTGGAGAACTCGCAATTGATTTACATTGGGAACACACCATTAGACCAAGCCATCGAAACACACCTTATAAAGGTTTCCATTATTCTTCATGAAATATTTGGCTCAGTGAAGAAACTATTGTTTCTTTTTAACGTCTAGCTCTTGTGGTGTTTCTTGTGTGAGAAGATAGGTAAGAATGCTACTGTACCAATTTTTCTTTATGGTTAATTGATTTTTTACTACACCTACAAAGAGGAGTTCATCAAGAAAGTAGTCAAAGATTAGATACTCGTCCTCTTTGTTGTCCCATGGTAACCAAGATAAATGATTAGCAACAACATTCTCAGTGCCTTTACAATCGATCATTGTAAGATCGAACTCTTGTAAGATCACGAGCAACTGTATGATGCGAGGGATCACCATTGGTTTATTCATCAAGAACCAAATTACACTATGATCCATGTGTACAAATATCTTAAAGCCTAATACATAGTGCCTAAATTTTTCTAATGCAAAGACCACGACCATTAACTCTTTTTCCATTGTGGTGTAGTTGAGCTGTGCACCAATAATACTTTGACTTGCACAGTGAATGTAATAGGGTCACTTTTGGTCATCTAATTATGTAAGTATGGCTCCTAAAGCAAAGTTGGATACATCAGTCATTATGTGGAATGGTCTAGACCAATTAGGAGCTTCTAGAATTGGTGTTTTTATGAGCTTCTATTTCAAGGTTTGGAAAGTAAGCTCACATTCCTTGGTCCATTCAAAGGGTACGTCCTTCTTCATTAGTTCTACCAATGGTTTTTCAATCTTTGAAAATTTCTCAATGAAGCATATATAATATCCAATATTTCCAAGGAATGATCGAATATCTTTCATGGTTTTAGGTTGATGAGTGATTTCTTGGATTATTTTAACCTTTTTGGGATCTACCTCTATCCTTGTTTGTAAAATATTATGCCCTAACACAACACCTTCTTGGACCATTAAATGGCTTTTTTGCCAATTGAGCCTTAAGTTGGTTTCTACACATCATTTCAGTACTTACTCTAATCAATCCAATGCTTGTTCGAAGTCCACTCCGTAGGTGGAGAAATTGTCCATAAAGACCTCCACACCATTCCTTATTTGCTACTAAAATATACTTAGAACCAAATGTTGAAATGTTGTTGGGGCATTGCACAAGCCAAACGGCATATGCCTATATGAAAATGTCCCCCAAGGACTTGTGAAGGTAGTCTTGGCTTAGTCTTCTAATGCTATTTGAATTTGATTGTATCCACTGTCACCATCCAGAAAACTATAGTAGCAATGCCCTACGATGGTATCTAAGACTTGGTTGACAAATGGAAATGGGAAATGGTCTTTAAATATTGCCATGTTTAGCAGCCTAAAGTCTATACACACCCTTCATTTACCTCCCTTTTTAGGCATAATGACTAATGGACTAACCCATTCACTATCAGTAATGGGGTAGATGAACCTAGCTTTTAGAAGTTGTTCAATTTCTTCTTTAACCACTTGCTTAAGCTTTGGGTTCAGTCATCTTTGCAGCTGTTGTTGAGGCTTCATGGAGGGATCAGTGTAAATTCTATGTTGACATATCCTAGGATCTATTCTGGTTAATTAGGGATATGATCAAACAAAGGCTTTCAACCATTTGTTTACCATTTTTAGTAGTTTTTCTTTTTGTTGAGGAGCGAGCTTAGCATTGATGCTTACCAGCTTTCCATTCTTGAGAAATGTATATTCCATACCAGTAGGCAACAATTTTAATTCAAGGGGCTCTTGCTTAAATTCATCAGGGAACTTCAACTTCCCTGAGTTGATATTTTCGATGTCAAAACATGGAAGTTGGCGATGAACTTGCTCTAATGTATCTATGCTATCGATGTAAGTGCAAGTCAAGCTCTTAGCTGGTTCCATGCATATAGTTGAATTACTTTCTTGGTCAATTGTTAGCCACTAGGTGCCTTCCTATCTTGTGGTTCTTGCATACAAGCATCTTTGTATATTTGTTACTTGTGCACACTGGTTGCATGTGGGTAGTACTAAGCATTGTACAAACTAGGACTTCTGCACATAGTTGCATCCTATGTCACTGTATGTGATGCATGGAACTTTCTTCTTCTTGATCTTCTCAAATGCATTTTCTTTTGATATATATAGGGAAATATTAGGTATTCCTAGGCATGCATCAATTGTACTTAGCCATGCTCTTTCCATTATTATTGGAAATTTCCCTTTATAGTTGCTGAATTGAATCACTAGGAAATTGGATAGATACGACCACTCATAAATAGTGGTGACAATGTCCTCCACTAGTCCTAATGGGACAGTGATGGACTGGTCAGCCAACTCTAAATGAATGTTACTCTTTTTTAGCGGAGGAAGGTTCCAGGCTTTGTACGTTTCTTAAGAGATTAAGTTAACACCAGAACCTAAATCCAAAAGAGCTTTGCAAGGCTCATTCCCATCGACTTGTACATATATAAGCAGACTTTCAGGATTAGAGAATTTCCTAGGAAGGTGCCTAGATTTAATCCAATCGGTAATGGCATGAGTCAACATGATCGTGTGTGATGAGTGGTGAGGTACCCTACACTCAACCATACAAAAGGAGCGTAGCACACGTGATCCGGTCGAACTCCATAGACTAAATGCCTAAACGCCCCATGGAACACTTGGGGTTAATCATTCGTTGTCTTCCCAGACTTACTTGTTGTTGTCACGGTGTATGGTTAAGTAAGTCTGAGGTATATGATTTTTTTGGTCTTTTCTGGTTTATCTCCTATGCTAAGGGGTGAAGGGTTGAGAGAAATAACTACTCTAACTAATGTCCTAAGTCTAAATTAACTAGCGTTAACATCCATTCCAACTTACCGTACACACCCTGAACTGTGCAACTGTGGCTACCAAATGCTAATCGTTACTGGGATTACCACACGTAACGCACGTGCTCGAAGCGGTTGTACTGAGGCACCTAACTAGCCCAAGTGTGACAAGCAGCTGATTCCTTGACTAGTCGTACACATCCATAGATGCTCGTAATCAAGTCGTACTCATCCCACATTCTAGGAGATAAGGATGAGAGAATCTAATCATGATGAGTAGCCGATTCCTTGGTTAGCCGTACACATTCATCAATGCTCGTAACCAAGTCGTACTCATGCCACGCTACTAGGAAAGAAATAAATAACATTAAATAAACCTATCCATGTACTGCAAGGTTTATCCACAAAGCTCATCTTTATTGTCATACACAACTTGCCTTCAGGTACATAACTTGTTGTACTTCTAACCTCTATATCCAAATGAGGGGAGTGCCACCTCTTATTTATAGATTTGGCAGCGGACCGCGATATTGTGTACGCGATCTCACAGGGGACGACGTGATATCATGTACACAATATCGCAAGGGATGCGATATCACGGCAGCTACGATATCGTGTACGTGATATCGTAGAGGATGCGATATCGTGGCTTGTGCATATCGCGTCTCATCATACCCCCATGACTGAATGAAAACTCATCCTCGAGTTCCTTACAATAATATCGGGAAGGTATAGAATTATTGAGGGGAATGGAACTAATGGGATGACATGTGAACGGATCATTATTACAAGACTTGACAAAACTAGTGTTCATGACAACAAGGGTGAACACCTTATTACAATGACATCAGGCCTTTGTTGGCAACTGAGAGAGAAAGAGAGAGATAGAAAAAAGTGTCGCTGCTACCAACGCCAAGATTGCACTTTTCGTTGTCCATCCATAAGCGCACCATCGATTTTGCTCCTTTCATAGCTGCTTCAGCACTACTCCATTCCAAGTGTTTGCTCCAGATCCATTCTGTTGTTGTATGATTGCCATCTGCACATACAACACAATCATATATTAGCAAGGGTAATTGAATCATTAAGTAATTAATACCTTGCTTCAGTGTAGGTCCATTGGCTAGGTTGTGGTATGGCTAATATGGATCAGGAGGTGAAGTAATGATGACTACCGAAGGTGTAGGGGTTAGGAAGAAAATCAAAAATTT
>MNCI01020964.1:98689-146467 GCA_015680685.1 Gnetum montanum | reverse complement strand
GGCACACCTTCCACACTAGAGATAAACCTTCCACACTGAGCTCTCCACCTTGCTTGTTGAAGTGGATAGTCAACATTGAAGTGCATGAATTGATGAATTTTGTTTCTTGTGGCTTCCACACTAAGGGATTGAATTTTCCATGCTAGGGGAAAACTTTCCAGGCTAAGGGAAAAGTTTCTAGGCTGGAGGAAATCTTTTTAGGTTGGGGGAAAACTTTCACATTGGGGAAAAACTTTCCAGGCTGAGGGGGGGAAGTTTCCAAGTTGTGCATTTGGTCTCCATGTTGAAGGGGAAATTTTTTTCAAAACCCCCATCCTTCCACACTAGGGGCAGGTGAGCTTTACCCCCTACAAGTGTTTCTAGTGTAGAAAAATGCATACCCCCATAAAACCCATCAAATTACCTTTTTGGCATTCCAAAAAGCATTTTTGACACTCCCCCACACCACAACCCCCCCACCCCACACGTACCCAAATATAGACACTAGGTGACTTTTTTTACTTGAGAAATGAAGCTTTGACCACTTGTGAGGCATTTTTCAGCCCCGAAAGTATAAAGTATGTGAAATTGTCCATTGTGGATTACAATTTTCACATTTACAATGAAATTTTGCCTCAAGTTTCATGGGATGAAAGCTACATGATGGAGATTGGTTATAACATGCAAAATTTTGAGGTGTTTCACATAATAACTAAATTTGACCTACATTATGTATCTCAAGCTTCAACCAAAGGCCAAGCCATAACTGTGCAACTAACTACTTCTCCAATCAAAGACAATGAAACCATAGATCCTACGTTCCAAGATGAACATGTCAACATTATTAATAGTGTGCCTAAATATTATGAGGCCATTATGCATTTTGATGAAGCTATAACTACACATGGGGCCAATGCCACTATCATCATCACACTTCCCTCTTGCAAAATTCAAACTTTCGCCTATTGTCTTAACTTCCCATGCACTAACAATGTAGCAGAGTACAAAGGACTAGTTATGGGATTGATGATAGCTTGTGATCAAGGATATATGCACCTAATCGTATAAGGTAACTCTTAATTAGTATTCAATCAAGTAACCAAGATGTATGCTTGTAAGGCCAAACACTTGTTACCCTACTCTAACCTAGTTAAAACACTTAACTAACAACATATAGAAGTTGACATTCAACACATTCCCCAGGCTAAAAATACACTTGCTAATGTCATTGCTACACTAGCCTTGAGTGTGACACTTGATGTCTTTAGAAAGTTATCTTCCATGATGAAAAATTATACTCAACTAATTATGCAGCATACCAAAAGTACTTCTATAGAAACTATAGAGAATGTCTTAACCTAAATGGTATGATGATATTAAATTTTACCTTATACATGATGAACATTCACATAACCTTACTACTTATCAAAATGATGTCATTTCCAAACAATCAAAATAATATGTCATCATGGCTGATAACACATTATGTCATAAGTCTTATAATGACATGCTATTAGTATGCTTAAGCAAAAAAAAATCCCATACAGTCCTACAATAGGTACATAATGGCATATGTAGAGGACATATAGGACCTAGAGCCATGGCTTCCAAGATTAGATGCTTAGGTTACTACTTGCCTTATATGGAAAATGATTGCATACAAAAAGTAAAAACTTGTAACACTTTCCAACAACACAGCAATGTTATACACATGCCACCAACAAAGTTATATACCGCTGAGATCACATCATCATTTCAATGGTTGGAAATTAACATCATTAGACCTATAACACCTAAATCATCTGTGGGGCATAGCTTTATTATCACTACGATCAAGTATTTCAAAAAATGGGTTGAAACAATTCCTCTAAAAAATAATATTAGCCTACCTCTAGCCATTGTCACTGATAATGGATCATAGTTTAGTAGTAGTCAAATGCAATCCTTCTATAAAAAATTACACATTAAGCATTCTTTCTCTATACCATACTATCCACAAGCAAAAGAAAAAGTTGAAGCAAGCAACAAAGTTATATCAATGTCTTAATGAAAATCATAAATAATAGCAAACACAAGTGGCATGAACAATTGTTGTACATACTATGACCTTATAGGACAAAATTCCATACCACAACTGATGTTACATGATATAGCCTGGTTTATAGCTCTAAAGCCATTTTACCTTTTAAATTCCAAGTTTAATCCTCAAGGCTAGTCCTATCTGACTACACTAATGATAAGCAGAATAATGAGTTATGTACCATCAATTTGGTTTTAGTGGCAGAGCAATAAATACAAATGTTGGTTAACATCGAGTGTTACCAAGAAAAGCAAAGACTACAATACCATCATGACCCTAACTGATGGAAATTCAATGAAAAAGACCTAGTCTTAAAAGTTGTTTATGAACCTATGGACAAGTTTTAACCTAACTAGAAGGGATTCATCCTAGTAACCAAAGCTTATGGTAATGAAGCCTTCAGGATAGCAAATTTGGATGGGAATGAGTTGGCTAAGCAATTTAACCATTCCTATCTTAAAGCATATTATATCTAATGTTAACATGTTTACTTTTAGCTACTTTTTTTCTTTTGTTTGTAGATTTAAACAAATATGTGATGTGGATGAACTTCGTAATCTATAACAAGTGAGTGTGCAAGACCTTTCCTCCTTAATGTTAAAAATACTACAAATCGTATAGCTCTCTAAAAATCAAATATAGCTTTCCCAAACTCTACTAGTCATATTTCATAATAGCTAATGTCTACTTGCTAATCTCATGCTATCTCATGTTTCTTTTATTTGTTTCCTTTCTCTCTAAGTTGTATTTGTAGGATGCATTGAGAATCATCATAGAGGTGTGACTCATTGCAACAGTAAGTTACCATGTGATCTCAAAAAATGTAATTGTGTTAGCTTTTTTAACCATGCCAATAGTGCTTTATCCTCTATCCTTTTCACTACCTGTTCTAAGCTACAACCATGCATCAATGTTTTCGATTTTAAACCTAGCTTATGATGAAGACCTATGTGCAAAATTCATGCATCTTGGCTATGTGATATACCCTAAATACTTGCTTAATCAGTTCATTGAATCTCTTGATGCTTAATTCAATGGAATAACAAAAGTAATAGCCTTGGCATCAAAACCCAAATATGGTTTTCCTCTCATAGGAAAAAAAACGAGGAAATCCAAGTAGCCAAAGTAGCCCAAAGAAAAGCAAAGAAATGGTTCAAGAAAAAGAGCCAAGTGATTAAAGAAGCCCATAACAAAGCACTGGTTTCTCCAAATTTACACATGTGCAGCCAACAAACCAAGCATAAAGCATAGAGCAATCATTAGTTGATGAGCATATCAATAAGCCATAGCATCAATGTTAGCATATTTGGGATTTCTCATTAGCCTGTTTCTACATAAATGGTTAATCACAATACCTTACTTTGAATCCTCACCATTCCAATCTTAACCTTATGTCACTATTATAAGTACTCTTTCATCACATGACTCAACATCTACAAAATAAAGTGTGAAGAGAGAAGCGTTGGTGATGAAACTACAACGGTATTTTGCATTCTTTTTTGATGTCTTTCAAGTCAATCCTCTAAACCTCAATAAGGAAGGGCAAATGAAACATCTCAAAGAAAGTTCAAAATGTACACTCAAACATCTATAGCTAAGTTAAGCTAAAATGGGAAACTTGAATTCATTTTCATGTAAATTTTAATATAATTTGCATCATATATAAGAGCAAAATAAATGCTTTCATTTACCATCAAACATTCATCTTCTAACCTTATTTCATTGAAATCCCAAAGCATTCTTGATGAGCAATGAGCAGTCCCTACACACAACCATAAAAATCACTAATGTTCACTAACAGATCTGGTCGAATTCCCTAGAATTTAGCTCTCTAAGTACACATTGCCTAGGTAGTGAATCTCAAAGATGTGATCGTTGTCTTCATAGTTTCACTTGTGAGGTGCAATGATACAGTTAAGTGTAACTAAGGCATATGAATTTTATCATTTTTATGTTTTTCATTTAAATTGCCTAAGTTCCAAAAATAAAGTAATTAAATGTTTACTTAATCTAATAACTAATTAATTCCTTAACTAATCCTAACATAAGTATCTGTACTTGCCTTCTATATACATCCTAGACACATTGTAATCCTACTGGGTAACCAAGTATTAAGCACTACTGGGATTACCAAGCATTAACCTATGTTCAAGCTAGTCATACTTATGTGTATTAATAATCTACTAATAACTAATTATTTAAATTCTTAGGCATAAATTTCATGAATAATAAATGCATTAAAGAAAATATTGCACTATGTCCAAGTGCTACAAGATTTGTGAAGAAAGCTCGTCTTTATTGCTGTTCACACTAAGGGTTCTAGGTACATTGATGCTCAAATAAAGATCCATACACTTCTTACTCCTACTTTAGGCACTTAGAAAATATTCTAACTCTAGAAGAAATAAAATTCAAGAGTTTGGCTATGCTATCAATCAACAAATGCCATAAATGTGGTAGGTGCATACATTTATATAGGCAAGACTAGACACTATGTTGATGCATATGCATCAATGAGTACACATCAACAAGTATGCGTCAATGGGATTACATCAATAGGTACACATCAATAAGATCATGTCAATGCATTTGTGTCAACACAGCCCAATCAACCATGGCTCATCATACCTCCACAACTAAATGAAAACTCATCCTTGAGTAAACAAAAGCAGGAACAAGTTATTTACAAAATTTTTGGAAGGTATGGGATTATTCACTGACTAACTAACACAAATTTGAATCAATTGATGTTAAGTTTCCAAGTGTATATATTTACAAATTTTTACAAAAATTGGTGTTCACGATAACAAAACTAAACACCATTACAAAAATTGATAGCAAAATCCCTCTAGCGGCTTGAAGATGAAGATAAAATCAAACAATCCCAAGTGGTGGAGATTCTTGATGTTCTAAAGAACCTTCTTGTACTTTTGATGGATGTAGCTATTGTGGCTAAGGCTATGGTTGTGGCTGTCTGACTATAGCTATGACTATTGGTGGAAGATAGAAAGCATCTAGCAATGCTTTCATCTTCTCCTCCTTACTCCGATGATCATACATAGTCCATATAGCATTACTGATGTGGGCTAGTATGGGAATATCCCATAGATAGGGCATTGTAAGGAATAGCTCCTTCATGGTGATAAACCAAGTTGCAAATTATTTACGTTCAACATCAAATGCCTTAACAGTGTTTACAAATCCTAGTAGTCACTCATCTTACGAGCTAGGTTCATAGCTATCGATCTTTGATCAGTAAAGCACTCTCCAAGAACATCAAGTTTAGCATTGGTCATTTATAACTTTTTCTTCATATCCTTATGATGCTTGAACTCAACCTTGTACAATATGTATGAGTTGGCCATCTGCTTCTTCAATTATGACCTTAGTCTCCTAGTAGTCAACATTGTAAAGTTTGCATAACAAAGCTTGGAAATCTCTATGTACTCTATCATCTTGTCAATTTGTTGCTCCTTAAGGTGGATTTCTACCTTGTTGTATGCATTTATTCCATCAAATATGGACTACCAAATAGCAGCTCCTTGTTAGAGCTACTGAAGAGCCTCATTAACTTTTGCCTTCACTAGTTTGATCTCTTTTTCATTGATTTCTTTTTGAAGGTCGACCTGGTCTCTGTAATGATTCTTGAACCTTTCGAATTTGAGGGCCTTATTCTTTCAAGTGGCAATCTTAATTGCTAATTTCTAGCAAAGAGTATGGATCCCCTCCATCAAGAGATTACAATTTTCTACTACCAACATCCTCAAGTTCATGGTTACCTTGGCAAGCTACTCCTACTATTATCTCATATACTCAATCATCTATTCCTTTTGAAGCCCAACATTGCATAGGTTATAGTTATCCTTGGTCAAAACTGCATTCTCCTTATGGACCTCTAATAAGTCCTTCTTAGTGTTATAAGCCATTATTGCTACTATGGACTCATCAAAGACCATGATCTCCTAGGTGTTCTCGGCTGCTTGAAGTTTTTCCTAAAGCTATAAAAAATCTTCATCTTTAGTTACAACCTAGCAAAGAACCATGGGATTAGTAAGGTGGACTCGTAATTCTATAACTTCAACAACCAGGCACCAATTTTTAGTTGTGGCTACCTCTAGTTGGGCATTAGCAATGAGGTACTTATCCTTAACCTCCAACAGCATCAACTATATAGCAATGATGTCATCCAGAAGGTCAAATACATTTGAAACCAAATGTCTAATCCCCACCAATTTTTCTAGCAACTCCTTGTGTTGGGCTATGCTAAATCTCCCACTCCACTCTTGCAAACATCTACACATCTCTGAGTATAGAAATATCTAACGCAAATGTTGTAGGAACATTGAGGACCTCACCCACTCGATCAGCCACCACCTCGGCCACTATTTCCAACCCTTAGTGCTACATCATCAAGATAGTTGCTCCATCACCTTCCTCCAAATGCATTGAGAAGGTGGCAAAATTTTTCAAGATTTCTAAAAATTATTGCTATCTTGGAATGGATACCATTACCTCTCAAGTACTAGGGTTTAAGCACTTAGATGCCTACATTCATTGGATTGAAAAAATTAGTGCCATGTCCTCCAACAAGCTGATGGTATAAGTAGCCTCATTTAGATGGCTTAGGCCTAGTTGGTACATGGATGGATCCCCACTTGGTCCTGCCTACTACGACTACAAAATTTGCTCACGAAGTTCTTGCATGTGCTCCATGGTAGTATAAGTCTCTAGCATTGTTTCATAAGTGGGTGTTGGTGGTGGCTACACCTCTTCTTACGTCTTGGTAGGCAATTTATCTTTCATCATTTCTACCTAGGAGGCAATAGGAGTATGTCAAAGGGTGTCATTAGTGAACTATTCCTTCCCTTTTGCATAATTTTTGGATCAAGCAAAGAAAGAGAAGTGCCTTTCTCCCATGCTCATTTTCCTTAAAATGCTTTTCTATCTCAAGATAGATTAGCTATGGGAGATTGAAAACAAATTTCTCACTTAGAGCTGCACATGCACGAGTAGAGAAGGCTATCACCTTACTTGGCCTCATAGTTAGACTGAGGTGATAGGTTGTGACCCTAAAGTATGCTCTCTTTTCCATGTATTCCTTGCAGTCAACTCCATAGCACTATTACATCCACTCCTTCTTTACGTCTAGATCTACTTGGATCAAAATTTTTGCCAAGGTTGCCCTAGTTTCCAATGACCCAAGGGCCTGAGAGATGACCTCCACCAAGTAGGACACATTGATGTCATTGATTTTCATAGTGGCATCAACCTACCTATTATTCCATAGGAGATATGTTTCTTCCATGTCCACTTCCCACTGGAATTGATGATGGACCACATGGAAGAGCTTCAAAGTTGGCTCTTGACGTCTTTTGGGGTGAAGTTCAAGAAGGTTCCAAAGTTTAGCTCTTCGAGAACAAAACATTAAATTTCTTTAGACTAGATTTGCCTAAGGTAGGAATCTATTAATGTGACCTCAATGATTGGCCTTGATCTTGATGCCTCATCCCAATGGGATTGCTTTGTTTCAACATGAGAAATTTGTTAAATAGATTCCACTTTAGGCTCCTCCTAAAGAGGTCATATTGCATGTGTTTTGGTTGCTTATTCCTAGGGCTACTCCAACAATTGGCCCCTTCTAGTTTTAGGCCACTTGTCTCTCGGTTTGGATGGTCCTCCTTCCTACAAACGTTTAGGTCTAGGTGCCATCTATATTCACAACATAACTAAGGATCAACATTTGATGTGTAACTTAAAAATTTTTGATACCTTGTCTCTTTGAATCAATTACTCTTATGTTATGTTGTACGTATGGTAGATTTAATTATTTTAATATTATTTTATTTTAGTGTCTACCAAAGTTCATTGGAAAGGTTTAACTCTTATGAATTAGTGATTTCAATATTATTTTATTAGTTAAACCTTATGGGAGTTAGAAAAATTCTATTAAAAAATTCATCAAAAACCTAAGGTTTTTGGCCCCCAAGACATAGAGCTCTTCTTCAATAGCTACAAAATTGAATAATAGGGCTAATTGGACAAGCAATTTGAAAGTTATGGGCTTCGGAAGGTTCTAAGCTTTAAAAACTACAAAAATTCCTTCCCCATTTGAGAAAAAATGATAAAAAATTTTCTAATTATTGTGCTATTTATAGATTTTTTGTGTCATCCCATTGACACAACTAAAAGATAGAATTTTTCATCATTAAAAATAAAGGAAAAGCAAAGATTTTTTACATAAAATTGTAATTCTTAGCTAGCCAGAAGATCCAAGAACATGATGAAATGCTTGAATAGGGCTAGATAATTCCCAAAAAAAGAGATTTTTCTTAAAAAAATTCATGAAGAAGTGCACAACTAGATGTAATTGATGTGAAATGTGATAGATTTGAAAGAGAAAAATGTCTAAGGGATATGGAACTTAACTAGCCCAACCAAGGAGTATGCAAGTGGGTCCTCCCTATAGCAGGCTCATGTCCTTTAATGCCCTTCCATGCTCTTAAACCAAGAAGTCTATGGACCCCATGGATGATTAATGATTATGGTTAGTTAAGGACCAAATCACCAAAGAAACTATCAAAGAACTTTGATCATATCAAATCAAGACATTGAAACAAACATGAAAAATAGTAGTGAGGTGAGTTATGGAAAGCATGGGGGGATGAAGATAGAGGGAAATGGAGTTCTATATCATGGTCACATGACATCCCTTGTGGATTTGTGGTTGATATAACCTAATAACATCCATGCTTAATCCAAATTAAAATGAACCACTTTCAATGACTTTGCATTAACATGCTTAGACTTGTCCACCCTCTCATGACACAAGAATATCCCCACAAATCTATCACCATTCCTAAAAGAGAAGAAAAGAGAAGCAGGAAGTGAAAAGGGCCTTAGTTAGAGGGGACATTCAAGCATGGGTAACATGTCTTTCTAGTCTCATAACCAATGCTTGTAGCTGGTATTTTATTTAAGAGGTGTTCTTAGAATTTCAATTATTTTTATTTTTTTTTCTTTTTTTATTTTTTGGATTTTTTGATGGAAACAACACCATGCAAAGACTTTGCTTCCTATTATTGGTTGATAGTGGAACGATGAAAATCCATGAAAACACTCATGCATCCAAGAGGGTAGGCAAGTACAAAGAGCATCAAATTTCCTTGAAGTCAAATCCATATCTATCCATTGAATCCTTCCCAAGTTTGAAAACTACCAAGATCACAAATCCATTAAAAGTTTCATTTAAGAAAAGACCTCATACTTCCAAAATAAAGGAACACCATAGAGTTTCGTGGATGGATGGATGATGTGGAATCACTACTTGTTATCATGAAAAGAAACCATGTCTTAGTTATCAACATCAAAATTCAAAGATAGAATCTATACATTACTAATCAAATAACATTATAGTACAAATCACCATTAATTAATAGCTATAGTTTCCATCAAGTCCTGGCAACAATAAAGGAAAACATAAGAAAAATTTCCAAACCAACTAAAGTAAAATGTAGAAGAAATTATAAAATATTTAAGAAAGAGAAAATGTCCTAAAATTTGTGTAAAATAAAAAACTATGAAAAATAAAAAAAAATGAAAAACTGAGAAGTCACTTTGTTTGATGAACATGAATGGGCATCTCTTCCATGACTGAGTTGAAAGGAGGACATCTAAAAAATTGAGCATTCTTGTCCATCTATTTAGGTGTTTCAATCACTGGCTCTCTTAAGTTCATGGAAATTTTTAAGTTGGTGCATGTTGACTAACAGATTTTTGTTTGGGCCTTCAAGTTTATAGATTAAATGATCCTAGAAGGAAAGGTTCCACAGATAATTTAAGGCCCTCCTCACAATGTTTAGAAATTAGTTCTTTCTGGTACATGTGTGGGATTCTAGTATAGGACCCTATCTCCCAGTTGAAATTTCAATCTCCTAATTCTAAGGTCATGTCATTGTTTATTAAATGCCTTATGCACTTCATTAGATGACAGGGCCACTAATTGGTTCTCACCTAGCACATTGAGATTCATTAACCTTTCTTTCAATGCTAGGCTAAGGTCAAGGCAAAGGTCACATGTGGTTGATAAAGTACAGAGCTCTACTTAGATAGGAAGAGCTGGTAGTTTTTCATACACAAGCTCATAAGAAGAGTAGCCAATAAGAAGTTTCCAAGTGGGGTAGTAGGCACAAAGGACATCATTGAGTTTTGTGCTCCAATCCCTCCTGTATTTACTAACAATTCTTATTCGTATTTTTTTGATCTCCCTATTTGTAGCCTCTGCTTGATTGTTAACTTGGGAGGTGATAGGGTGTTGTTAGTTTATTCTCAACCCGTGTTGCATGAGTTTTTGAAAGATGGTACCTGTAAAATGAGTTCCATTAATAGAAATAAGTGCACATGGAATCCCAAACCTATTTACAACATGTTTTTGTATAGACTGAGTAGCTGTAGAAGATGTGCAATCGCTAATGGCCACCACTTCTACCCACTTCATATAGTGGTTAACAAATACTATAATGTATGTCTTTTCATTTGACATGTGAGTGATGGAACCCATGAAATCGATGCCTCAAATATCAATGGAATCCAATGGTTGGATTCACTACTAAGGCCCCTCCATACAAGTAGTCATTACACCATCACATTGGTAGCATTCAAAGGAGCAGACAAAGTGATGAGGGTCCCTGAAAAGTGTTGGCTAATAATATCCTTTCATGAGGATCTTAATGGTCATGCATCTCCTAGCATAGTGGCCCCCATAAGGGCCTTCATGAACATCTTGGATAATGTACAATTGATCAACATCAAGTACACACCATCGAACTAGGCCATCGATGCACACCTTGTGAAGGTATTCATTGATTTCCATGAAGTGTTTTTCCAAGGGAAGAAACTATTATTTCTTCATGTTATCCCACTCCTATAGCATCTCCTGAGTAAGAAGATAGGTGAGAATGCCATCATACCAGTCAATTTTAGTGGGCACTTGTTCAGTTATAACCTTAGCAAAGAAAAGTTCATTAGAAAATTGATCTAAAAGTGGGCTCTTCTCCTCTTTGTTGTTCCATCTCAACCAAAACAAGTGGTCAACAACCATATTCTCAATTCTCTTTCAATCTACCATTGTCAAATTGAAATCCTACAAGATCACTAGCCATCTTATGAAACAAGGGCTTACCATTGGCTTATTCATCAAAGAACCAAATTGCACTATAGTCCATGTGCATAAACATCTTGTACACAAGCACATAGTACCTAAATTTTTCCAACACATACATCACTGCCAATAGTTCTTTCTCCATTGTGATGTAATTTAACTATGTACCCACAATACTTCTACTCACATAGTGGATGTAATAAGGATGTTTTTTATCATCCAACTACATAAGCATGGCTCCAAAGGCATAATTGGATGTGTCCATCATAATGTGGAAGGGTCTAGACCAGTCAGGTACTTGTATTATTGCAATTTCCATGAGATTTTGATTGAGTTTTAGAATACATGCTTGCATTTTTTAGTCTAGACAAATGAAGCATCCTTCTTTGTTAACTCCACCAAAAATTTAGTGATCTTAGAAAAATTTTTAATGAATTATCGATAATAGCCAATCTGGCCAAGGAATGACCTCACATCTTTAACTATTTATGGCTGTTGAGAAATTTCTTGGATGAGAATTATTTTTTTAGGGTTCACCTCAATCTCTTTTTGTAAAATTCTATACCCCACCATAATGCCCTCTTGGACCATCAAGTGGATTTTCTATGAGTTAAACATAAGATTTATTTCCATGCACCTTTTCAAAACTTGCTCAAGACAATCTAGGGCTTTCTCAAATGTAGCCCCATAGGTGGAGAAGTCATCCATGAAGACTTCCACCTCACTACTAATCTACTATTAAAAATGCTCAGGAAAAGATGTTAGAATATAGTAGGGATATTACATAGGCTAAATGGCATCTTTCTATATACAAATATCCCCCATAGACTTGTGAATGTGATTTTGGCCTGATCCTCCAGTGCTATCTAGATTTGGTTATAACCACTATGACCATCCAAAAAGCTATAGCAATAATGCCTAGAAATAGTGTCCAACACCTAGTTCACAAATGGTGATAGAAACTAATCCTTATATGTTGCCATAAATCAATGCAAACCCTCTATTTTCCACCTTTCTTTGGCACTATCACAAGTGAGCTAATCAATTCGCTATCTACAATGGGATAAATGAACCCTACCATGAGGAGTCGTTCAATCTCCTCTTTGACAATCTACTTTAGTTAAGGGCTCAACTACCACTACAACTATCTCTTTACTTTAATGGAGGCATCTATGAGGATGAGATGTTGGCATATCCTTGGATCAATTCCAATCAACTCATGATATGACCAAGAGAAGACTATTGGCCATTTGTTGACAACCTCCAATAGCTTCTTGTTTTGCACAAGAGCAAGGTTGGCATTGATAATGACCGGCTTGTCATTTTTTAGAAAAGCATATTCCATTTCAACCAGTAGATTTTTTAACTCAAGGAGCTCCTTTTTAAAGCTCTCAGGGATCTCTAGTTCTCCCCAATTGGTATCATTAGGTTCATTGAAGAGTTGGTGATAGATTTGCTCCATCTCATCCATGCCTTCAATGTAGGCACTCATGAGGCTCTATATTTTTTCCATCCATAAAGTTGAGCTACCTTTAGATTTAGCTATTAGCCACTAGGTACCCTCCTATTTTGTGGTTATTATGTAAAGGCACCTTTGAATTTCCATGACATCTACACACTACCTACATGTTGTGATTGTTGTACTTTTTACTATCCATAATTTCTACATGCAATGACACCTTGTGTTATTGTATGTGATGCATGGAATGTGCATCCTCTCAATTTTTTCAAAATAATTTTTCTTGGAAATTTCCAAGAGGTCTCTAATTTCCAATTGCACATCTATTGTACTTAGCCAAGTCCTTCCCATGATGATTGGGAAGTCCCCTTTGCAATTGTATACTTAGATCACTAGGAAGTCAGCAAGATAGGACCACACAAAAATGGTGATAATAATGTCCTCTACCAATCTTAGAGAAATA
Organism: Gnetum montanum; assembly: GCA_015680685.1. Lineage (NCBI taxonomy): Eukaryota > Viridiplantae > Streptophyta > Gnetopsida > Gnetales > Gnetaceae > Gnetum > Gnetum montanum. The sequence continues at coordinate 133,329 of MNCI01020964.1, read as the reverse complement.
GTGATGAATTGGTCTACTAACTCAAGATGAATGTTACTCTTCTTGAGAGGAGGTAGGTTCCAAGCTTTGTACATTTCATGAGAGATTAAATTAACACCAGAAATTGAGTCTAGAAGAGCTTTTCAAAGCTCATTCTTAGTGATTTGCAAGTAAAATAGGGAACTTCCAAGATCAAATCTCTTCATGGGAAGCTGACCAACCTATATCCAATCTATGATTATGTGGGTCAACATGACAACATGCACTTTGGGAGACATTTGGTTTGAAGGGATCTCGAACGATGTTGCAAAGGAGGAAGGAGAATCAAGATCAATAGTTATAGGTGTCTATGAGGGCTTAGTATGACTGTTGGTTTGGAAAAAGGGTTATTTTCAAGGTTTATTATCTAAACCACTCAGCTAGAAAGCTAGCTATAAATTAATAGCCCTTTTGGATTTTGTTTACTATGGTTGGGCTGGAATTTCACCCTGCATGGATGGAGCTAGTGGAAACTGAGTTGAGGATGGAGGTACAGGTGTAAAGAAATGAGGATGGGAATATGTAAATGGGGATTCCCTTTATGGAGATTATGCTTTGTAATACTCATGAGGGTAGTAGTGATGTTAGAAAGAGGCATGAATAGAAGAGTCACACAATTATATCAACTACTAAACATAGTATCCATATGGATCTAGCTATCGATAAGGGTACTACTACCTTGGTGGTGGCATCCCACATAACTAGGGATGCTGCCATTTCTAGTTCTACTTATGAGGTATAGGTGCAGCTCCACTCAGATAATAGGCTTGTTATTGATGAAACTTCTTGTAGTTTCCTTAAGGATAAGGTAACCGCCTGGGTGCTTGCCTTTTTGCCAATCTAGGATTCAATGCATACATCCCAGATTCTTACAAGTGTGACATAATTAGGTAACATTCCTTAGGATGGTCGTATTGGTAGATGTCACACCCACCATCACCATCTATCTCAAAATTTGCAACCTCTTTAATGGCAATAGCTTTGCCCTTACCCCTTTGATGGCAAGTTTAGTTTCCTTCATTCTCCTTCGATCATGACCACTCCCTTGCTCTTTGGGCTCCTTCACAATTTGGAAAGTAGTTTGGAACTTTTCATCCAAAGAGTCCCATGTTTTTCCTACCTTAGCTGATATTTCAAAAACATATTTTTGTATTGACAAAGTCTTGCATTGCACCACTTCATCAAGTGGTGCTTCCTTCTCATCATCATAAAATCAGACCTTCCTTTTACGAATATAAGGATCCCAGTTATAATCCTCTACACTTTCCCTTTTTCTTAGCTCACCTTCTTCATTGGCCACTTTCTCAATCAGCCTTTGGATCTGATGGACTCTTAGTTCTAAAAGTCTCCCTTGGACATAGATCCCAACAGTTCTCCTTTTTTTTCCTAACCCCATCTATGATATGGCAAAGCTGCTTCCTTTGACAAAAGCCATGGCCTAGGAACCTATTCAACAGAGAGTAATATTTTCCCATGGCTACATCTAAGGACTCATGTATTCCATGTTTTCACCCTTGGATCTGCTTCCTCAGGTTAGACACTCAGGAGTATGTTTGATACTTCTCATTGAAGAGTTCAAGCATCATAATCCATAGTCTAATTGATACCAATTCTAAGGACCAATACCTACTTTCAAACTCCTTGATGAGTGTCCTAGAGAACAACTTCAATTTTTTCCATTTGTTCCAATGTTCTATAAGGCACATGCATCATGAAAGGCTTGAATATGATTTTATGGATCAAAATTATATCCCCCTTCAAACTTAGGAATATTGTTCATGTTCAATTGTTTAATTTAGCTATCTTTCACATGCCTTGTTGGAATCCTCATGGACTCTATAATATTTAGCATATTTCTAGTTGTAAGAAAAGGTTCATCATAATCATGATCTCTGTTATGGCCATGATGCTTATGATGTCTTCTATTGTCCCTTCATTCATGATGGAGGGCTTTCCTTGATTGTGCATGCCCCTAGTCTCTACTATTTTAGTGGGGTCTACGATCATCTTTATCCTACTAGTCACCTCCATCACAATCTCTCCCTCTATGACTTTGGTGAAATTTGGAGGAGGAAGAAGATAATGAGGAAGGAGGACTACCACCAAAATGGTTCCTACTACATCCTCTCCTTTTGTCTCGACCACAATCATCATGTTTGCCTTTATCATGATGCTTATCATTGTTCCTTCCTTAACTCCCTCCTTTGGAGCCCCCATGGTTATGGGACCCATTGTTCCCTAAACAAGGATTGTTTATAGTTGACTGTAAATTTTGGTTAAGGGATCCTTCATTGAAGAGAAGGGAAGAACAATTAGTGTTTTGAAAATCCTCAAAGAATGGATCTTCACCTTCCTTTTGACCCAGTAGGAACAAGGGATTTTTGAACCATTTGCCCTTTGACATCTCATAGCATGCCTCCATCTACCAATCTTTCTTCTGTTATGCATCTGTGGGATGATAATCCCAATAGTCATGATCTTACACAACATACTCAACATTGAGTCCCTAGATGCCCAATCTCATGACATTGTTGAGCAACATCACAAGAACCGATTAATCGGGAGGCAACACAATGTTGCCCTCCATGCCCCTCCACTGCATTTTTTCAACTTGGTGTAGAATGAAGATGAAGTGAAGAATATACTCATCTAGATGAGTATAGATAACTTTTCACTATTGAGGCATAAGTGGTTTCGGGCCTTCTTGCCTTTTATTGGAAGTGTTTTTGAACAACAACGGAGATTCTTCCCTACAAGAAGAAGCCATGTTAGTTTTGAAGGAAAATAGTGTGCTTATATTATTATCTTGTGTAATTATTTTGACTTTATGGCTCATTACAATGTCGTTATATAATTTCACTAACTCCTAGCTAGCACATGTATCTAACTAAAGTCCCTAACAATGGTGCTAATGATGAGAAGCGAGTAGTCCCTATGCCCAAACCATATGAATCACCAACATTCACTAAGTGATCCAATTGAATTTCATAGACTTTAGCTCTCTAAGTACACCTTGCCTAGGTAATGAATCTCAAAGATGTGATTATTGTCTTCCCAATACTACTTGTGAGGTGCAATGGTATGGTTAAATGTAACTGAGACAAACAATTTTTATCATTTTTACGTTTTTCATTTAAACTTCCTAAGTGTTGAAAATAAAGTAATTAAATTTTTAATTAATCTAATAACTAATTAATGCCTTAACTGATCCAAACACAAGTATCTGTTCCCACCTTCTATACACATCCTGAACATGTTGCAATGCTACTGGATTACCAAGTGTTAAGTGCTACTAGGATTACCAAGTGTTAACATATGTTCGAGGTGGTCATACTTATGTGTATAAATTATCTGCTACCAATTAACTATTTAAATTCTTGAACATAAATTACATAAATAATAAATTCATTAACGCAAATATTGCGCTAAGTCCAAGTATTGCAAGGTTTATGAAGAAAGCTCATCTTTATTGCCATTCACATCAAGGTGTCCACGTACATTGATGCTTGAATAAATATCCATACACTTTGCACTTCTAATGTAGGCACTTAGAAAATATTCTAACTCTAGAAAAAAAAATGCAAGAGTTTGGCTAAGCTATCGCTCAAAGAATGTCATAAATGCGATGGGTGCATGCATTTATAGAGGCAAGACTAAACACTGCGTCAATGCATCAAACCAACACATTTGTGTCAACATAGTCTAATCAACCATGACTCATTACTTCTCATGATGTAAAGTGTAATTCATAGCATGAAACATAAAATACTCTATGAATTATGCCAAGCCAACATAAATTAGGCTCATGTTGTGAATATCCTATAGGCTCCAATGTAAATCATGTAAAATATACTACACCTTGATTGCCAACATAAATTGTAAAAATGCTACACATGATGCTAGGAAAGTTACCAAAGAAAAGGTTAACATGAATTAGCAAGATACTACCTATAAATCAAGAAGACAACATCATCTTTAGGGACTTTTGGATTAATTAGCATTCAAAGATCTGAAAGCATGTAGCCATTCTCAACACCAACCATTATGAGCACTTAGGATCTGTCACAGCTTTAGATTTCAATATAGAATTAGCAAGCTAGCTACCTTTTTGACAACTATAGAGCATACCTCACCCACCCATGTCCTAGATTTTTTAATATCAATTTTAGGGAGACTTCTAAGGTAGGTGTCTTGATGCCTATGTGTAGTTCCATACTTTGAAAGTTACAAAGACCTTTAGATCTATATTTTTTGAACTCATATTTTTTTTTATCAATATAAATTTGTAGTATTTTTTATCATCTTTCTTATGTTTTTTATGACAGTACTTAGTTTTCTCATGGATTTGGCACTTTATTTTCTATTTACGCATCTCTCACCCAACCACATCACTTGCATCAAATCGGTAATAGATTTTTAAAGTCTTTAATTGATTGGAAAGATTATCTAATATGTCTCAAGTCTTTTAGGCATGTAGAGGTTAAGGATAAACTATTTTGTATAGGGATTTTTAGTCTCCAACACCCCAATTTTTCTATTGCTACAAAGATTGAGAGGAAATGTCTTCCAAGTATGAGATGAAGAGAAGCCTTCAAGATGCCTTAAGAGAGAAAGATAGAGAGTGGCTTGAGAGATAAAAGTTAAGCTTTTCTTGAGTACTCTTATTTGAGATAGATAGATACATAGATATATACATAGATATTTTTTCATGATGATCTACTTGCCTTGAGTATGAAGTGAGGTTTAATCAGATTACTTATCTATCCTTCAGAGTGTGTGCTTCCTTTATGCTTGTACTTTCCTTTTTAGCATGGTTAAAGAAGTTTTTCATTCTTGTTCAAGCTTTGACTCCTTGAGCTTTTTGATTCCTTGACTTCCAAGACTATTTAAGGTTGAATTGTTTATTGAATTGTGTAGGGGATGCCAAAGCCTTGCCACAAATTATAAACATCTAAAATAACATTACTTCTAGAATCATTGTACATATCTAAAACTTAATATTTTTAAAAAATATAACTAAAGTCAACTCTAATATTTAGTTTCACATATCTAACAATCTCACATTTAAAAATAAATCACAAACTGATCAAAAATGAGATTAAAGTAACATCATCAATCAATACATCTTCTATCACTGGCAATTGGACAAGAGCATGCAAAAGAATCACGGGTGTACATAATCACAAATCATGGATGTGCACAACCATTTGAGGATCATCTCTACATAAACCATCCTCATAGCCAAGCTTCCTCAAGTCAAATAAACCTAACATAGCATTACACCAACTTTAAGAAATACTATATATAAAATAGATAATTTTAATACATACTAGTGTAAAACGTAAACAAAACAAAAGTGGTATGTACAATGCCCACTCAACATAAAAAGATATGTCCCTTTGCAACAAAAACATAGTTGGAAAACATAGCATTGCTATAGATAGCATCAAGAAAGCAATTATTTTTACATGGCCAATATTATGATGTTTCCATAAACTTGGTCTTTTTTTTATACATTGCATTCATCAATGAGAACAAAAACAAGATACTATTTTCATCTTACATAAATAGATCACATTTAAATAGAAAATAAAGTACAGATTCAGTCTACTCTATAACAACCTTTATGTACTTGGCTAATAAACTATTAGACATAACTTATCATAACACACTTTCGATACCAATTGTTATAAATATCCCAAGGTGTGTAATGCAAAATTACAAAATATTAGAATTACAATAATAGGAATGAATCGAGAAACATGTAAAACGGAATGAGAAAGAGAAGTAAGGAAATAAGAATGAAAATTCTTCATGTCTTCAAACCACATAGCAATCCTTGAATAGAGACTTTACATGCTCAACTCACTATAGTCATGAACCCCAACATGAGAGTCTATAAGCAAAACCTAGATTATAATAATAAAAATATCACAATTAACTTATATACATGTTTTATTATTTTTCTCGAAAAAAATTTAAACATTTCAAATAATAATATTTCTAAAATCATTATAAACATCTAAAACTCAATTTAATATTTTAGAAAAATAAATGTATAATTGAAATCAACTTCAAGATTTGGATTCACATCTCTAACAATAAAGCCTTGGTTGATCAATAATTGAAGGAAAATGAAGAAGAAGCTTATATATGCATAAATTTTAGACATTTAAGATAAAAATATTTTTAAAATCATTATAAACATCTAAAACTTAACTTAATACTTTAGAAAAAGAGAAGTACAACTAAAGTTAACTCAAAAATTTTGGCTTCACATCTCTAACAATAGACTCTTCATTGACCAAGATTCAAAGAAGGAAAATAAAGAAGAAATTTATATATGTACAAATGTTTTAGATATAGATGTCCTAAAGAGTGTGAGGAAACCCCTTCTTAAATCATATTGAAAGGATTCTATGCAAGTTAAATATGACATTATAGTCAAGAGTGATATTTGGGAGTTAGTACCAAAACCGCAAAATAAAAAAAAACTGTAAAGAACAAATGAATTTTTACCCTGAAATAAAAGAATATAAAATTCTTGATAAATATAAGTCTAGATTAGTGACTAAAAAATTCCTATATCAAGAAGCAATTAATTTCAAAAAATCATTTACTCTAATAAGTCAAATGAATAAATTCAAAATTATGATTATCAAATAGTAAGAAATCATTAAAAATTATAACAAATTAATGTAAAATGTACATTCTTGTATGTTGATTTGGAAGAGAAAATATATGAAACAACCTCAAGGATTTGGTGTGAAAAATTCATAACATTTCTAACAAATCATGGTTTTATTAAATCTATAAATGATGAAATCTTATTTTGTCTCAAAGAAAAAGAACAATTATAGATCTTATTAGCATTTCACGTGGATAACATTTTGATTCCTAGTAATAGTCAAGAAATTTTAAATAAATTTAAGAAATTTTTATATACAAACTTTGATATCTCATATTTAGACTTAACATAATACTATTTAAGAATGGAGAGTTTGCAACAACTTGGCAAAACAATAACTACACAAAAAATTGAATGCTACAAAATTAGTTATTAATTATAATTTATAAAATTGCATCATGATATTATTCTATATAGAGGTAACACCCCATGTATCTAACCCAAGCCAAGCTCAGGTGAAAATCATACTCTAGCAAATCATTGTAGTCAATGCATGTTAAACAGAAGTGGATCAAATAACACAACAGGAATTCATAAACTATACCATAAAAATCTCATGCATAAACTATTGGAACATGGAATAAATCACCCAAGAAGCATTGCTATATATATGCATCATCAAACAGTAATCAACATACTATACATCAATCATAAACACAATATAATATCAGTTAATATATCTAGCACACATGCTATCATCATATATATCATACACACTATACAATATATCATAGTTCGTGGGCTATCTAAACCAATAACATCAATAAACAACTTCATCTCTCTAAAAAATACATATAAAAGGAATGATAAGGACATGGATTCAAATCCTCCATCACCTCCCTTAGGTATACCAACTCTTGAGCTTCTAGCTCCATCACCTAAATGCAAAGGAGGTTAGTACAAAATTGAGTCATAAGCCTTTACTTGTTCCATGCAAAGAAGAATTCTAATGTTTTTCTAGATGAGAGGTATGGGGTATGTTAAGTAACTTGCAATAGGATTAGTACATCTCATGCAATATATTAAGCATATCATATAACACAGTCACATCAACATTGATGGCATCATCCACAATACCAAAATCATATATCAAGCATCTATAATACTACCAAGAAACAAGTCCATCCAATCAACACATACATAGCTTGTCACAATAGCATACCATTCACAATCATCACATACCAAATCCCAAGTATAAACCTAAATTGGGCTCAATTGTAATAATCAATATCAACACACACACAAGCACATAACATGAGTGATGAGCGGTGAGGTACCCCTACACTCAACCATACGAATACTAGCGTTTCACACACGATCCAGTCAAATTCCAAAGACTAAGTGCCTATGCGCCCTTGTGGAACAATAACGAGTTGATTAATCGTTGTCTTCCCAAACTTACTTGTATGTCACAGTTGTATGATTATGTAAGATTGAGGCATATGATTTTTATGGCTTTTATGTGTTTTATATCCTGCGCTAATAAGGAGGGGAGGGAGAAACAACTAGGTAACTGATCTAATTTAACTATTCATTAACTAATTTCTAAGTACTCCTAACACCAATATCCATTCCCACTTGCCGTACACATCCTAAACTAGTGCAACGCTACTGGGATTACCAAACGCTAATCGTTACTGGGTTACCAGGCGTTACATGCATGCTCGAAGCCGTCGTACTGAGTTTATTTAACTAAGAGAGTTGTAGGGTGAGAGGAATCATTAATTAACTATAAAATAATTAAAAATAATTAACACTAATTAATCTATTCTGTATGCTACAAGGTTTATCATAAAGTTCATCTTTATTATCATACACAAAGTGTGCTCAGGTACATAATGCTCGAATAAAGATCCGTTTGCTCTATGACTCCTACTGCGGGCATGCAGAAATAATTCTAACTCTGGAGGGAAAAAAATGGCAAGAGTTTGACTAAGGGACTAACTTCTAACTATGGGAACCAAGGGCACCACCTCTTATTTATAGATAAGGAGATAGGCCGCAATATCGGGTATCCGACATTGCATGGTTGATCTGATATCGCAGACACGATATCGCATACACGATATTGTGGTTCATCATACCCCCATGACTGAATGAAAACTCATCCTTAAGTTCCTTACAAAATATTGGGAAGGTATGGGATTATTAACTGAATGACTATTGATGGTGGAATGAGGTGACTGACTCAATATGCCTAGTGAACGAACCAACAATACAATATATGATAGCATTAGTGTTCATGACCACAAAAGTGAACACTGTACATAAATGACAACAATGCTAAAAGAGAAGAAGGAGAGAGAGAGAAAAGAATAAGATGTGTTGCTGCCGATGCTAAAATTGCGCCTGTCATTATTCATCCATAGCCATGCCACCAATCTTGCTCCTTTTGTAAACGTTCCAATTCCTAGCCATCCTAAGTGCATCTTCCAGGCCTAGTCCATTGTTGTATGATCACCATCTACACACACAGCATAGTCACAAATGAGCGAGGGTAGATAAATCATAATGTAGTTGATACCTTGCCTCGATGTGAAGTGCATTGGCTGAGTTGTGGTTATGGCAAATACTGGTTCTAGAGTTTTAACACTGGTAACTACCTAAGGTGTAGGGGTTAGAAAAAATTGAAAAATTTGTGCTTGAGCCCCCATGACAAAGAGCAAACCTCTGGTAGTGATAGGGTGGAAAAAGGTAAGGAATAAGAAAGGTGGAGAAAAAGTAACAACGGCAACGCCAATAAAATGGATGTCATGGATGGGGATGAAACAAAAATTGTTGATTGCAGAAAATGTTCAAGGAAAAGAAGTTAACAAGTGCACCAAAAAGGGATGCTAGTGGCTCCTCCCCAAAGCAAGCTCATGCCATTGATTCCCTGACAAACCTACATTCTAAAGAGTCTGTAGGCTCTAGGAATGTTATTTGGAAGCAAGAGTTAAAACTTACCCACAAGAAATTACCAAGGAAGAATAATGCATCAACCAAAGTATGGACTAATGATAAAATCAGCAATGAGGTGAAAAATGGAAAAGAAAGGTGGAGAGGAGAGAATGGAATGGAAACCCAAGAACAAGGTTGTGTAAAGTCCCTTGTGTGTTTCATAGTTAATGTGATCGAGTAGAACTCATTCCAAATCTAGACTCAAACCAACCACATTCAGTGACCTCACATCAACACATTGGACCAACCCATCCTCTTAGAGCAACAAGAATGCCTCTACAAAAAGTCACCACCATTCCAAGGAGAGCAAGATAGAGAACCAGGAAGCGAGAAGGGGCCTTTGTTAGAGGGAACATTTAGGCATGGGTAACATCTCTTTCCAGTGCCATAACCAATGCATGTAGCCCAAGATCATTATTGTGTCTAAGGGGTGTGCTTTGAATTCTCACTATTTTATTTTATTTTTTTGTGTTTTTTGCATGAGAACCACACCATGCAAAGACTTATTTTTATGAACTTAGCTTTCGGTGATTTGAAGAATGGTTAAAATGGCAGAAAACCCAAAGAAAAAGCATCCAAGCACTTAAGAGAATAGCCAGTACAAATGCATAGAATTCCTTTGAAGTCACACCCTTTTCATCCTTTGAGTCTTTCCTTAGTCTAAGAAATACCCAATCACTAATTCGTTAACAATTTTATTAAAGAAAGGGACTATACAGTTACAAGCCAAGGGAGAGCATAGGATTTTATGGATACATGTATGACATGGACTCATTGCCTATTTAATCAAAAGAACCATACCTTAATATCAACATTGTACTTCAAAGTTAAAATCCAAACATTAGCAATCGATATGATCTTATTCATACCACCATCATGAACATTTATTGGGTGACGAACAAAATAAAGTAACCACACAAAGAATGGTAAAAAATATGAATGATGGTGTAAAACAAAAACAAGAAGATTAAAGAATGTGTAAAACAAAAATGTGTAAAACAAAAATATGTAAAACAAAAATTTAGAAAGAACTGAGGGCCTTTAATGATTAGCAAGGGTGGCCATCTCCCCCATGACTAAATTGGAAGGAAGAGATCTGAAATAATGAGCAAGGTTGCCCACTTACAGAGGTAGCATATGTTTTGGCTGACCTAAACTCATGAAAAGGTTTTGTTTGTTCCACATTGACTAACAGTCTCTAATTTGGGCTCTCAGGTTTATATATGGTCATGGCTCCTGAAGGAAAAGTTGCATAGATAATGTAAGGTCCTTCCCATAATGTTTGAAATTTGGTGCATTGTGACACATGTGTGGGGTTCCAGTACAGAACCTTATCTCCTAGTTGGTACTTAACTCTCCTAATTTTTAGGTCATGCTGTTGTTTATTTAATGCCTTATGCAACTCATTAGATAACACGGCAACTAGTCAATTCTCATCTGGTAGTTAAGAGTCATCAACCTTTGTTTTTGTGCCAGATCAAGGTCAATGTTGAGGTCACATGCCATGGCTAGTGTACGGAGCTTAGTTTGGATAGGGAGCATTGGAAGTTTTCCATACACTAACTCATAAGAAGAGTAGCCTATAGGGAGTTTCCACATGGAGCAATATGCCCAAAGAGCATCATTCAGTTTAGTGCTCCAATCTCGCCTATACTTGCTAATGGTTCTGGTCAATATCTTAGTGATCTCCCAATTGGTGACCTCGGCTTGACCATTTTCTTCGGGGTGGTATGGTGTAGTCAATTTGTGCTCAACCCCTAAGCATTGCATTAACTTCTAAAAAGTTGCACCTGTAAAGTGTGTACCATTATCTGAGATAAGTGCACATGGCACACCAAACCTGTTGACGACTTGTTGTTCGACAAATCGTGCAGTTGTAGATGAGGTGAAATCTTTAACAACAGTTGCTTCAGCCCATTTTGTTAAGTAGTCTAATGTAAGTTTTTCCATTGGACATTGGCGTAATGGGCCCCATGAAATCAATCCCCCAAATGTCGAAGGGTTCTAGCGGTTGAATCCATTGTTGTGGACCCTCCATTCTAGCCGTCATTCCCCCATCACATTGACAGCGTTCACAAGATTGGACGAAGTGATGGGTGTCCTGGAACAAAGTAGGCCAATAATACCCTACAAGCAAGATCTTAATAGTTGTTCATCTCTCAGCATAGTGACCCCCACAAGGGCCCTCATGAGCATCTTGGAGAACTCTCAGTTGATCTCTATTAGGAACACACCATCAAACCAAGCCTTCGAGACATACTTTGTAAAGTTGTCCATTGATCTCCATAAAGTACTTCACTCTATGAAGAAACTGTTGTTTCTTCTTAAGGTCTAAGTCTTGTGGTGTTTGTTGGATAAGGAGATAAGTCAGAATGCTACTATACCAGTTTTTTTTCGTGGGTGATTGGTCATTCACTACACCGACAAAGAGGAACTCATCAGGGAAGTGATTGAAAATAGGATACTCATCCTCTTTGTTCTCCCAGCGCAACTGAGACAAATGATCGGCAACTACGTTCTCGATGCCTTTACAATCGATCATTGTTAGATCAAACTCTTATAGGATTACCAGCCGTCGTATAATACTGGGGCTTACCATTGGCTTATTCATGAGGAAACGGATTGCACTATGATCTATGTGTATGAATACTTTGTATCCCAATATATAGTGCCTAAATTTTTCTAGTGCAAACACTACAGTCATTAATTCGTTTTCTGTAGTAGTGTAGTTAAGTTGTGCACCAACTATACTTCTACTTGCACAATGGATGTAATAAGGGCATTTTTTATCATCTAACTGTGTAAGTATGGCTCCTAAGGCATAGTTGGATGCATCAATCATGACATGAAATGGTTTGGAGCAATCAGGAGCTTGTAGAATAGGTGTTTCTACTAGCTTCTGCTTCAAAGTTTGGAAGGCTAGTTCACATTTCCTGGTCCACTCAAAGGGTACATCCTTTTTCGTTAACTCTACCAATGGTTTGGCAACCTTCAACATTTCTCTATGAATCCCTTATAGTAGCCAATGTGTCCAAGGAATGATCGAATGTCTTTGACAATTTCTGGTTGATGGGTAATTCCTTGGATGACCTTGATTTTCTCATGATCTACCTCTATCCCTACATGTAAAATTTTATGCCCAAGTACTACGCCTTATTAGACCATTAAATGGCTTTTTTTCTAGTTGAGCCTCAAATTAGTCTCTACACATCTTTTTAGCACTTTCTCTAACCGGTCCAAGGCTTGATCAAAACTTGCTCTATAAGTGGAGAAGTCATCCATAAAGAACTCCACACCATTTCCTATCTGCTACTAGAATATGCTTAGAACTAAGTGTTGAAACATGGTAGGGGCATTGCACAAGCCAAACAGCATTTGTTTGTATGCAAACATTCCCCAAGGACTGGTGAACGTGATTTTGGCTTGGTCTTTTGGGGCTATTTGTATTTGGTTGTATCCACTATAGCCATCCAGAAAACTATAATAGCGATGCCCTGCAATTGTGTCTAAGACTTGGTCAACAAATGGCAATGGAAAGTGATCCTTGAATGTTGCCATGTTTAGCAACCTAAAATCTATGCACACCCTCCATTTGTCTCCCTTTTTAGGCACGATTACTAAGGGGCTAACCCATTCGCTATCAGCAATGGGGTATATGAACCTAGCCTTTAGAAGTTGTTCGATTTCTTCTTTTACTACTTGCTTCAACTTTGGGTTCAATTGCCTCTATGGTTGTTTTCAAGGCTTAATGGAGGAGTCAGTGTAAATCCTATGTTGGCATATCCTAGGATCTATTCCATTTAATTCTGGATATGACCATGTGAAGGTTTTTGACCACTTGTTTATTATCTTTAGCAGACTTTCTTTTTGTTGTGGAGCAAGTCTCGCGTTGATGATTACTGGTTTTCCATTCCTAAGGAACATGTATTCCATACCGGTGGACAATGGTTTTAGCTCTAGGGGCTCTTGTTTAAATTTCTTGGGAATTTCCAACTTCCCCTAGTTGATTTTTTCTCAGTTAGGACTGGGAAGTTGGTGGTGGACGTGCTCTAATGCATCAATGTTATCTATGTAAGCGCAAGTAAAACCCTCAGTTAGTTTCATGCATAGAAGTGAGCTGCTTTCTTGATCAGCTATTAGCCACTAGGTGTCTTCTTGTCTTATGGCTACTACATACAAGCACCTTTGTATGTTGATCGTTTGTGCACACTAATTGCATGCAAGAAATCTTAAACTTTGCACAACCCATGATATCTGCACGCAATTGCACCATGTGTCACTGTACATGATGCATGGAACTTTCTTCTTCTCGATCTTTCCAAAAGTGTTTTTCTTAGATATTTCTAGGGAAAGATCATGGATTCCTAGGCACGCATTGATAGTGCTTAGCCATGCCCTTCCCATTATGATTGGGAAGTCCCCCTTACTGTTATTCACTTGGATCACTAGGAAGTTAGCTAGATACGACCACCCACAAATAGTGGTAACAATATCCTCCACTAATCCCAAGGGGATAGTGATGGACTGGTCAGCTAATTCTAAATAGACATTGCTCTTTTTCAACGAAGGTAGGTTCCAATCCTTATACGTTTCTTAGGATATTAGGTTGACACCTGAACCTGAATCCAAAAGAGCTTTGCATGGCTCATTCCCAGCAATTTGTAGATAGATTAGGGGACTCCCAGGATCAAATAATTTCCTGAGAAGGTGGCCAACCTTGATCCAATCAGTAACAACATGTGTTAACATGACCGTATGTGTTGAATGCGTTGTTAAGTTTGAAGGGGGCTCCGAAGCTTTAGTTGATACGAAGGTGTCCAAAGACTCAACCACTTGAGGTTGCAAAGGCTTGGTTGGACTGTTGGTTCTGAAGAAAGATCTTTTCTTTTTATGATTGTCAAAACCAACAATAGGTTGAGGATTAACAAGCCCTTTGGCATTGCGTTGCTATGGCTGAGCAGGGAGTTCACCTTGCATTGCTGGAGTAGGTGGTAATGGAGCTATTGGTGGGAGAGATGATGCCGGATTGGAAGGATGGTATACTTATGGAATGTTACCCCTAGGAGAGAGAGTCCTATAGTATTCATGGGCTTGGTAATGATGTTGGGGGCTAATGTGACCAATAGAGTCACGTGGAGAGATTGGATACTACACGTAATATCCATATGGGTCAGGTTGCCGGTAAGGATATTGTTGCCTTGGTGGTGGCATTCCCCATGATTGTGGGTGCTACCACTGTTGATGTTGCTCAATTGATTGTTGTGGAGTTCCACTTGGATAATATGTTAAAGGTTGGTGGAACTACCTTGGGTTACCTTGGGGATAAGGTAACCGTCAGGATGTTTGCATTTTTTTTAAACGTGGATTAAGTGCATACACCCGAGACTCTTGTAAATGTGAGATTAGAGGGCAACATCCCTTAGGATGGTCATATCGATAGATCTCACATCCACTATCATCATCCATATCTGAGTCCACAACCTCTTCAATAATAGCAACTTTACCCTTACCCTTGTTACGTGCATTTTCCGCTTCTCTCTTTTTCCTTTTATCACGGTCACTACCTCGCTCCCTAGACTCCTCTACTACTTTGAGCACAGTTTGAAACCTACTATCCAGGGAGTCCCACATTTGGTCTACCTTTGTCGATACTTCTGATGCTAACTTTTGAATAGGCAAGGTTTTCCTATTCACCATCTCTTTAAGTGGTGACTCTTCCTCATCCTCACAAAATCGTATCTCCTTCTTTCGGAGGGAAGGATCTCAGTTGTATTCTTCTACACTCTCTCTTTTTCATAGCTCAACTTCTTCCTTAGCTACTTGCTCCAGTAGTTTGTGAACTTGATGGGACCTAAGCTCAAATAACCTTCCTTGGGCATAAGTCCCAAGGGTCCTTCTTATTTCATGCCTAAGCCCATCTACGAGATGGCGTAGTTGATCCCGCTGCGAATAACCATGACCAGGACAATGATGTAAGAGTGCATAATAGTGGCCCATGGTAGCATCCAAGGGTTCATAACTTCCTTGTTTCCATCCTTGGATTTTCTTTCACATGTTACACACCCGAGAGTACAGTTCTAACATAGTACTCCACCTACGAATGGATTCCGATTCTAAGGACCGATACCAACTTTCAGCTTCTTTTATTAGTGTTCATGGGAACAACTTAAGCTTTTGCCACTTGTTTTCTATGTTTTGCAAGGCACACGCATCATGAAATTCTTGTAAGTGATTTGGAGGATTAGCGTTATATCCCCCTTCAAATCGTGGGATGTTATTCATGTTGAGCCTCTTGATCCTACTATCTTTTTGGTGCCTTGTTGGAACTCTCACAGCCTCAGTTATATCTAGCATGCTTCCCATGTCGAGTAGGGGTTCATCATGATCATCTTGTTCGTAGCGTCTATGGTGTCTACGCAGTCCCCTACTCTCCCTTCTTCTATGGTGTGATTCCCTAGAGTGCCCTTGTCCTCTATCTTGGTTGTCCTACTTCCACTTTGTTTGCCCTTATCCTCATGATCAGTTTCTCTATGGCTACATTCGGACACGGAAGGAGAGGGTGAAGGAGACGATGAAGGTGAAGAAGAAGGAGAACCATCATGATGGTGTCTACTACCTTCTCTTTGATGGTCTCTGCTTAGATCACGATTGCTATCAGAATGCCCACCTTTTTCATGTATCCTTGTTCCTTTTTCAGACTCTTTGTGTCTATTGGTATTAGCACCTAGGTTGTGAATAGTAGAATGATTGTTTTGATACATAACCCCTTGGCCAAAGTCAAGGGGAGGAACATCGTTATGTAGGTGACTACCTGAGGCAGGTTCATCATCCTCAATTTCACTTAAAACATGTGGGACATCCTTAGACCATTTTCCCTTCAAGGAATTATGGTGTCTCTCCTGTTGCAAGTCCCTTTGACGTTGCACTTCAATGGGACGATAATCTCTTGAACCATAGTCCTACGCAATGTACTCAGCATGTAAGTGTTGCATGCCTATTCATGTGAGAGCATGAAGAAGCATACTTGGAACTGAACGATCGGGAGGTAACACTATGTTACCTTCCAAGTCATGCCAACACAGCTATTCATCTTGGTGGAGAATAAAGGTGAAGTTGGGTACATATTCATCGAGATGAATATATACGACACAAAACTATTGAGGAACTGGCGGGTCAACGTCATGTGTATTTTGCTGCCAATTGCTTCTTGTGTTAATCCTAGGTGGTGAAGTGCTTTTGTGTGAAGAAGAAGACATCTTGTCTTATTAAATGTGCTATGTACTATTACCTTTTCTTAACCAACCCTAAGGGTTCATTCCAACGATGTGAATGATTTCCTAAGTTCTACTTAGCGCACAAACAACTAAGTCCCTAGCAACAGTGCCAATGATGAGCGGTGAGGTACCCCTATGCTCATCCATACGAATATCAGCATTTCACACACGATCTAGTTGAATTCCAAGGACTAAGTGCCTATGCACCCTTGTGGAAAAATAATGGGTTGATTAATCTTTGTCTTCCCAAACTTACTTGTATGTCACAGTTGTATGGTTAAGTAAGCTTGAGGCATATGATTTTTATGGCTTTTATGTGTTCTATATCCTGTGCTACTAAGGAGGGGAGAGAGAAACAACTAAGTAACTAATCTAATTTAACTATTCATTAACTAAGTTCTAAGTACTCCTAACACCAGTATCCATTCCCACTTGCCGTACACATCTTAAACTAGTGCAATGCTACTGGGATTACCAAACGCTAATCGTTACCAAGCGCTACATGTATGCTCGAAGTGGTCGTACTGAGTGTATTTAACTAAGAGAGTTGTAGGGTGAGAGGAATCATTAATTAAATATGAAATAATTAAATAATAATTAACACTAATTAATATATTATGTACGCTGCAAGGTTTATCATAAAGTTTGTCTTTATTTCCGTACACAAAGTGTGCTTAGGTACACAATGCTCAAATAAAGATCTGTTCACTCTATGACTCCTACTACGGGCACGCAGAAATAATTCTAACCCTGGAGGGAAAAAATGGTAAGATTTTGGCTAAGAGACTAACTTCTAACTGTGGGAACCAAGGGCACCACCTCTTATTTATAGATAAAGGGACAGGCCGCGATATCGAGTATTCGACATTGCATGGTCGATCCGATATCGCGGCTCATCAATGAGTAACTAATGCCCTTAAGGAATCGTTATCCCACAATGCATAGTCACAAAAACATAGCCCTTGTGGAAACCGACACATGCATACTCAATGTAAGTATAATATCATTGACATTAGTACTCAAATTACTATTAGTTCTTGTAGTTCTTTATTAGTTTAATGATTACTTTTTCCACTACCAATGCTAGTGCATGTTACTTAATCCATAACCCTTGGCTACTAACCTTTTGGAGAGTAGACCCATGCATGTACTAATACCCTAAGATCTTGTACTATTTATAGGTTCAACCTATCCTTTTCCACTCTTAGAATGAAATCTAAAATAGAAGCCTCATTGATTCATCATAGCAAGGATCATTCCAACTTCTTTAGGATGTCTCATCATCAACCAACTCACACCCTCATGTTGTCCCCACTAATGAATGAACATAGCTCATCAGTAATACCACAAAAACAACAAACCATATCCAATACCATAAACAACTTGTGTTTTATGCATCATCCTAGGCATATCTCATGCCTCACATAATGATAATTGAATATATCACACAACTATCCAATTGATGGCCATAAGCAATTTGTGCTTCATACATCATTCCAACATACAACTCATATTATGTCTCATCATTTACTATAACATAGCTAAGTTTACACCTAACACATATAGAATCATCATATCATAGGCCTAACCAAACATTTAACCATAACCACAATCACATATACATCATACCCATCAACAAAAATAGAAACCAAGATTACACATATCAAAATAGATACACATATATACTATAATCTCAGTATACATCACAACTATCACACACACATCATAGCAAGCACAATTTTCCTAACCTTATTTTTCATAACTTAAGACTTGAATCTCACATTTCCATTTATTTACTTCTTACCACTATCTTGCTTATGAGTTTTGTACCCACCATGACCTAGACGTCACTTGCATCAGATGACTCCAACCCTAGTATGGCTAGTGCTAACCTCACACTATGAAGAAAACCACTACCACAACCCCTCTCCATTCATCCTACATCTATTTTAGACCTTCATTTCAAACCAAATAGAAGCTCCATGATTGCCACAACCACAACATAGGTTAACTGTGACCTTTATCCCTAGCAAAAATTCCAATTAAAGAATATAACTAAAGTATCTACTGCTACCTCAACATGTTTCCACCACTACCCATGCCCCTTACAAACTTTGATTGTGACTATGCTACAAGGGCACCACATCCCATGTTCAAAGCAAAACTAAAAAAAAAAAAACCTTAGTACCAAGGGGATGCTATGACGTACTAGCAACTTGTTCCTTGTAAAAACAATCAAATAAAATGCCTAGCAATGTAAAATAACCACCTATGCCTACATAACCAACCAAATCATACACCAACACTCATGTCTTAATCATAGCACCTCTAGGTCACAACAATGGGTCACTGCAGTCCCTGGAAGCTCATTAAAATCACATGAGAATGGATAAAAATCTAGAATTAAAAGATAGAGAAAGAGTCAAGAATACTCACTAAATTTGAAGAATTTGTTAAACTTAAAAACTCAAAACAAAAAGTACCAATGTGTTCCTAACGTCATCCTAGATCCAACAAAACATGAGCCAAAACTCCCAAATCCTAACCTGCCCTACTAGTATCCCAAAAATTGGCTAAGAATTAGAGGAGAACAAAGAAATGGAAGAAACCAAAGAAATTAAGAAACCAAGAAACAATCAAGTAAAGAAGATATATGGTTTATGTTTGATATTTATATAACTAACTTTTATTGTTATTTTCATTTTCATTTTCTAATTTTATAAGGTTCTAATTAATTTTCTCATCTCAACTATTGCTAAGGAACCCAAACATTATAACCCACTCATGAAACATCCAAACAAAATACTGTTCAAGCCTACATATATCATATCTCATCTATGATATGTCCAAAAAACTATACATGCATCATGAAACATGTCATCTAGCCCTACGGCTCTAACATGCATAGCATCATAACATGATATACATCATAACATGGTATGCCAAACAACACTATCATCATAACATGCATAATACCATCATCATATATATGCCTCATAAATATCATAATCATTGCATATCATGTGTAGCTGCCCAATGTTTGATCTTTTCCCACAATCCTTATACCTTACCTACCATAAACACCATACTACACATTCAATAAAATTAGTACGCATAATCATGGTAAGGCATAATAGTAACCATAACATTATAAGAGCTTAGAAAATATGTCATTAAAAATCATAACTAACTATACATCCCCATGGCCCCCAAACATAGCTAATTGTGCATATAATAAACATAATGTAATACCGTGGGATGAAAGTGTCTTCGCCATGCTTTAACTACCATGCATGTCCATTGTGCCAACTCATGCATTGTGGATTATCATCATCAATTATACTTAAGTGTGAGGAGTCATCAATTTGTCAGGCTTCGATGTCGAAGCCCTGATGTCAAATACCCGATGTTGAAGCCAAGAAGCGATGTCAAATATCCAATGTCATCTCCTCTAGGCTCGCCTATAAATACAACACTTGGATGCATGGTTGAGGCATGTAGAATGTAATAAGCAATAGAGAAGATAGTTTTAGTTTTTAGTTTTTTATAGTCTTTCTTAGAATCTTATTATTCCTAGTGCATGCCCGCAGTGTGATGTTTGTAATCATATGACACCTTTGTTCGAGTGTGATGTACTTGGACATGTTACATGATTGGAAATAAAGATCGAGATTACTCCCATCATTGTAGCATCCACTTAGATTATTATTGCTTTTAATTGTTAATTATTTACTATTTTCTTTAGTTAAATGTTTTCATTTATTTTTATTTACTATTCCTATCATTAAGTGGAATGCATATGCCTTAATCACAAGCGTTTGAGTGTAAGTACTTGGTAATCCAATAGTGTATCATTTGGCACACCTAGTGATGTACACTTGGCAATTCCAGAAGTAGTCTCATGAAGTCCAAGACATATATGGAAAATTGATGAATCACATTTTTTTGTGTGCTCCAATGTTGGGTATCCGACATCAAGTATCCGTCGAGTCACCAATGTCGAAGCCAAGACGCGACGTCAGGTATCTGATGTTGTAGGATGTACACCAACCTATAAATATAGTGCTTGGGCTCCCAATTTGGCAATTAATTAGTTTTTCAGTTTTCAGTTAGAGTAGCAAAGCTCTTGCTATTTATTTTCTCCAGAGTTAGAATATTTTCTGAGTACCCGTAGTAGGAGTCTAAGTGTGTACAGATCTTTGTTCAAACACTAATGTACCTGAGCATAGCAATGTGACGGGAATAAAAATGAACTCTTTTGACAATCCTTGAAGCACTGAGAATAGATTAATGCTTCTTTTAATGCACTTTACTTTCATGTTTTTTACTTTAATGCATTTAATTTAAGCAATTAATTTCTAGTTGTTAATGAACACAAGCACAACCACTTTGAGCATACGTATAGTGCTTGGTAACCCAACAACGCTTAACGTTTGGTAGCCCGGTAGCACTATATGTGTTCAAGATGTGTTCAGAAAAGTGGGACGAGTACTTGTGTTAGGCTAGTTAGGCAGTAAATGAATTAGATCTTAAATTACTTTACCTTTCATTCTTGTTGTAGGTGATTAAACTTATAAAACATAAAATGAGAAAAATCATGTAACTCAATTACACTTAAACCATACCCTTGAGCCTCACAAGTGTAGTCGGGAAGACAACAAATGTTCTCAATGCCCATTTCACTTCCTAGAGGAACTAGTGCACTAGAGAACTATAGGTCCACGAAATTCGACTGGATCATGCATAAATGCCTTAGTGATTCGTATGGTTGGGCGTAGGGGTACCTCGCCACTCATCAATGATCAAGAGTGGATATCTATCACATGTAGGCTAGTTAGATTTTACTCTTCATTATTTAGTAGCTTAATTAATTCATTTCTTTATCATCATTAAGAGCAAAGTAGAATTAGACAACATCATACGCCTCACTTTGGACTAAACCATATGTGACAAAGCTACCACTAGTCCAAGTGGGAAGACAATGAACTATGATCAGAGCATAACAATTTAGATACCACAACTAGTCCCATCCACAACATTCGACTGGATCATGCGTGAATGCTTGTGATTTGTATGATTGAGCATAGAAGTACCTCCTTGCTCATTAGTGTGTCTCTAGTGCCCACTGACATGTAAGGATGGGACCCAGGAATGCTTGTTTAAATAAAATAAAAAATGATTTTATTCTCAACCAAGAAAATAGAATAGTTGTAAGCATTTCAAATCTCACGTAAGAGGTTGAAGGTTCAAGTTTTTTGCATTTTTTACCTATTAGTATGAAGATATACTTAGAATTTTTCAAAGAGTCAAGCCTTCGTAGTGAACAATGATGCATCCATGATGCATGCTACCATGCATGAGTATACATTAAGGCATGGTGGAGAAACTTCCCCATGGGGACCTACAATGAGAGATTATAATAAACAAATAATTAAAATCTTGATGTACCTAATGAATACAAGATTAAATAGACAATATGTAATTAATATATTGGCTATCTATATGTAGAATCCAACAAAAGTACATATGAAGAAATGGATATACTTAAATATGTAAAAGTAAAGATGAATATAGGACTGCAAACATGACAAACTAGTTACTATGATAACATACTTTGATGTAAATTAAACCTAGGATCAAGTGATAAGCTTGAGACTAATATTTATTACAATTTATGAAGATTGTTTCACAAATAATGTAAATAAAAGTATTGTATGATAGAAAGTGATGTACCTACCCGAGAAGAGTCCATATTTATAATCACAAATGTTAATCAACCAAAATTTTGTTAAAAATGGTATACATGAAGAAAAACCAAAAAATTCTTGATGTTATAAGGAGTTATCACTCAAAACTTAAATATGATGGTAAATCTATCTTTTCATTTAAAGTTGAAAAAAATTTGCATCAAACATTTTCAGATATTTTTGAAAAGGATGGAAGATCTTTTTTTCCTTTTAACTCTAAAATTGCATGCAAGATTATTACCAAGAATGATTTCATTCATACCAAATTCAAAAAGGCCTAGAAAATGCAATTGTCATTGCACCTTTGAATGAGCAAAACGGAAGACAATTAAAGAATTTCTACCTTTCCAAAAATTTATATTATTCATGATAATCTTATTCATTAAGGTCTTCATATTAAACACTTGCCTTCAACATATGGGAATTGTTTCTCCTCAATGTGCTTTTTCTAGAAGTGAAGAGTCATTTTCACATGTTTTTTTAAGTGTCTAGTTGCACACCATACTTGGAAATGGATATATAGAAGTTATAACAACTTTCAACCAAGCATCAATGATATCATTCTTGGTGATGAACCTACTTTGTCTACATCCTTTCTTTGCATTTGGAAGTGCCATTGGCTACTTATTCTCTATTTTATTTGGAAGCTTTTGTGTGTAGTTATTCCCTACAGTAGAAGCATAACTATGACTTTTCTTTAGGAGTTAAATATCGTATTCTCAAATATGTCACTTTTCAATTAAAGCTTTAAGCAAAACAGCTTTTAGTGAAAGTTGAGCAATTAATTTGTTTCCTACAGTATTAATTTCTTTTTGTTTTGAAGGTTCAAGTTGGAAAAGCTTTCAACTTTTATTGTTATTTGTTCATTATTGCTAATTGATACTTTTTTTGTCTTTAAAGAGAGTTTTCTTCTCTTTACAAAAAAACCCTTTATTAAGAAGTGAAAATCCACGAACGTGCTTTTAAACAAGGGTCTAATCCTTTTTCTATCCTAGAGAAGAGGTTTTTCAAGATTAGTTGTAAGAATTAAAACCTGAAAAGACATCCCCAAAACTATTTGGCTTTTTATTTAGACTCTCCTTTAGGTTATTAATACATTGTACTCTAAATATTATTATTCTTTTCTTTTCTTTTTTGGTCCAACACTTGCTAGGGATCCCTATCCCTCCAAACCTTAAAAAACTCAAGTATGATATATTGGAAAAAAGAATACAATAAAAAGTATATAAGGAAAGAAAACAATACAAGCATAAGTTGTAGCTCATTTGGTTGCCTTACAAGCGTTGCACCCTTAGTACCAACATCCTCCATGCAAGCTTAAAGGCATGTTCTAAGACAAATAAAGATATTCTTCCATTGTGACAAAGTTAGACAATTTCAATTCTCAAGAATAAATTAACAAAAACATCAAACTTTATCCATGGCATAAGTATTTATATAAAATCCTAATAAATAAAAACAAATATGACGAATATTATATTGTACAATAGTATCTTAAAAGTTAGAGAAGGCTAAACATAAAGCTAAACAACTTTGTTAGAAATAGTGTGAGATTTATTCTTTATGGACCATCAATTTTGCTCTTGCTATTATGTCTCATGTCATCTCCAAAGTTGATGTCATGTTATGTTTTCTGTTAGGAGTCATTAAATAGTTTTAATGTTCAAATTTTGAAGTTCCTTTTTAAAAAAAAAAAATTGTATTAGTGTGTATGCACACTTCACTATTGTAAAGGGACCAATGATCCCACATGTAAGTCTCATCCAAGTGAGGAAAACTCAAAAGTTATAAGGAGTCTTCTCCTTCTATGTAAAACTTGATGAAAGCACTTTGAATCATTTTGGAAGTGAATAGAAGAGGAGTGTGTTGGTAGTTCTCAAAGTTTCTTGTGTGCATTTCTTTTCTTTTCTTTCTCAGATTGTTCTCACAATAAGCTAAGATCCCTACAATTCTCTCATCCATTTTTCACAATTTCTCACAAGTAATTCACAAGTTTCCATTTATGTTTCTCATGTTTTTCACAAGCATTTGAAGGATATATGTTGGTTATATCTTAACACATGAAAAAGCTATGTTTTAGATGTTTAATTTTAAGGTGTCTTGATATTTTGAATTTCTAATTCTAGCAAGAATTTCATCTCTTCCTTCACATAGAAGCTTTGCATATTAGAGGATTTGCATTTCTTATATTTGAATCAATGTTTCATGTTCAATTGTAGAGGTTTTAAGAAACTCCTTTGTAGCCTTTCTTAATCTCCCCTCACATAATTTCAAGAAGTATTTGAATGCTATAAGCTTGAATAGCTTAGAAGTTTGATGCATTTTGTATTCACAAATAATTCTGGACATCAATATTCCAAATCTAATCCCCATTAAGGGTTGAAGTGTTGTTAATTTGTCTCATGTTTCACACTCATGTTATTGAAGCATGTCATAAATCCATATTGAATGCTCTGTTAGATCATGTTGCATATATCAACTTAAAGATTGATTGTCTAGTATCTCACAAACTTATCCCTAAAATTGGAGGTCAATTGATGCTAACTTATTCTTGAATCAATCTTGTTTCTTGCGTTTGATGTTTGCAAACCAAGGCATCTCGCTCAGCATTGATTCCAACAACTAGAATCAATATTATCCTTAGGATATTGATTTCAATCAATCTAATAGTAGGGATGGATACTGTAGGTTTTAGAAAAAATAAAGGATTCACCATATCACACCACATAGCTACAACAACCATAAATGATTTACTTGTTCTACAACTCAATATTGATCTAATGACAATTAGCAATAAGTTTGTATTGATCTAGTGACAACTAGCAATAAGTTTGTAGAGAATTCCAAAGAGCAAATCATCAATTCATCATTTTTATCATTTTAACAATCATCAACAAAAAAAATTCTTCCAACTGAAAACTATCACTTTTAACAATTATTAACAAAAAGAAGTATTTTCATCTCACCTCATATCACCCCAAACAACATCCAACAATATCATTTAAGTCCTAAAAATCTCTCAACCACATTTTGAATCCATTGAAGTTTAATCCTTTGGCCATTCTTGCTAACATCCCTTTACTCTCCACGTGAATCACAGCTTAACCCCTTTTCTTACAAAAACTCTTTTTCAGATGATTCTATTAACTTCCACATTGCAACAACTATGTATATACTATCTTAAAGTTCATCACTGCTACGCTGAAGAGAGTCTTAAATATCCCACAAAACCCCTTTTTTCAAATAAATCTATTAACTGCCACATTACAACGGCTATGTATAAATACTACCTTACGACCCAAGTGAAGGCTAAACATACAACACCACAGATGCATCGCTACCACCTACCCTACCCTACCCTACCCTATTCTTTTTAAGAAAATTAATGATTCGCATACCAACCACATTGCCGCGGACCAATTTTACAACATCCAAATTTTGATTCACTTAAACCTGTTTTTTATAAACATTAAACCAGCTTTGTCGGGATTGACACGAGTGCTCTTTCCGCTTTAAAATACCTGGAACGCCAAGTGCGCTAATGATTTCACCGCACCCGTCAAATCTTCCTCCCTAGCTCTTTCCCCAAAAAAAATTTATAAATTTAGTGCAACAAACAGGTACTCAATCTGAAAACATCAAGCATTCATCACCACCGCACAAATGAATATTACCGCATCCATCTCCAGCATCATTCAGACAAAAATCAGCTCATTACTACTGATTTATGCAAGGCTTGCAAGGCTTGTTACCATTATCTTAAACTTTCACCGCACCCGTCAGAGAACAAGTTAAAATCAAACCCAGAAACTATCATGTGTATTGAAAGACTCATGCAACCAATATTATATGAATCTTGGAGCTCCAAGACGGACAACCGAAATTGAATTCACTTTCAATGTTTCCCACAAGAGCTCACACTACCAGGTAAACGTGTAGCGTAACGCAATCCTTGACAGTATATTGACTTCATAAAAATTGCACAACTCAAAATCAGTATCCCAGGTCAATACATAAGAAAAGTCGTAAGAAAAATCCCACGTCTATTAATAATGCTCACAGGCTAATCCTTGCCTTCGTAAAAGAACACAAAAAACATAAAAGGTCAGTAAACTATCGTGATGCCATAGGGTAGTCGATCGATGACTTAAAACAAAAGCAATTTTATTCATTCTCAAAAATAAGCAAGCAAAACTCTGTTTTGTCCTCAGTTTTGCATGGGTAACAAAGATGATTATCGACAGAATTAACTTTAACCTTTTAAAAAAGAGTCATAAAACTTGGAAGTAATGGTAAGGTACATGGTTCTCATAAGACTTCGGGTTTGAAGCTGGTTCACAGCCACAGGAAAAAGGTTACGCTTTTTTCTCATCCATTGACCCCCCCAAAACCCCACCTTGGTGGTATAAGCATTGAGCCTATGGTAATGATCCTTTTGAAAACAAAAGCAAAAAACACAGTAGATAGCATAAAACATGACTTGAAACAGGAAACAGAAAAACACCATCAAATCATTCCAGCAACAAGTGCTGCTTTGCATTTTCATCAATTTGGTTGCTACATTAATCAATCCAGAAATTCATGCTGCAATTTAAAAAATAAATGCAAGAAAGAATTCTTGGTTATTTATGACATAAGTTCAAATCCAAGGCTAATGAATAACAACCCTTACATATTACCATCAATGTGGTACCTCACTACCAAAATGCTCTGATTTTCATTCCAAGGACCAATTAGATCCAGTAGCTCTTCTCTTGCAAAGGAGAAATTGTGTTTGCATGTCAAAAAAACAAATCATCAAGGGTGAACCTACAACAGAAATGTTTCCATGTTTCTAGTTCCTAAAGGCATCGCGTGCAGCCGGCCTGTTTCCCTTGATTCTAGTCAATCTTCACAGATGAGTATATTTTGCGCACAAACCAGAAACAAGCATAGAAGCCAATTGTTCCTGTAAGCACAAAGAATGCATATGAAATTATTGTCATGTATCCAAAGTATAAGATGCCCGATACCAGTTTGGTGATCTCCAACTTCGTGAAGAAATAGAAGATTGCATATAGAAGTAGATAGAGTGCCGAAGATCCTGAGGTCAGATATGATCTCCACCACCAATGATAATCTTCACTGCAAAGCTGGAAATAGCACAGAACAATGGTAATCTCTGCACAAGTGACAATAAGGATGACAAAGACAATGAACAGGAAGCCAAAGATGTAGTAGAACTGGTTGAGCCATATGGAAGTGAGGATAAAAAACAGCTCAATGAAGACTGCCCCAAAAGGTAGAATACCACCAATGAGTATGGAGAAAATGGGCTGCATGTACCAGGCCTGTTCGGGAATCTGACGCGGAATCTTGTTGGTTTTTACAGGGTCCTCAATCGGTGGTTTCTTGTAGCCAAAATAACTTCCAACAAAGACCAAAGGCACAGAAATACCAAACCATAAGAAAACAAGGGCAAACATAGTTCCAAAGGGCACTGCACCAGATGATTTCTCACCCCAGATAAGCGCATTGAGTACAAAGAATATGCAAAACACAATACCAGGGAACATGAACGCAGTCTTAAGTGTAGTTTTCTTCCAATCTGTTCCCTTGAACATCTTGTAAAGCCTTGCAGAGGAGTAACCAGCAAACAATCCCATGAACACCCACAATAACACCATAGCTGTCATCAATCCACCTCGGTTGGAAGGAGAGAGAAAACCAAGCATGGCAAAAATCATTGTCACGAGTGTCATCCCAAAGAACTGTACACCAGTTCCAACATACACACACAACAAGCTAGAATGGGCTGGTGGTCTGAACACATCTCCATGTACTAACTTCCATCCTGTCTCTTCTTGTGCCTCATCTTGTGTTTCCAGCTGGTTGTATTTAGAGATATCTCTATACAGGGTTCTCATCATGATCATAGCCACCATCCCTGAAAGGAACAAAACAATCATCAAAGAGTTTATGATAGAAAACCAGTGGATTTGGTCATCTGTCATTAGAAGGTATGTATCCCATCGTGATGCCCACTTGACAGTACTTTCCTGGAAAAAAAAGTAGCAAGTTAATGAATCAAATCAATGGTGGGAAGTCAGCAGATGAAGTGAACTTTAACATTATAATGCATACAATCCAGGGTAAACAAACCTTAAAATTCACATCATACGTAAATATTATCTCTTTCCCTTCCTCTACTTCCTGGGGAGCATCGCTACTAGAGATATATTTCTTATTGTTGGCATTGCATGTAACAAGGCGTGGGTGAGCTTCATCCCAAGGTGACTCGTACTCATGCTTTACACTGCAAAACAGTCGCAAAAATAAAAATAGAATGAAATTTTCAGAAAATAAAAAAAATAAGCAAACACATTGCAAATCATAGTTTTCCAATGGCATGTAGCTGAATGCTCATCTCAAAAAAGTTTATTGAATATATGAAAGGAAGAACCGAACCTGTATGGTAGGACTTCAAAACCAACAATGCGTGCAGTATCAGTCTCCGCATCCTTGTGATATTTCACTTCAAAAGTTAGGTGATTGTGAACGAAGTATCTCTCTTCTGTACTCTGCAACATGACAACAGAGAATCCAATATAACTACAAAACAAACCACAAGCTTACCACAACTTTCCTGCAATGCACAGAGTCATTCTTACCCCTGTGTAACTAGCTTTAAATCCAACACGATAACCATGCTCGTATGAAACTGCCCCTGTAGCTACATCTGCTCTTTGTCTAGCAACCACTACTGGGAGGTTGTCCAGAATCCTAATCCAAACAACCAACTGATTTAATATACAACGATTCAAAGGAAGAGAAATATCTAATAAACTTATAATTTTCAATGAGCTTACATGTTCACACGATATTCATCATCTATTTTTTCTTTGAAGTTTTTAGCTGCCTTTGCATCCAGAGTCTGCTTGCACGCAACTTTGCATAACTTGTCCTCTCTCATTTTAAACTGAAATAAAGATAATTAGATAGCAGCAGAAATTCAATTCTTAAATAACATAAGAAATATATTGAAGCAGATTAAAGAAATGTGTGTGTATTTTTTTTATCTAACCAAAATTCACTCACAATGTACTTGGAATTTTCAATCCGATCGCCGCGTAGCACTTCTCCCAGATTTTCAGCACTGTTGACAATCTTCTCTGGCGGGCAATACTGCAAATAATAGAAATCATATGGAAGCTGTGTTTTTGTTGAGGTCAACTTGTTCACTTTTACTTGCAGCAAATCACCCTGAATCAATTGGCGAAAAAACATAAAATAAATCAGATTAACTGAGATCCAAACAGCTGCATATAAAGGTATACGCATGCTTTGCAGTTCAAAATTCAGTCCTAAATATGCTAGCATTATGTTTATATCCTAAGAAAATAAGATAAACTCTTTCCGAAGCCTTCACGTGAAACGGACAAATGCAAATTTAAGAGATCCACATTTCCAAATAACATATTATAGCTTGAAAAATTAAGTTTCCATTATTATTTGAGGTCTTCAGATACATTACTTGCCAAAACAGATCATACCATTAGACAAAAGCCATATGAGGAAAAATAAAAGATCCATTTGAGATGTCCTGGAATTTCAAAGGAATCTAATCAAAACCAAAAACCAGACTGTGTACCATTCAGTTCTCATAACAGATGCCAGAGAACAGAGATCTAACTGATAAAGGGTCCGTACTATATACATTCAAATAGTCAAATGAAACTATCAATCATACACGCCTGCACAGAAGAAACTTGTAAATTAGCTAACATATATTTTATAAATTTGACTAGGATACTTCTTCTAAAACACCTGCACATTTACCATTGTCAATTTGTATAACAGCCAAACAGGAACAGACAGTTGTCCTTCATTAGAAGGATGCAGAAAGGCAGAAAAATGCAACTAAATTAAAATTTATGCAAAACCCAAACATCCTACCATTAGATCTCCACATCCATCCATCCTAATCCCGACTCCAACAACTCTATACATTTAAGCTAGCACGCATTACCGAATGTTCTATCAGGTCTCGAGAGAACCATAAAGCAAATCATATGGTTAGACATAATTAGCTATAGCCCGAAACATGCAGCTTCAATTTGTCACTCAGATCATGTCATAGACAATAAATGTAGTTGAGACTACAGTCCGTTAGTTATTCCCACCAACAAAACAGAAATAATCTATTTGCGAGTTCACTGCACCATATCAATATATTTTGAAATTACATTCCATGATCCTCAGCTTCCTGAAAACGACCAAAGACTACCCATTTTTGCCAGATCTACTCCTGCTGCTCCTGATCAGTCAGCAAGCAACGTTCTTAAAACTATCGCACAAACACTGATGCAAACTATTAATCCTAAAATTTATGATTTTATGTACAACTGCACCGATAGAGAGCACTCTGATAAGACCTCACCTTCCAGATCAACATACAAACCCACGAAAACCGCTCACATTTATACGCTGCTAAATCCACAAAACCTTAAAACCAAAACCCTAGCAGATCTATACATCAGAAGAAACGTAAAAATATCGAACCGAATTTAATTCCTTCAAACCACCATCCAAGGTACAAATAAAGCAAGATCCGGTCCATAAAACAAAGAAACCCAAAACAAAAACCTCAAAACGCGATCTTCCGGATCCAACCCACAACCCCAAATCCACGCAGTATCACAAAATCACATCGAAGAGCATACAAATCGAACCCTTTTAACCTTACCTTCTGAAAATCCTGAGGAGCAACACCAGGAAGATAGAAAGCATTGGCAGGGGCGCAGAGAAGCAGAAACGGAAGAAGCAGAGGCCACAAGAGGGCCTTGGTCGCCATTGCTACCGAGGACCTTAGCTTCTGATTCTACCCCTGATCGAGACACAAATTTCCTCTGATTCAAATCTCTCCTACTGCATCTAGAAGTAGCTCTTCGGCTGCAAAAACAGGGACGAAAATCTGATGATGATTCAGGTCGAAAACAGGCAGTTAAGACAGGAGGAGTTGCGTTATAGGCAAGGCTGGGTGGAAGAGGGGTGCGGATTAAATTATAGTTAAAAGAAGCACCGCATCCGCGGGGCCGGAGCCCATACCTCGTGGCAATAAATCTAGCACAAAAACAATAACGTATATAAGTTTCTTACCCTATCTTACCTTAGCTTGCAAAGTAATTCACCGTCATAATAGTAATAATGTCTCGTAACTGCTGCCCCTGCCCGTGTTACTTATTTGCCTTCATTTGGATCTCCCCTCTTATTGGATATGGGAAATAGGCCATGTTCTTGTCTTGGGTGAGTGTTGCAATTTTCTTTTTTATATTTGTTTTGTTTTCAAAATATCAACGATTTGATCCATTGGCACAGCTATTGCTCAACACCCAGCGGCACAAGAATGCAGCTGGGGTTTTTCTTTTTGGCAAATGACTGCCATGTTTTCCTCTTGTTTTTCTTTTCTTTTAAATTTTGGCTGGTTAACAAATATTATTTGGAAAAGGAAATCATCGAGCACTTACGTCATAGTTCTTTATGCACGTTTCGAACTCATTTTGGCAAAATGAAGGACGTGATGTGGAAGTTTCCTTTTTACGTTCAAAGTTTCAAACCATGTGTTTAAGCTCCAAGACATAAGTTATATTATATATGTTGACCTTTTCGTATGCTAAAACGTTAAGGAAAATGGAGAAAATAGAACTTAAGGAAAATGGAGAAAATAGGATGTTTGCCATAGATAATAATTTTGCTAGACATGAACAAGAATACTACAATGAGATGTGAGAACTCAAGCGAAGGAGATCTACGGTAAAATGTCAAAATAAAAACTACAAAGGCAAGATGAGGGCATGGATGAAAACGAAGTCTATAAGTTGAATGAAGATGTTGAAAGGATTGCCAAGAAAGCAAATTGACAGGAAAAAGCCTCATAAGTCAAAGTTCAAAAGTTGAGGAGATGTCTTAGAAAAACAACAAACTTTTATTTGCGATAGTAGATGTCCGTCTCACCTACATTGAGGCCAATCTCACTTAGACATCCCAACTTCAAAGTAGATGTCTACACTAGCCATTTGGTAGACAATGCATGAATTCTGAGAAGTTTTTGGAAACTCTGAAGCTATAAAATGATGCCAAAATCTTGGGAATTGTGCAAGTACGATTCACAAAAAAATATCATTGTCTAGTCTATGCAATTTTATTCTTGCTCCTCATTGTAACATCATTTACTTGATTGTCATTTGTACTGAGCTTTAAGTACAAGGATCTATAAATTTAGTTACATTCATTCCTTGGGGTTTACATGCTTTTTGTGATAAGGCATCAATATTCCGCTTGTCAGGATCCTATGAAATTGAGTGGTTTTGCGACATCAAAACACTCTAAAGCTTAGCTCAATTTTGTAAAGGCTATGGGATACTTCAAACCACATTCTAAGCTTGTTAGGACCTTGCAATGTTAAGTGGTTTCATAATAATGAAACACTTTGGATCAAAGCTCAGAGCTTGTACAGGGTGTGGTGCCCTTTAAACCACATTTTTTAAAGAAACAAAGTTTAGAGGGGTGCATAGATTCTACCCGCCGAGTGTGAACATACCTAAGTTGGGGAACCACATAAAATTTGGTGTGTTTGTGTGGCTGGTGTAATCTTAATTAAGGAACTTATTTAGCCCCAATTTCTAAGTTGTCAATCCACAAGTGATATCAGAGCTTGCTACTCTTAAGTTCATGCTTCAACTTTCAAGAGTGAACTATGGAGGGAACATCTTACACAAAGCCACCAATGTTTGATGAGTTTGACTTTGCATATTTGATGGGACGTGATATCGCATGGGCCACGATATCGCGTACATGATATCGCAAAGGATGCGATACGCGATATCGCAACAGTCACAATATCGCGGTCTGTCGCCAAGTCTATAAATAAGAGGTAGCTCTCCCTTGTTTTCTCATCTAGATTTAGCCCTTAGGGAAACTCTGGCAGTTTTACCTCTCCAGAGATAGATTAATTTCCATGTGCCCGCAGTAGGAACTCCAAAGTGAACAGATCTTTATTCGAGCAAATATTGTACCTGAACACATGTTTGTGTACGGAAATAAAGACAAACTTCTTGGATAAACCTTGCAGTGCATGGAATAGGCTAAATAGGACTTTTATTTATTGTTATTTACTATTTATCATTTACATGCTTTATTAGGAATTAAATCTCTCTCAACCCTTCTCTCCTAGTTAAGTGCCTCAGTACGACCGCTTCGAGCATATGCATTACACGTGGTGATCCCAGCAACGACTAGCGTTTGGTAACCACGGTTGCATTGGTTCAGGGTGTGAACGGTAAGTGGGAACAGATGCTGAAGCTAGGTTAATTTAGACTTAGTTAGTTAGTTAGAGTTAGTAATTAGTCTCTTCAACCCTTCACCTCACTAGCATAGGAGATAAAATGGAAAAAGCTATAAAAATCATATACCTCAGACTTACTTAACCATACACCGTGACAAATACAAGTAAGTCTGGGAAGACAACGAATAATTAACCTTAAGTGTTCCATGAGGTGTGTAGGCACTTAGTCTGTGAAGTTCGACCACATCGCACGTGTTACGCTCATATTTGTATGGTTGAGTGTAGGGGTACCTCGGCACTCATCATTGGCGCCGTTGCCAGGGACTAAGTGTTTGTGCGCTAAGTAGAACATAGGAGATCATTCACATCATTGGGAGCTTAAACGAACACATAGAAAAATTAACACACAGAATTAAATAACAGAATGACTGTAGGGGTTAATTAAAAGAAAAATTATATAACGGTTAATCAACACACAGAATTAAATAACAATGTCTTCTTCTAACAAGAGCAATACACCACCTAGGGATCATACAAAGAACAGTCGGCAATCTAAAACGCATAACCTAAATCAGCCAGTTCCTCAACAATATAGGGTGGAATATACTCATCTCAATGAGTATATACCCAATTTTACTTTTATCCTCCAT
>MNCI01020964.1:75852-93192 GCA_015680685.1 Gnetum montanum | reverse complement strand
TAAGTGTTCCATGAGGTGTGTAGGCACTTAGTCTGCGGAGTTCGACAGGATCGCGCGTGTTATGCTCATATTTGTAGCGGTCGTACTGAGGCACTTAACTAGGAGAGAAGGGTTGAGAGAGATTTAATTCCTAATAAAGCATGTAAATGATAAATAGTAAATAACAATAAATAAAAGTCCTATTTAGCCTATTCCATGCACTGCAAGGTTTATCCAAGAAGTTTGTCTTTATTTTCGTACACAAACATGTGTTCAGGTACAATATTTGCTCGAATAAAGATCTGTTCACTTTGGAGTTCCTATTTCGGGCACATGGAAATTAATCTATCTCTGGAGAGGTAAAACTGCCAGAGTTTCCCTAAGGGCTAGATCTAGATGAGAAAACAAGGGAGAGCTGCCTCTTATTTATAGACTTGACGGCGGACCGCGATATTGCGTACGTGATATCGCGAGGGATGCGATATCACGACTGTCGCGATATCACGTACACGATATCGCAGCCCATGCGATACCGCGTCCCATCAATATTGGAAGGCAAGGATGTAAGGCCTCTTTGAATCCATGGAATTTGAGGTATGGAAGTTAATCCTTGAAGGCTACAAACCTCCTATCAATAGCACATCAAAAGTTCTCAAGCCATAGAACAAATGAATGGTTGAAGAAAGAGATAAGTTTATGTATGATTCTAAAGCAAAAAATTGTTTATATTATGCATTAAATAAGTTTGAATTTAATAGAATATCTAGATGTAAGATTGTTAAGGAAAATTAAGAAACCTTAGAGGCTACCTATGAGGACACATCTATAGTCAAACAATCTAAACTTTTGGTCTTACAAAGTGAATATGACAAACTTAAGATGAGGGAAGGTGAAAAGATTAAAAATTATTTTTCTAGGGTGAATGATCTAATTGTAGCAATTAGGGGTATAGTCAAGGACTTTTCTAAAAGTGATGTAATTATAAAAATGATAAGAACACTACAACCCAAATTTAGACCTAAGGTCACAACTATGGAAGAAATTAGAGATTTTTTAGTCCTAAAATTTGAAGAGCTCTAAAGTGTTCTTATTGCTTATAAGATAAATATCATAAGTGAAGGAGCGATAAAGGAAAAGCCTATCACCCTAAAATCAACTTCAAAATAGAAGGAACTGGTTGAACAAGAAATGAACATTGAGGAAGAAATAGCTCTTCTATCAAGAAGAGTTCAAAGGCTTCTAGGAAGAAAAGGAAGAAGCTTCAACCAACCAGGGCCCAACCAATTTGATGAGCGATGAATACCCCTACGTTCAACCATACAAATCACTAAGCATTCACATGTAATCCAATTGAATTCCATGGATCCTTTGTCTTCCAGTACACTAGCCTCTAAGAAGTGAACTTGCCTTAATAGTCATTTGTTATCTTCCCACTTAGACTTGTGATATGCAAAGGTATGGTTAAGTGTAATCAAGGCATATGATTTTTATTATTTTTATGTTTTATGTTTTGGATGCTTAAAATAAAGGATGAAAGAAATGAAGTAATTTAATTGCTAATTTAATATAAGTAACTAACCAAGGTCTAACTAATCCTAACATAAGCATCTAGTCCCACTTTCTGTACACATCCTAAACACATACAACACTGCTAGGTTACCAAATGTTAAGCATTATTGGGATTACCAAGCATCATGTGCATGCTCAAAGTAGTCATACTTATGTGCTTAATTAATTATTATTAATCTAGCTTAATTTAGCTTAATTAGTTAAAAGCATTAAATAAAGTTGTTGAAAACATTGAATGCATGAGAACATATTTAATCTAGCCAAAGTGCTGGAAGGTTTATCAAAAAACTCATCTTTCATCTTTATTGCTACACATACTACCATGCTCAGGTACAATAGTGCTTAAATAAAGATCTATACACTCAATGACTCTTTTTGCAAGCACTTGGGAAAAATATTCTAACTCTGGGAAAGAAATATTGCAAGAGCTTTGCTATACTATGACAAAGATTTACTATAAACATGACAGGTGAACATGTATTTATAGGAAAAAATAGATACTACGTCGACAGGGCCACATCAACGCATCAAATCATGCATCGACAAGGCCTAGTTAATAAGGGCTAGTCGATGGGGCCCAATTAATGCAACCAATGTACAATTCATACCCCCATGAGCAAATCAAAACTTGTCCTCAAGTTCTTGACAAATTTGGGAAGTGATGAGCGACAAGGTACCCCTACATCCAACCATACTAATACGAGTGTGTACACGTGATCCGGTCGAACTTCGTGGATGGGCTAATTGTGAGTTTTAAGATAGTTATTGTGCTTCGTTGTTTGTTGTCTTCCCATGTCAGACTAGTGGAAGTGTTGTCACGTATGGTTTAGTCCAAAGTGAGGTGCATGATGTAATGTTTTGACACTACTACTATGGAACGATAATAAAGAGTTGATTAACTAAGGTATGAAATAAATCCTAGATTAACCTAAGGCAATGAGTATCTGAACCTAATTTTCCATACACACCTTGGGCTTCAGGTAGTTGCCATTGGGATTACCAAACACTAATTGCTACTAGGTTACCAAAAAATACGCTTATGTGTTCGCAATTAGTCGTACTCATTTCGCTTAATGATGGGGAACGTAAATAACATTAGTTGAAAACTGCAATAAATAAAGACATTAAAATTTTAATATAAGAAAATCACAAATATAGAGTGGATGTTGCAATGATGTAAATGATCTCGATCTTTATTGCCAAACATGTAATGTGCCCAAGTACATTGCACTCGAATAAGAATGTCATGCAACCATAAACATCACACTGCGGGCATACACTTGAACTAAAATTAGAAAACTCTAACTAACTCTATCTATCTCTCTCTACCTCCCCTATGTGATATTTATAGGCGAGTATGGCAGAAACGACATCGGATATCTGACATTGCCTACCGACCTTGATATCGGATCCCCGATATCGAATCTACGATATCGAAGTCCCTATATCGCTTTTGACGACTCATCAAGAAGGTATGGGATTATTGATTGATGATAGACATACTAAAAATACAAATACACACACACACACACACAAATACTAAGTGCCTGTGTGTGTGAATATATGATCATTACAACATTTTTTGGTATTCAAGACTACAAAATTAAATACTAAGACAAAAATTTGACAAACACAATCCCTCTAATGATGTGAAGATGATGAAGAAGATTAAATGATCCTAGGCGGTGGAGGTTCCTAAGGTTTCGAAGGACCTTCTCCTACTTCAAGCACATGCGATGGTTGAGGCTATTATGGTTGTCCCACTATGGTTGCAACTTCTAGTGAAAGACAAAAAGCATCCAACAATGCTTTCATCTTCTCCTCCTTACTCTTGGGATCATCCATGATTCACATAGCTTTGCCAATGTGGGTTGGAATGGACACATCCCAAGGATGGGGCATTGTTGGAAACAACTTCTTGACATTAATGAACTAGGCACTGAATTGTTTGCATTTGATGTTGAACTCCTTGATTACATTTTGCAATTCCTGGTAATCATTCATTCTTTTGACCAAGTTCTTAATAGTTGATCTTTGATTGATGATTCTTTCCCTAAGAAATTTGAATTCAACAGTTTTAGTCTCAAGCTTTTGCTTGGTTTCCTTGTGGTGCTTAAACTTTTCCTTGTACAACAAGTATAAGCTAGTCACCTACTTCTCCAACTCTGACTTTGGCCATCTGGCAGTCAGCATTGGCAAGTTTGCATATTGGAGATTAGCAAGCTCCATGTATTCTATCATCTCTTCTATTTGCAACTCCTTCATGCAAATCTCCACTTTGTTATAGGCATCTATCCCATTAATGATAGGTTGCCACACCTCTTTTTCTTGTTGGAGTTGCTGGAGGATCTCATTGACTTTTGTCTTAGTCATCTGAATGTGTTTTTCATTAACTTCTTTCTGTAGGACAACCTAATATCTGTAGTGGTTCTTGACTCTATCAAATTTGAGAGCCTCATTCTTCTAGTGGCAATATCAATCGTAGATTTTTGGTGTAAGGCACAAACTTCCTCCATAGAGAGATTTCTATTCTCCACTACCAATCTCTTAAGCTCAGTGTTCACCCTAGCTAGTTGCTCCTGTTAATGGATGAATTCTTGCATTTTCTATTTTTGTACATCAACATTTCCTAGGCAATGATTTTCTGCAGTCAACATCTCATTCTCTAAGCACATTTGGATCAAGTCTTTCTAAGCACATTTTCTAAACTATAGTCAACAAACTAGTCAAAGACTACTGTCATCATTCCTACCTCAACCTATTTTAGTCTATCTTAAAGCTATTGAAAAGCTTTATCTCTTGTTAATGCAAGGTTAAGAAGTATGGGATTAGCAAGGTAGGCTCTTAATTCAATAACCTCTGTGGCCAAGCATTGGTTTTGTGCTTGAGCCATTTCG
The DNA here is from genome assembly GCA_015680685.1 of Gnetum montanum. NCBI lineage: Eukaryota > Viridiplantae > Streptophyta > Gnetopsida > Gnetales > Gnetaceae > Gnetum > Gnetum montanum. The sequence continues at coordinate 88,747 of MNCI01020964.1, read as the reverse complement.
AGTTGCCCTTCCAAAATGATGCATTTGCCCCTTACTTCAAGTGGCTTTGACTATGTTGTGATGATGTTAATAAGAAAATCAAAGATATCTAGAATTGGTTGCTCGGTTACACCAATCAGTTTAGCAATTTCTCGTGCTAGGCTACACTCAACTGATTGGTAATAGTCCTTATAGACATCTACACATCTCTAAGTGTAGAAAAGTCTAGTACAGATGCTGCAGGTGCTTTAGTACTTTGGCAATCTGATTAGAAACCACTTTTGCTGTGGTCACTTTCCCTTGGTGTTGCATCACAAAGATAGTTGCCTCCTCACCCTCCTCCAAGTGCACCGAAAAGGTAGTAGCATTCCCAAAGATTTCTAGGAATTACTATTATTGCAAGAGAGACACCGTTACCTATTAAGCACTAGGATTCGACCTCATGGGTAGCTGTGTTCTTTGGGCTAAGAATATTATCCCATCTCCTTCCATTTGACTGATTGTTTGAGCCACTTCATTGAGGTGACTCATTGCAAGGCAATACATAGATGGATCCCCACCACTTGTTCTTGCTTGCTACTCCCACTCATGCAAGAGTTATTATCAAATTTTATGTAGGCACTTAATGGTTTCTTGAGCCTCTAGCATTTTTTCCTGAGTGAGTGGTGAAGGTGGAAGTTGTTGCTCCTCTTCTTTGGACATGGCAAGGGCCTTGTCTTTTAACATCTTAGATTAAGAGGCAATGGGAGTAAGCTTGATTATGTTATTTGCATAGCAGATTATCCCTATCCTTTTATAGAGTTTCTCGATAAGACATGGGAAGGGCAGGTTTTCCTTCCATGTTCATTTTCCTTAAAGTGCTTTTCCATCTCTAGATATATTAATTGTGAAAGGTTAATAGGAAATTTCTTGCTTAAAGCGACACACGCTTGGGTGGAGAAAGCAATCACCTTATTGGGCCTCACCATCGAATTAAGGTGATAAGCTGCTATCTTGAAGTATATGCACTTTGTTGTTGTGAGTGTGTCAAACTCCTTATGGTCAACCCCATAACACCATTGGATCCACTCCCTTTTTGCCTTAGGGTCTACATGCATGGATATTTATGCTAGATGAGTGCCATAGTTAGGTAGTCCAAGAGCTTACATGATGTCTTTCACCAAGTAGAACACTTGAATGTCCTTGATTTTCATAGTGGCTCCTACCTTTTTACTATTCTAGAAGAGATATGTCTCTTCCATGTACCACTCCCCAATGGAAGTGATGATTGGCCATATGAAAGAGTTTTGCAACTGCATCTTGACTTTTGGTGGAGCATTTTCTAAGAATGGCTCAAAGTTTAGTTCTTGAAGAACTAAGCATTGGACATCATGAGGCTTGATTGTGTCAAGGTAGGCTTGTGTTAATGTGACCTCACGTCTTGGTATAGGCCCTAGTGCCTCTCCTATTTGAGATTGTTCTATTGTAGTCTCTTCTTCGAGAATTTGTCAGACAGATTTCACTTTGGGCTCCTCTCGAAGAGGTCTCATTGCATGAGTTTTTACTACCTACTCCTAGGCTTGTTCCTACTATTCCCTTCTAGCTCTAGGTCATTGGTCCCTTGGCTATGATGATCCTCCTTCCTATGGCTATTTCAACCTTGGTGCCATCTATGATCACAACATGATTAAGGGTTAGCATTTAATGTGTAACTGAAATAATTGGAATACCTTTTTCTTTGGAAAAGTTACATTTGGCTAAGTTGTGATCATGGCTAAGTTGATCACTTCAATTATTATTTTATTCTTATATTAATATTACTAATTAATTTTAGGTTTATTGGAGTTTTTTGGAGGGGTTAAACTCTCAAAAATTGATGGTTTAATATAGTGTTATTCATTAATCCTTTAGAGAAGTTAGACAAATTTTGAAAATTTTTTATTAGAAACCTTATAGTTTTGTGGCTCTCATGACTAAGAGCTTACCTCTAGTAGCTACAGGATTGAAGAATGAAGTGATTTGGACAAATAGTATGAAAGTTATGGGCTCTAAAAAATTGCAAAAACTCCCCTCTCATTTTGAAGAAAATGACAAAAAATTTCAAAGTGTTGGGTAGTATTTATAGAATTTTTACACTGTGTTGACTGGGCCTAGTTGATGGGGATGAGTTAATGTAGCCAACCATGTTGATTGGGCCTAGTCAACATAGGTGTTGACCACCATTGACTTTGTTAAAAATAATAAAAAATAAGGAGTTTTTGAATGAAATTTAGGTTAAATGCAAGCCCAAAAAGCCAAGAACATGATGAAAACATTAGAAGAGGATTTTAAAATTCAAAAAATGGAGAAATGATTAGATAATTATATTTTATGAAGAAGAATGCCTTAAGGAGCACATAGTTGGATTCATGATGGAGCACATAAAAGATTTGATTGTGGCAACATCTAAGAGTAAGGATCTTAACTAACCAAACCACAAGATATGCAAGTGAGTCCTCCCCATAGTGGCACATTCCCGTTTTTGCCCTTGCATAACCTCAACCAAGGAGTTCATGAATCCCATAGTTGATCAATGGTTACGAAAAGTGAAGGACCAAACCTGAAGAATCTATTTAGGAATTTTAACACATCAAACTAAGACATTGGGTGAAAACATGGACAATTGATAGTGAGGTGAGTTATGGAATCATTGATGAATAATAGAGAGAGTGGAATGGAGTTCTTGGTCTTAGTCACATGAAGTCCCTTGTGGAATTTATGGTTAAATGACCTAATGGAGTCCATCCTTAATCTAGACCAAAACCAACCACTTTTAGTAACCTTGCATCACCACTCTAAGAACAACTCACCCCCTTGAGATACAAGAATGCTCCCACGGGCAATCACCATTCCTTATTTGAGAAGAAAAGAGAAGTAGGAAGTGAGAAAGGGCCTTAGTTAGAGGGGACATTTAGGCATGGGTAACATATCTTTCTAGTCTCATAACTAGTGCTTGTAGCCCATTTATTTTGTCTAAGGGGTGTGCTTTGAATTCCCATGATTTTGTTTTTGTTTTTTTTTTGAATTTTTAGATGGGAACCACACCATGCAAAGACTTATTCAACTTCTTGTTATTGGTCAACATGGAATGATAAAAAATCCATGAAAAACACACTTGCACTCAAGATGGTAGAAGGTACAAAGAGCTTTGAATCCCCTTAAAGGCACATCCTTTTCAAACCTTTAAATCTTTTCCAAGTCTAGAAACCACCAAGGTCACAAGTTTGTTAAAGTTTTATTAATGAAAAATTGACCTCACGTTTCCAAAACAAGCAAAACCATAGAGTTCATGGATGGGTGGATATCATGGAATCATTACGTATTTCATGAAAAAGAAACTAGTCTTAGTTATCAGTCATCAAAATTCAAAAAATAGAAACTAGACATTAGTAAACAAAAATGTTAAGTACAAATCACCATTAGCAAATAGCTACAGCACTACTGTCTCCTATTGGCAATAGAGAAATTTTATTAGAAAACAAGGAAAATTCACACCAAAATAAGGAAAAATATAAAAAAATTATAAAATATTCAAGAAAGATAAAACATACTAATGATGTTGTAAAACAAAATTTGGGAAAATTAATAAAGTAAAAACAAAAAAGATATGAAAATAAAGAAAGTGTAAAATAAAAAGTAGAAAAAGTATGGAGTCATTTAATAGATTAGCATGAATGGCCATCTTCCCCACAACTAAGTTGAAAGGAGGAGATCTAAAAGATTGATCATGGTTGTTTATCTGTTGAGGCATTGCTTCCATCGACTTGCTTAGGTTCATGCAAAAGTTTGACTTGGTATGTGTTGATGTGTTGCTTTTCATTCAGGATCTCAGGTTTGTAGATCAACATGGCACTAGATGGAAAGGTTTCATACATGATATAAGGTCCTTCCCACAATGTTTGGAACTTAGTTTGTTGAGGTATGTGTTGGAGTTCCAATAGAGGACCTTGTCTCCAAGTTGAAATTTCACTTTCCTTATCTTAAGGTCCAGACGTTGTGTACTGAATGCTTTGTGTACTTCATTCAAGGATAGGGCTACCAATAGATTTTCATCTGGAAAATTTAGGTTGATTAATCTTTCTTTTTGTGCTAGGCTAAGGTCAAGGTCTAAGTCATAGGCTGTTGAAAGTATATGAAGCTTGGCTTGGATAGGTAGAGTTGGTAATCTTTTGCACACCAGCTCCTAAGGAGAGTAGCCTATAGGAAGTTTCCATGTTGAGTGATATGTCTAGAAGGCATTGTTTAGTCTTCTGATTTAGTCTCTCTTATATTTTCTGATGAGTGATGAGGTACCCCTACACTCAACGATGCGAATATGAGCGTTTCACGCATGATCCAGTTGAACTCCGCAGATAGACTAGTTGTGGTATCCAGATAGTTACTCGTAGATCGTAGTTCGCTGTCTTCCCACCTGGACTAGTATTAGCTTTGTCACATATGGTTTAGTCCAGAGTGAGGTGTATTATGTGTTCCTACACTAATGCTACTCCTAGGGATGATGGGAAATAATATCAACTAAACTAGGAGGGAGAGAGTGAGAGAGAATCTAAACTAGCCTAAATGCGATGAGCATTTGTTCCTTAATCATCTGTACACATCTTAGACCTCGTGCACGACTACCACTGGGATTACCAAGCGCATGGCCTAGGTACACTACTAGGTTACCAAGTAGTCACACTTAAATGCTCGTGATTAAGTCGTACTCATTCTGTGTTACTAGGAGATAAGGGTAGAGAGATATTAACTAAGAAGTAATAAATAACAATAAAAATTAAATAATTAAGCTAAGTGGATGCTGAAATGATGAAGTAATCTTGATCTTTAGTGTCGGTCATGTGCGTGTCCAAGTACGTCACACTCAAATAAGGATGCCATATAATTACAATCATCACACTGCAGGCATGCACTGGGAGAAAAGGGATGAGAGGAAAAACTAACAAAAAGTCCCTACCTTAGTACTAAAAAACTTCTTTCCAAATCTGCTTGCCTCTTATTTATAGATAAGGAGACAGGCTACGATATCACATACGCGATATCACGTCTAGGCTGTGATATCGCGTACGTGATATCGCGTCGGCTATGATATCACGGATGCAATATCGCAGCCAACAATTCATGACTCATCATACCCCCACAATTGAATGAAAACTCATCTTCAAGTTAAAGTGAGAACAAGCGTCATTGATTACACAGTGGATAGGTATGGGATTATTCACTGATGAGAATGGATTCATGCCGTAGTGTGGAATCAGAAAAAAATTGAGACACAACACAAAGAACGCAAAAGAAAATCCTATAACTACAAGATTGGGTGGAACTCATGTAGTTCCTGGTGGTGGTGGCTCCTCCATGGGTGTCTTTCCCTTGTCTTGTGCTCCATGTCTTGGGATTTGATGGCGTTGAAGTATGGCTTGGAGTTTCTCTTCTTGTAAGGCCTTGAGTACCTTGGCGTGCGCGTAAGTTTATGCTTGTGCCATAGAGGCATCCTAGTCAACCTTCTCTTTTTCTTTTGCCACCTTTTTATTCTTTGTCAACAGTTTTTTAAGTTGTTCAGTTCTAAAAGTGTCTAGTTGGTTCTAAGTAACCTTTGGCCCTATATTCAGAAGGTTTAATACTTCCGAAATGGCTTGAGTAGAGAAATCAATAGTTAGACCACAAATGTTAACTAGGGTGCCTTCTTCTTTGTTGTGCCAAAATTGGTACGTTTCCCCTAAGTACCAGGCACTGCTTTTAGAGAGAGTAGGCTACAATGGGGACCCTTTGAGGTGATCCCTAATGGCCTCTAAAGAAAATTCTGCAAAAGATCCAAATTTTAATTTCACAATCATTACAGTGAATATGGACCTTTCATGGATGGCCTGAACACAATCCTGGGGCAACGTGAGATGTTGTCCCTGTTTAGACGCTGTAGTAGCTCCTCCTTCTACCTGCCTTAATTATACAGTGGTAGGGTCTTCTTGGTGGATACTAAATGATTGTTCCTCCTGCTCTGCATGTTGTCCAGTAGGAACTTTTCCTTCACCTCTCCTAGGTCGTTTGATCACACCTTGAGCAAAACCTTCCTGTTGTCCGTGTTTCGAGGCCATCTGCAATCACACGGGGCCAATCGTTAGTAAGGTTGTTACTAAAATTAGGTTATACCTTACTGCTTGCCTTAATGAATTTGCTTTATCTCCATGTGATGTTAATTAAAATGTCCCCAAAAGATTATAATATTGAATCCTCTTTGCTTAGGTGGTTTTCAAATCTAGTTTTCCGGTATATNATGTTAAGTAGCGTAGGGGGATCACATATATATATGTTTTTGAGACGCGATATCATGTCGGCTGCAATATCACATATCGATGTGAGGGCACTTATGTAATATACTGAATTTTTAATATTTTTTTGAAATTAACGATGTAAACTAAGGACATCTAGATGAGTGTTGAAGGGTTCTAGGGCAATTCAACTAGTTCTGAAGGCACAAAAATTATGATGGTATGGAATTTATCAATAAGGACCTCGGGTGATAAGGGAGAGAAAAAGGCTATGTGATGGTTCATAGGAATGTTTGAATTGGAGGGGTAGTAATAAGGGAAAGAATATTGTTAACAATACACTGAGGGTAATAGATGGTGTGTGGAAGATGTGTTATGAGTGCAAATTACAAAAATCAAGCAAGTGGGTCCTCCCCAAAGCAGGTTCCAACCTATAATGCCCTTGCATAACCACACCTTAAAATGTCCGTAGGCACTAGAAGGGTTAAATGTAATCCACATTGGTTCCACAAAACACACACATGTAAGTATCACCCAAATGAGGTAAGAATTCTATGCTAGATGAGACATGAGCTACAATTACATGAACAACAAGATGATATGGACTATAGAAGGGATTGTAGAGATTGGGACATGAGGTAACCGACCTAGGGCACAATGAATCCTATGTGTAAAGCATGATTAATGTGTCATTAACTCGTCGTTCCAAAATTAGGACCAAGTCCATTCCTCTAGTCAGTGACACCGCATTGTTTCATCCCATGATGAGCAACTATGAGAGTACCATAACAACAAGGCGTATGTTCACTTGGAATTTTGTTCATGGGAGGAGTGATTTTTTTACTTTGTGGCACTTTCTTTGTTTTTTTTTTTTCATTTTTTTTATTTTTTTTGAACACTGAATTTAGAGAAGCCACCAACCCTCAGGCATGGGTGCATGTATTTCTGGTGGGACCCCCTAGAACAACATTGGATTTTTGAGTGCCTTGTGATTACTCTTACTTCCATTTTGCATTAGATCTACAAGGTTCTTAGTACAACCATGTTGCGTGATAACTCTCACGGACGTTACCAAAGAGAATCCGCAAGTCCCCTTGATGTCACACCCTAATCATTCCCTCTTGATCCATCCCTCTTCATTCTAGGTACAATGAACACAAAATTAATTTAAGTTTTACGAATGTCAAGAATATCACTGTACCCTCGAGCAAAACCTCTTATTTGTAGAATGGATAAGTGGGTGTAATGGGCTAGCTACCTAAATAATTGATCACTCAAGACTCGATAACATAACACCTCAACCAACAAGCCACATGAGTGTTTTATGCGTAGATGAGATTACTTATAAAAAGATAAAAAGACAAAAAGACAAAACAAGAAATTGAAAAATGAAAAACTGGAAAAAAAATTGTAAAATTAAAGAAAATGAAAAATATTTATTAATCCTGCTTGTTATTAGAATGGGGGTTATCCCCCATAACTAAATAGTTGAGCGTGGTGAGGATTAATAAATGAAAGATGAGGATCTTTGCATGTTGGAGGTATCGAGACTTGGTCATACTTACCCCATTGGGGTTCACACACCTGATTGTAGTAAGCGTAGTGGGACAATTTATAAGATGTGGTTCCCGGGTAAAGAGTTGACCCACTATGATACTTGAGACCGTAAGACGGTATGCAAGGATCGAGATGTCGCTCTCCATGGCTATATTCATTAGGCTGTATGGTTGTTGGAGTGTCAATTGGTGGCCCTAATGAAGTGACACGAGGTGTTGGGTTCAAAGAGAAGGATGCACCATAGTGTTGGACTTATGCTGAGTGGGAGAATGTAGTGGCCTTGGAACTATGTTGTCCCTTCCTACGGTCATATCTAAAGAAGGGATGCCTTTGATGTTGAGCAGGTCTCTCACTGCTGTTGGCAATAGTAGCACAAGTAACATTCGTGGATTGTTGCTGTGGTGTAGACACTTTAGGAACAATTGGTGACAATGTAGAAGGAGGGAAAGGATGAGAATGTTGAAAATTAGAAGTGTAAGGTACATAAGGTGGTGGTTTTGTTAAAGGCATGGGCTAATAGTACTGAGGAGAATCATAATGTGGTGAGATAGAGTATGTTGACCCAGTTGGGAAAACAAGATGTTGAACTAGATAAGCATTTAGATTCGGATGATACAAAGGGTGTCTCCACTTGAGGGATGGCTTCCCCCATGACTAAGATTGTTGCCACCGTGATCGAACACAGTATCTCTGTATGAACTCTGGGTGATCGTACAAGCAAATGTTGCATTCATACGTATGATTGGCAATTGAGCTCTTGTTTTCTTCATCCCTTCTTTTTGATTGTCTAATGATATTTTTCCCTGCTTCTCGGGTTGTCAAAACTCTATCTCTAATAATATTGATATATTCTTCACACTTTTTATGCATCCATTCCAGCATCTTATTGATCTTTTCCTCGATTTCCTCTAATGATTGTTGTACTAGCAAAGATGGTTCTTCCTCCTGGAGATAGGTTGATTTCTCCTTTTTGTGATTATGGACCTCTGTTAAGTTGAGATTTTGGTCCTATTGATGTTTTTCAACACTCTCCCATCTAGCCATTTCTCCTTCTTCTTTTGCTACCCACTTAATAAGCTCTTGGAATTGTTGGATTCATAGTTCATATAGTTGACCTTGGGCATACATCCCTAGGGTCTCTCTTGTTTCATCACGAAGGCCATCAATGATATGGTACATTGGCCTTTCCTCGGAGAGCTCATGGCCTAGACAATTGTTTAATAGTGCATAATATCTTTCTAAGGCCATGTCCAAGGGTTCATGTTGTGCTTGTTTCCATTCTTGGATTTGTTTCCTCAAGGTCAACACTCTTGTGTAAGTTTGATATCTTTCATTAAAGAGTTCTACCATTGTTGGCAACATCATATTGAATTTGGTTTTAACGATTTATATTATAGTTTTGCTTGGCCCACAAGTGTCATAGGAAAGAGCTTGAGTTTTTGACAATCGTTATCAATGTTGTTCCATGCATAGGCATCATAGAAGGCTTTTAAATGTTGTTGCGGATCTAAGTCATAGCCTCCTGAGAATTTGGGAAAGTTGTTTAAATCAAGCCTAGGTAGGTGGCTCTCTTTACAATGCCTACGGGAGATTCGAACAACCTCTTGTATTTGTGTTAGGCTTGTAGTGGCCAGTAGGGGTTCATCGTCATCAAGTAAATTATGCTTTCATGCGTTGGGATGATGCTACCTTCATTTATGTTTATAAGAAATCCCCACCTTAGATTGCGTACTCCAATCTTCATTTTCATATAATTCGTTGGTTCTCTAATGAATTGACTCAGTAAATATGGCATTATCGTAGTATTGTAGGAGAGGCATGGCTGTGCAATTGTGTGTGAATTTGTATGTGATTTTTTGTAATTATTCCTTCCTAAAATATGTATCATTAATTCCTATACAGTAACCTCGTATGATATAACTAATCTAGAGAACTAGCATTGTCCCCAACAATAGCGCCAATGATGAGTGGCGAGGTACCCCTACACTCAACCATACGATTACGAGTGTTTCATGCACGATCCGGTCGAACTCCGTAGACAGACTAGTTGTGGTATCCAGACAATTACTCATAGATCACAATTCGCTATCTTCCCACCTAGACTAGTATTAGCTTTGTCACATATGGTTTAGTCCAGAGTTAGGTGTATGATGTGTTCCTACACTAATGTTACTGCTCGGGATGATGGGAAATAATATCAACTAAACTAAGAGGGAGAGAGTGAGAGAGAATCTAAACTAGCCTAAGTGCAATGAGCATCTGTTCCTTAATCATCCATACACATCTTGGACCTCATGCATGACTACCACTAGGATTACCAAGCACATGGCCTAGGTACGCTACTAGGTTACCAAGTAGTCACACATAAATGCTTGTGATTAAGCCGTACTCATTCTGCGTTACTAGGAGATAAGGGTAGAGAGATATTAACTAAGAAGTAATAAATAACAATAGCAATTAAATAATTAAGCTAAGTGGATGCTGCAATGATGAAGTAATCTTGATCTTTAGCCACGGTCATGTGCGTGTCCAAGTACGTCACACTTGAATAAGGATGCCATACAATTACAAACATTACATTGCGGGCATGCACTGGGAGAAAAGGGTTGAGAGGAAAAACTAACAAAAAGTCCCCACCTTAGTACTAAAAAACTTCTTTCCAAATCTACTTGCCTCTTATTTATAGATGAGGAGACAGGATGTGATATCGTGTACACGATATCGCATCTAGGCTGTGATATCGTGTCAACTATGATATCATGGATGCGGTATCGTAGCCAACTATTCATGACTCATCATTTGCTAATAGTTTTTGTGAGGATCTTCATGATCTCCCTATTAGTAATCTTTGCTTGACCATTGGTTTGGGGGTAGTAGGGTGTTGTTAATTTATGTTTAACCCCCAAGCATTACATGAGCTTGCAAAAAGTGGTGCCTGTAAAATGGGTTCCATTGTCAGAAATTAATGCATGTGGCATCCCAAACCTATTCACAACATTTTGTTATACAAACCATGCATAAGTAGATGATGTATAGTTGAAGAACACTACTACTTTTGCCCATATTGTGCAATAATAAATGGCAATGATTATGTACATCTTTCCATTTAACATGGGCATCATGGAATCCATGAAGTCAATGCTTCATATGTCAAAGGGTTCTAGTGGTTGAATTCACTATTGAGGCTCCTTCATTTGCACAATCATCCCACCATCTTGTTGATAGTGTTCACAAGATTAGACAAACTGGTGGACATCCCTGAAGATGGTTGGCTAATAATACCTTGCCATTAGGATCTTAATGACTATGCAACTCCCAGCATAGTGACCCCCACAAGGACCCTCATGAGTGTCTTAGAGAATGTGTAGTTGATCAGCATTAGGTACATACTAATGAGCTAGGCCATCAATGCACACTTTGTAAAGGTGCCCCTTAATTTCTATGAAGCACTTGGCCTAATGAAGAAACTATTGTTTCTTCCTATGATCTAGATCTTTTGGCATCTCCTAAGTGAGAAGATAAGTGAGGATGCCATCATATCATTTTGGTTCATCGAGCACTTGTACATTTATTGCACTAGTAAAGAGGAATTCATCAAAAAATTAGTTAGAGAGCGAGCTCTCCTCTTTGTTATTCCATCATAATCAAGACAAGTGATTAGCGACCACATTCTCAGTCCCCTTTCAATCTACCATTGTAAGATTGAACTCCTACAAGATCATTGGCTAGTGTATGACATAGGGACTCACCATTGTCTCATTCATCAAGAAGCAAATTGCACTATGGTCAATGTGCATAAACACTTTGTATCCAAGTAGACAGTGCTTGAACTTTTCTAGAGTGTACACCACTGTCAGTAGTTCTTTCTCCATTATGGTGTAATTCAATTGTGCACCCACAATGCTTCAACTTGTGTAGTGGATGTAATATGGATGTTGCTTATCATCCAATTACATAAGCATGGCCCTAAGGGCATAACTTGATGTATATTTCATTATATGAAATGGTCTGGATTAGTTAGGTGCTTGTAGAATTGGAGTCTCTATGAGCTTCTTCTTGAGGCTATGGAATGTATTTTTACATTCCTTGGTCTAGATGAATGGAGCGTCTTTCTTTGTAAGCTCAACCAAAAATTTTATGATCTTAGAGAAATTTTCTATAAAATGTTAGTAGTAGCCAATGTGTCCAAAAAATGACCAAACATCTTTAACAATTTCTGGTTGGTAAGTTATTTCTTGGATAACCCTTATCATTTTAGGGTCCATCTTAATCCCTACTTGAGAAATTCTATGCCCTAGTAGAATGTCCTTTTGAACCATTAGATGAATCTTCTGCCAATTGAGCTAAAGATTCGTCTTCTCACATATTTTAAGAACTTACTTAAGGTGGTTCAAGGCTTGCTCAAATGTGGCACCATAGGTGGAGAAGTCATCCATGAAGACTTCCAACCTACAACCAATTTGTTGTTGAAAAATGGTCAAGACCAAGCATTGGAATGTTGTAGGAGCATTGCATAGACCAAAAGACATCTTTGATATGCAAAAGTTCCCCAAGGACTTATGAATGTTATTTTGGCCTAATCCTTTGGCACAATCTAGATTTAGTTATAGCCATGATAACCATCTAGAAAGCTATAATAGCGATGCCCAGATATAGTGTCCAACACTTCATCCACAAATGGAAATGGGAAGTGATTTTGAATGTTGCCATATTCAATAGCCAGAAGTCAATGTAGACCCACCACTTATCATCTTTCTTTGGCATAATCATAAGTGGGCTAACCCACTCACTATTCTCAATGGGATAGATAAACCCTACCTTGAGAAGTTGCTTGATTTCCTCTTTGATGATATGCTTCAATTTGGGGTTTTACTATTGTTGCAATTGCCTCTTTGGCTTCATGGCCAAATTAGTGTAGATACGATGCTAGCATATCCTAGGATTAATCCCTATGAGTTCAGGATATGACTGATGAGACGTGATTCGCATAGGCCGCGATATCTCATCCCTCGCGATATCGCGTCTTCCCTACAATATCGCGTACGCGATATCGTAGTCCACTGCCATATCTATAAATAAGA
>MNCI01020964.1:59327-75703 GCA_015680685.1 Gnetum montanum | reverse complement strand
GTGTACCTAGGACCTACGCTTGGTAGTCCCAGTGGTAGTCATGCACGAAGTCCAAGATGTGTACGGTTGATCAAGGAATCGATTGCTCGTCGCACTTAGGCTAGATTAGATTTGTTACCCTTTTCCTCCTAGCTTAGATTAGTTAATTATTACTTTCCACTACCTTCAAGAGTAGCATTAGGTTAGAACACATCATACACCTCAATTTGGACTAAACCATACGTGACAAATGATAAATACTAGTCCAGGTGGGAAGACAGCGAACTGCGACCTAAGGATAACTATCTAGGTGCCACAACTAGTCCATCTGTGGAGTTCGACCAGATCGCACGTGCTACGCTTGTTTCTTATAGTTGAGTGTAGGGGTACCTCGCCACTCATCAATGACCAAGCAAAGGTTGTTGGCCATTTGTTAACCACCTTCAATAGCATCTATTTCTATTCAGGAGCAAGATTGACATTGATGATTATTGGCTTGCCATTTTTCAAAAATGCATACTTCATGTTGATAGGTAGAGTTTTCAACTCTAAGGGTTCTTATTTAAAATTTTCAAGGATTTCCAACTCTTCCCAATTGGTATCATCATTTTCATCATCAGAGAGTTAGTGATGAACTTGCTCTACTTTATCCATGCTTTTAATATAGATACATGTCAGACTCTTAGTAGGTTTCATGCAAAGTGTGTTGCTTTCTGAATTAGCTATCAGCCACTGGGTACCTTGTTGTTTTGTGGCTGCTACATACAACCACCTTTGAATATCTACCTCATTTGCACATTGCTTGCATGTAGAAATGGATGCTCTTTTTATGGATCAAAGTTTATACACACAGTTGCACCCTATATTGATGTACACGATGCATGAAACTCACTTCTTCTTGATCTTTTGAAATGAATTTTCCTTGGAAATTTCTAGGGAAAGATCTTTGATGCCCATTTTTGCACAACAGTGCTCAACCAAGCCCTTCCCATAATGATTGGAAAGTCCCCCTTGCCATTGTTAACTTTGATCACTAAGAAATCGATAGGATAAGACCACCCATAGCCAATGGTCACAATATCTTCTACCAATCCCAATGGAATAGTGATGGACTAATCTACTAATTCTAAATGGATGTTGTTGTTCTTGAGAAGAGATAGGTTTCAATTGTTGGACATTTCATGAGAAATTAGATTAACTCTAGAACTTGAGTCAATAAGAGCCTTGCATGGCCCATTCTTAGCAATCTACAAATAGATGAGAGGATTTCCAAGATTAGCTCTTGTCCTAGGAAGGTTGCCAGCCTTGATCCAATCATATACAATGTGGGTTAACATAACTATGTAGATCTTGGGAGGTGTTTGGTTTGAAGGGCTCTCGAAAGGAATGTGTGTAGAGGATGAATGAGATATAGGGTGACCATTTGCATAAGTAGGTGAGGGTTTAGTAGGGCTATTGGTTCAAAAGAATGGTCTTTTATAGGATCTTGGTTCTGAACCACTCAACTAAGTAGCTAGCTATAAGTTAATGACCTTGGTAACATTACATGGTTGTGGCTAGGCTGGAAGCTTATCCTACTTGAATGAAGCATGTGGTAATTGGGTTGAGAATGGAGGAGCATGTGTTGAAGGATGAGAAGGATGATAGAGATATGGGGTTTCCCCTCTGGTAGATGGAGTATGAGTTCTATAATACTTTGGAGGATAGTAGTGATGCTAAAAAGAAACATGACTAGAAGAGTCACGTAGAGACATTGGATGCTGAACATGATACCCATATGGATTTGGTTGCCTGTAAGAGTACTGCTACTCAGTGGTGGCATCCCCCATGACTATGGCTATTGCCATTGTTGATAATACTCATATAGTTGTGGTGAAGCTTCACTTGGATAATAAGCTTGTTGTTGTTGGTGGAATTGTCTTGGGTTGACTTGAGGATAAGGAAACCTTCTGGGTCCTTACCTTCATGCTAGTCTAGGATTTAGAGCATACACCCCAGATTCCAGTAAGTGTAACATAATAGGGCAACATCCTTTGGGATGTTCATATTGGTAAATGTCACATCCATCATCATCATCTGATTTTGACTCCACAACCTCTTCTAATACCATATCCTTGCCCTTACCCCTTTGGTAGGCACATTCAGCTTCTTTCCTCTTTCGTGGTCATGATCACTACTTTACTGTGTTGATTCTTCTATCATTTTTAGAGTAGTTTAGAATTTTTCATCTAAAGAGTCCCATAATTTGTCAACCTTGGTTGATATATCAAAAACAAATTTTTGAATTGACAAGGTTTTTTGTTACACCACCTCATCAAGTGATGCCTCCTCCTCGTTGTTGCAAAATTAGACCTCTCTTTTTCTAATGGAAGGATCTATATTATATTCCTTAGTACTTTCTTATTTTCTCAACTTTCCTTCTTCTTTTGCTACCTACTCTATTAGCCTTTAGATTTGATGGAATCTAAGTTCTAATAGTCTTTCTTGGGCATAGATGCCAAGAGTTCTTGTTTCTAATCAAAGTCCATTTATGATGTGGTAAAGATATTCCCACTGAGAATAACCATGTCTAGGGCATCGATGTATGAGAGAATAATATCTACCCATGGTGGTGTCCAAAGGTTCATGTATTCCTTGCTTCCATCCTTGGATTTACCTTCTTAGATTAGACACTTAGGAGTATGCCTGATATTTATCATTAAACAGCTCTAGCATTGTGTTCCACTTGTAGATGCATTCTAACTTCAAGGATTGATACCAATTTTTTGCTTCTTTGATGAGTGTCCTGGGAAATAGTTTTAATTTTTGCTAATCATTTTTAATATTTTGTAAGGAATAGGAATCATGAAATGCTTGAAGATGTGTTTGCAGATCAAAGTTATATTCCCCCTCAAATCTAGGAATATTGTTCATGTTGAGTCACTTAATCTAACTATCTTTCACATGCCTGGTTGGAATTTTTACTACCTTTGCAATATTCATCATGCTTGAAATTGCTAAAAAAGGCTTATCATCATCATTTGTTTGATGATGCCTATGATGTCCTCTATTACCCCTTTGTTCATGATAGGCTTAATGATCATTATTGTCCCATTGTTCACCTTCATCATGGTTGTTCTTTTTGCAATGCTTGTTAGAATCAGAAGAGGAAGAAGAAGATGCAGATAAAGAGGGTGAATAGGAAGGAGAACTTCCACTATCATGGTGTCTACCACCTTTTCTACACTTGTCATGGCCATGTTCGTTAGCTTTATTATCATCTTGATGCTTACAAAAGCCCCTACCTTAACTCCCATCTTTGCTTGAACTGAAATTGTTGATAGTGGACTATAGATTC
This sequence comes from Gnetum montanum, assembly GCA_015680685.1. Lineage (NCBI taxonomy): Eukaryota > Viridiplantae > Streptophyta > Gnetopsida > Gnetales > Gnetaceae > Gnetum > Gnetum montanum. The sequence goes on along the minus strand of MNCI01020964.1, from coordinate 72,387 downwards.
AAGTTCAAGCCCCCATCACCAATATAAAGGGGTGGAGAATCTTTATGTTAAGAACCTCCAGAGGGAGGATCCTCATTGTCATTTTGGTTGAGTAGGAACAAGGGATTAGTGAACCATTTTCCCTTCATAGCCTCATGGTGCTTCTTCTATTGTCGATCTCTCTTGGGTTGTGTTTTAGTGGGACGGTAGTCTCGGTAGTCATGATCATGCACAACGTACTCTTCTTGAAGATCTTAGATGCCCAATCTCCTAAGAGTTTGGAGTAGCATCCTAGGAATAGATCAATTGAGAGGTATTACAATGTTGCCCTCCATATTTCACCATCGCAGTTATTCATCTTGATGTAGGATGAAGGTGAAGTTAGGCACATACTCATCTAGATGAGTATATACCACCTTGGATTCTTGAGGCATTGGTGATTTAGTATCATTGCACTTGTGAGAAGAAGACATTTTGTAATTAAAATAAGATATCAATGTGCTTAAATTATTATATTTATTTTGAGAATGATTTTAACCGTAGGGATCATCCAATGATGTTAATGATTTTAACTATGCCTAGATAGCACACGTTTCAAACAAAAAGAAGTCCCTAGCAATGACACCAATGATGAGTGATGAATACCCCTACTAAGTGTTCATGTGCAATCTAGTCAAATTCCATGGATCCTTTATCTTCTAGTACACTAGCCTCTAGGAAGTGAACTTGCCCTAATAGTCATTCATTGTCTTCTCAATTACACTTGTGTTATGCAAAGGTATGGTTAAGTGTAATCAAGGTGTATGATTTTTATTATTTTTATGTTATATGTTTGGGTGCTTAAAATAAAGGATGAAAGAAATGAAGTAATTTAATTGCTAATTTAATCTAACTAACTAACCAATGTCTAACTAATCCTAACATAAGCATCTAGTTCCACTTTTTGTACACATTCTGAACACATATAATGCTATTGGATTAAAAAATGTTAAGCGTTACTAGGATTACCAAGTGTCATGCACATGCTTTAAGTGGTCGTACTTATGTGCTTAATTAATTATTATTTAATATAGCTTAATTTAGCTTAATTACTTAAAAGCATTAAATAAAATTGCTAAAAACATTAAATGTATGAGAAAATATTTAATATAGCCAAAGTGTTTCAAGGTTTATCAGAAAGCTCATCTTTATTACCACACACATTGCCATGCTTAGGTACAACAATGCCCGAATAAAGATTTGTATACTCAATGACTCCTACTACAGGCACTTGGGAAAATATTCTAACTCTAGGGAAGAAAAACTACAAAAGTTCTCATGTACTATGACAAAGACTTGCTATAAACATAATAGGTGAGCATGTACTTATAGGTAAAAATAGATACTACATCGATGGGACCATGTCAACACATCAAATCATGCATCGATGGGGCCTAGTCAATGAGGCCTAGTTGACAAGGCCTAGTCGATGTAGCCAATATATGATTTATCACAATCTAACACCAAAGATAAAGATAAAGGTAGGAATTTCTCAAATTCAAATTTTGATGCATTTTAAATAGATTGTTGGGTATGTGGTGGAAGAGGCCAAGTAGCCTTTAAATGTCCTAATAGATTGAAGTGGATACAAGAAAGGCAAACTTCTACACAAGGTGGGATGATGAAGAACAAAGTGAAGAAGAGGTGGATAACACTTCAAAAGGGTCATAGCTCATCTGCATGGCTCTCACAAATGATAATGATAGCTTATTTGATGACGATGATCAAATGGAAATTGATAAATAAAGGTATGATGTCCTTCAATATCTTCAAAATCTTTATATAAAATTAAAGAAGGAATTAAGGAACAAGGATCAAGATATCTCTTTATTAAATATAAAAATTTTAGACCTCACAAAAGAAAACTCAAACCTAAGGGCTGAGAATAAAAAACTAACATTGTTCTATGAGTAGATTAAGGAAGAACTTACAAATGCTAAACTTGTAAATGAAAGGCTAGTCAAAGGAAAAAAATCTCTTCAAATAGTTCTTGAGTAAGTAAGAAGTCCACATGATAAAAGTGGACTAGGATGCTATTAACAAGAATAAGCATCCACACAAAATTCATTTGAACAAGAGGCCATGTCAAAGATTAAGATGACTACTAACACTACATCCAAACAAAGAGCAACTTCAAGGTTTGATAAGTTTACTCAAAATAAAAGGGTTAGATGTTACTAATGTAATAGATTTGGGCATAAGCAATGGAATTAAAATTTAAAGTATTATCACATGAACACCTAGACATATCACAAAACTTCTTGGTCTTATCCAAATGTATCTAGAAAGGAAACCTTGCAGGATAAGAAGAAAGGAAGGACAAATCAAAAGAGCAAGGAATTCAAAAAGGTATGGAGAATCAAATATAAGGAATATAGTAAGGGAATCTTCTCAAAAAAATTTGTGAAGGGGAGCTAGTCTTTATAAATAGAAGAAATTTATATGAGAGGAGGTACTTCAAAAGAAGAATCTCATTCTCAAGCTCCTTTGACATCTTCATTTTCTTCAATAAGCAAGGTAAGTAAAGGTAAGTCTTAATATCACTTTGAATATCTCTTAAGACTATAATCCTTGGTATCCATCCCCTAAACCTTTCTTGTCGAGACATCTACCTATAGACATCTACCATGAGACGTCTACATGAGAAGTTAGATGTCTACATTCCAAGTTAGCTGGCTACTTAAGTTCATAGTAGATGCAGCATAGACATCTATACCTCAAACTAGATGTCTATATTTTTATAAAAAACCCTCTACAATCATGATTATATAAATCAAATCCTTGATTTTTCCTTCATTCTTTCACATATAAGCTTAGATGATCGAGGGTAGATGATTAGGGCTTTTCCAATAGTGATGATTTGCACATTTTCCCTCAAAATTAATGGTCCATAAGAAGATTGGAACATCCATGAAGCTATTAAGGAAGAACAAGAAGTCCAAGGGAGCTTCCTCCAATGTTGCAAGCACATGTACTCCTCAATTTTGGTCCATTAATGCCTAGCATCAGTTTGAGGTAACTCAAACCATTTCTATTATTTCTGAACATTCTCTTTTCTTCCAGCAACATCGTTAGAAAGAGTTAATGACATTCTTTCAAGTGGTGAACTAGGATTTATTTATTTGCATTAATTTTTATGTGCCTAAAATTCTCATAAGAGAATTTTATAGTAATATTGTCATTACTAATGCTTTCGTTGGGGCTTTTACTTCCATGGTTAGGGGGATGTTGATTGAGGTTTCTCCTCAGGTTGTAAATGCAACTCTTGGGATATCTAGTGCTGATGTTCATAGGGTTACCATTCATTCCATGACTGATATTTTCATGAATGGTATGATTCTTGTTTTCCAAGATGAATTTTGTGATGCTTTGTTTGGGTAGTTAGTGTCTCTACATAGTGAAATAATTCTGAAGAGTCAGATGGCTTTGAATGCTTCCACCCTCTCTCTCATTATTTTATACAATATTATTATAAAAGGGGAAAGTTATAACTATTTGTTGCCAGCCCAAGCATTCATTCTTTATTGCCTTCTCACTAGACAACCTTTGAACTTGGGTCATATTCTCTACCAAGACATGTTGGGTCTATTCATCAAGGAGAGAATCTATGGGCATGCTTACCTCATCTGTTTGCTAATTTTTCAAAGAGGTGTTTTCATTCTTGATATGCCTTTGCTTAAAGGCAAGAGGATCCTTGGTGAGTATTAATAAAAGAAGAGCTCCACCCATACTAAAGTAGTAGAACCCAACATCAGGCCACAAAAATCAAGGAAGAAGGGATTTGGATTAGCATCTTGGGCCTCTCCTTAGTTGAAAAGGTCCAAATCAACTGGTGGCTAGATGAGATCCTCTCTCAAGAAGCTACTCAAGCTCTTTGCTCATACTATTGGAATGATTAGTTGGAACCTCTCTTACCTTCATAAGAAAATGGATGCAGTTAGAGTACCTCTTCCTTTGGAAAAGTAGCAATTTGTGGAGATCACCACTCCTCCCATATTAGACAATGAGGAGAACAATTTAGCAACAACTAGACACTTAGTAGCTACTGGGCTTTCCTAGGAAAATGACTTGGAAATTAGATATGATTCTGAGAAGCTTGATGCACCATTAGCATGAGTCTAGGGGGAGACTCTCAATCTTATGCAGCTTGGACCCAATTCTCATCCTCATGGTGATTCTCCACAGACTTTTGAGAATCAGGCCATGGAGAGCATTTTTCAGCTTTCTTTTCAGATGAGGCTAGTGAACCCCATCACTTATCAAAGGAAGGGCACTTCCTCATCTTCTTAGTAGGCTGTGTCTCATCCACGTACTTCATCCTAGTTTTAGATAAAGCTTTGTCAAGATGGCACTAGTCCATGTTCCTTATTTCGATTATGATGATGACTAGAATGTTTCTAGCACTAGTGCCAATACTAGTAGTGATGATGATGATGAGGAGACTTGTAGACCTTCTTGTGTAGCTACTGCTTCTGATGATGAGTCCAATGAGGCTATAGAGGTTAGTGATTAGGGTCCTTCATTGACCCCTCCTTTTTGGTAATGTCTAAAAAGAATGAGAATTTTGGATATTTTGTGGATAGTGTGTGCTTGTATATTGTGGATGGTTATGGAGAATGACAATATATTATGACTCCTATATGTGATGTGCTTATATATGAATAGTATGAGTAGATATTTTTAAACTACATGTTTTTTTTTGTATTATGGATTCATTATTTATGTTATAGAGACATGTTGATCCTTAGATAGTTTATGGAGATCTCTTATTTTTTAAACCTATTGTCTTGAGCCCTTATACTCTTACCTTAGCAATACCTTTGGCTACCATTGGAATTTATACATCTTCATTATTTTTATTGTTTATAATTTAATATTATTTAATGTATATGCCATAATATGCTTGGACATCACCAAAAAGGGGGAGATTGTTCACCTTTTGATATGTCAAAACCTTAAAGAAAATGGAGAAAATAGAATGTTTGTGGTGGATAATGATTTTGCAAGACATGAATAAGAATCCCACAATGAGATTTGAGAACTCAGGGAAATGAGATCTATGACAAGATGTTGAAATAAATACTCTGAGGATAAGATGAGAGCATGGATGAAAATAAAGTCTACAAGTCAAATGAAGATGCTTCAAGGACTATCAAGAAGGAAAATTGACAAGAGAAAGCCTTAGAAGTTAAAGTTCAAAAGTTGAGGAGTTGTTTCATTGTAGACATCCCACTTTCTAGGAAGATTGTCTCATTTGCAATAGTAGATGTCTCATTGTAGACATCCCACTTTCTAGGAAGATGTCTCTCCTACATTGAGACCAATCTTAGTTAGACATACCAACTTCAAAGTAGACATCTACACTAGTCATTTGGTAGCTATTGCATGAATTTTGAGGAGTTTTCAAAAAATTTGAGGCTATAAGATGGTGTCAAAATCTTAGGAATTGTGTAAGTACTATTCACAAAAAGATCTATCACTATCTATTCTATGCAATTATATTCTTGCTCCTCATTGTAACATCATTAGCTTGATTGTAATTTATATTGAGCTTTAAGTACAAGGATTTGTAAATTTAGTTACATTATTTTCTTTCTTTCTTGTAGCCCTATGGGATTGATGGGCTTTTTACGAGAAGGCATTAGTATTGAGCTTGTCAAGATCTGGTGTGATTGAGTGGTTTTGCGATGTCAAAACATTCCAAAGTAGTGCTCAATTTTGTAAAGGTTTTGATATCTTTGAAACCACATTCTAAGCTTGTTGGGACCTTGTGGGGTTGAGTGGTCTCATAGTGGCAAAACACTCTAGAGTAGAGCTTAGAGCTTGTATAGGGTATGCTGCTCTTCAAACCACATTTTTTGAAGAAATAAAGTTTGGAGACCTACACAAATTCTACCCTTCAAGTGTGAACATAGCCAAGTTGGAGAACCATGTAGAATTTGGTGTGTTTGTGTGGTTGGTGTAATTTTAATTGGGAAAGTTATTCAACCCCCCTTCTAAGTTCTTGATCCACAATATATCTGAGTCATAAGTTGTTAAAGTGGTTAGCTCATTAGTAGTATAGGTCTTGGCCTAGTAACTTTAGGTCATATGTTCAATTCTACTAAGTTGCACTGAGTTCTAGAATTCTATAAATCTTGGTGTGTACTTATGTTTCAATTATTTCAAGGTTTAATGTACCATGCCATCAACTCCCATGCCCTTTCCCTCCTCCAAGTGGTAAGCTTTGAAATAATTCTAATATAGGTATACCCTAAGAAATATAACTCAACATTACCCACTAGAATTGAACCTATAATTTAGACTTTCAAATTAAGTGTCTTTACTACTAGGCGAACACCTCATTATTATATAGGTACATCCATAATATATATTTTAATTAGAACTTTATAACTCAAAATTCCTCATCAGAATCGAATCTTTGGTGGTTTAACCTAAGGTACTTATAACTAATACATTAGAGATCATACCAACATTAGTTATGGAGTTGGAAAAAGGCAAGTAATAGAGCCAAGTGAAGTAGGACAATAAGGGACTTAATCATCCCTTTTGGCTGAGTCTAGGCCTAACTATGATGGCAATGCTAGATTGCCTCTAAATAATAGATGCTAAAAAAAGTCAACCTTAGGGAACATTAGAGCATGACTTAGATACATTTATTTACTTTTAATTTCCTTATTAAATAATGCTTCTTTTCATTTCATTCTACATTTTATAATGTTATAATGTATAATATTATAATGTATGCTTAACGTTTGCCATGATATCCAAGAATGAGATGTCACATTGCTAGTTCATCTTACACTTAAAACATTGTTATATTTATCTTAAACTAAGGTTTTATTACATCTAAGTGTTGCGACCAAAAAAATTGATTCTCTAGAAAGAACCAATTGATTTAATGCATAGTAGTTCTCAACCTATGAATCCTTAGGACCTCCAAAAAAAAAGGTATTCGAGATGCCTTGGCTAGTGTAGCAGATTAACCATGGAATTAGAAAATGCAAAATAGGATAATAAGAAGTATAAAATGCTGAAATTGGTAACAGATCTAAATAATGCACAAAAAATATATGAAGATATTTTGCAAACAAAACCCCAAACTTAAAAATTTATTGATAAAGAATAAAGAATAAGTTAGAGAAATGTGTACAAATAGTGCTTAAGTGGGCAGCAAGGGGGTACACCTAGATAGGGGTTTAGGGTCTATTGAAGTTAATGTAGTCAACCCCGCAAGCTAGATGTCTTGCCACTCTTGATGCTATTGGACCTCCTATGCTACTACTCAATATTTGCAATGTTGGCTATGGTGGGGTTAGGGTTGGGGAGAGGTGCGGGGGAGGGGGGGTTGGGGTGCATGCGGTAGGGTTTGAGAAGCATGAAGGATCTAAGTTGCTTAGGTGCTCTACACTAGGAGTTAGAAATCCGAGGAGTGTAGCATGGAGTTTGAAAATTTACAAATTCCAAAGTATGTTACAAGGTCATTGGGTTTTCACACCAAGTTCGAGAGAGTACAAATGTGACATATTGTAAGAACTTTTGAGTGCTTGAGAATGCCCAAGTGTAAAACTATGAAAAAATTGCTAAATTATGGAACCAATGCAAATAGTATTGGATTGTCAAAAAGTGTGGAACTTGTAAATGGTGTTTGAGGTTGGTTTTTATATGTTTTGGGCCATGAATGATGCTGCAAAATGGCTACAATTTCATTGTAATTTGGTTGCATAGTGGCTACAAATTGGTTGCTAAATTATTGCAAATTTCTATCTTGTATAGGTGAGATGGGTGCCAAAATTTGGAGGGTTATTATATATAGCCATTCTATTTACTACAAATAGTAACAAGGGTACAACTTCTAAATTGAAGATAGATCTTCCATGTTGAGCCTTTTACCATCCTTTCTGGAGCGGTTGGTCAATGTTGGAGTGCATGGAGTGTTGAAATCTAGCTATTGTAGCTTCCATGCTAGGAGGATGCAATTTCCACATTGGGGATAGAGCCTCCACACTTGGAGGAAACTTCCACGCTAAGGAGGTGAAGGTTTCCAAGCTAATTATGTAGCCTTCATGCTAGGGGGGCAAGGGTGAGGGGGGTGGGAAAATTTCCAAGCTAAGGGAAAATCCTCCACCTCTCCATATTGGGGGTAGGTGAGATCTACTCCTTGTAAGTGCTTCCAGCGTAGAAAAATGTATACCCCCCCCCCCCCCCACCATAAAACCCATTAAATTACCATTTTTGGCATTCCAAAAGGTATTTTTGACTCTCCTAAGCCCAAATATAGATGCTAGGTGACTCTTTTCACTTGGGGAAATGAGGTTTTGGCCCTTTATGAAGCATTTTTCAGCCCCAAAAGTATAAAGTATGTGAAATTGCCCACTATGGATTACAATCTTCACATTTACAATGAAGTTTTTCCTTGGGTTTCATGGGTGAAAGCTACATGATGAAAACTGGCTATAACATTCAAATTTTTGTGGTGTTTCAATGGCACCTCTTTGTTGGTGTTTGGGGGATTGACCCGAGAGGCACCGACAAAGAATACAAAACACCATTGCATATTATAACACTACAATGAATACAGGCCACATGAGAATCAAGCTATCCAAGTCACCAAAGTTGCTAGTTTAAGGTCGTAGTAGGTCATGGTACTAGTTTAAGGCCCTAGTAGGTTGTGTTGCTAGTTTAAGGTAGTAGTGGACTATTAAAAAAAGGCTCACTTGTTGTTGATTTTCAACTACATGTAGTATGGCTTTAGATAGGAATGATTGAATTAATTGACTAGGTTAGTTCCATCCATGTCAATTATCTTGAATACTTCATTACTGTCAACTCTAGTGACAAGGAAGGACCCTTCCTAGTTGGTTGACAATTTTTTTGCATGCTTGCAAATAGCTTTGAGTTCTAGGTCATCCTCTTTGATCTTACTTATGATTTAGTTATGGTGATGTTGCCACTTCTGCCTCTCTTGATAGTGTTCGATGTGAGAAACTTCTTGCATACATTGCTCCTTCACCAAGTCCAAGGCTACTGTCCGCAACTCCTTGTTCTACTTATTGTTGATGAAGTCGGTAAAGGCTACCTGAAGTTAAGTGACCTATAATTTAAGAGGTAAAACAACTTCAGAATAATAAACCAAGTTATAAGGGGTTACACTAGTTGCCATGTAATAGGTTGTTCTATATGCCCATAGTGCATGGACAACCCGCTCATGCCATTTGTGCTTATTATTGTTGAGCATCTTTTTGAGTAAGTTGATGACAACCTTGTTGCTTGGCTTGAGGATAATAAGATGATAAGAAAGAATGCTTAATGCCTAGGTCATGATAGAAATATTTTGATTCTTGAGTACTAAATTATGATCCATTGTTTGTAACTATGGTCATGGGTATGCCAAAATAGGCTATAATGTTATCTAGGATAAATTTGGAGACTTTCTTAGATGTGGTCTTTTTTAGAGGAATAACCTCAACCCACTTTGTAAAGTATTTGGTTGTGGTGATGATGAAGCTATGCCTTGTGGAAGACTTAGGCATTATAGATCTAATGATATCACTGAAATGATCATGTTATTTGAGTGGTATGCAACTTAGTTGGTGGTACATATATAAGGTTGCTATATCATTGGCATGTGTCACATCACTTAACTTTATGTAGGCAGTCATTTTCCATATGGGGCCAATAGTAGCCTAACCATCTAATCTTAGTGATCATATCTCTTGATCCTATATGTCCTCCATAAACATTCTCATGAACCTCCTCTATGACTATTTTGGCTTTGATTTTGCCTATGCAAGTTAGGAGTATGCCATTATAGGATCATTGACATAATGTGTTATCACCTATGATGACATACTACTTCAATCACTTATGTACATTGTCCTTCTAAGTAGTAGTTAGGCCTTATGAGGATTCACCATGCATAAGGTAGATGTCATCATACCACTTCTTGGTAGGAATAGTATGAACGATAGCCATAAAGGTATCCTCAGTGTTCTATATGATAGGAGTAGCATAGTTCACGATTAAGGTAGGCAACTTACTAAATACCTTTAGTGTCATGCTAAGGGCTAATGTTACAATTGCATCAGCTATGACATTCTCATTTCAAGGTATGTGTTAGATATGAATATCTATGAATTATTGTAACAATTACTTCCATAGGTCATAGTAAGGTTATAAGTGTTTGGCCTTACATGCATAAGCCTCGGTTAGTTGGTTGACCACAACTTGTAAATTGCCTTTGATTGCTAAGCATCTAATTCCTAGGTCATGAGCTACGATCATCCCTTTGATCAAACCTTCATACTCCACTATGTTAGGTACATGGGAACTTAAAATGATAGGTGAAGGATCAAATTTCACAAGATGGGAATGTTATGATGGTAGTAGCATTGGCCCCAATGGTAGTTGAAGCTTCGTCAAAGTGCATGTCTACCTCATAATCCTCAGGTACTTTTCTAACTACATTAATGTATTCACCATGGAATTCAGGATCTATGGCTACTTGGTTGTTGACATGTAAAACTATGAGTTGTGTAGCTATAGCTTGACCTTTCATTGAGGATTGAGAGATGTAATGAAGGTCAAAATTCATGGTTATGGATTTCTAGTGGGCTATACAACTACTTTCCTTAATGTTGGTCATTATGGCTCTGAGTATGTTTTCCTTACAAATGATGTTGACTTATCTTCTGAAGAGGTAGTGCTTCCACTTCTTCAAAGAGAAGACTAATGCTAGACAATACTTCTTCACTTTAGTGTATTAGGTCTCATGGGCAACTAATGCATGGATGAAGTAGTATATAGGCAATTTTGCTTCATCATCACATTTTTGACAAAGTAGAGAGGCAATGGATGTGTTGGAGATGATAAGGTAAATATAGAATGGTTTACTCTCTTGTAGGGGATAGACCATTGGTAGTTCTGCCAACTCTTGCTTAAGGTTTTCAAAGGCCTCTTGGCATTGGGCCATATACTCATAGTGAACCCCTTTCTTAAGAAAGTGCTACATGGACTGTAACTTATTTGTAAGCCTAGTGATAAACCTACAGATAAATTGCAAGCTACCTTGTAATCCCTAAAGCTTCTTAATGTTAGTAGGCACTGCTAATTTGGATATGGCTGTAACCTTATTAGGATCAACATGTATCCCCTCTTTGATACTACAAAGCCAAGTATCTTATTAGTCTTGACACCAAAAACACACTTCTTAGGATTGAGCCTAAGCTCGTATTTGAGGAATCGTTTAAGCACAAGGTCTAGGTCATTAGCATGATCATTAGCCACTTTGGACTTAATGGCTATTTCATCTATGTAATCATTAAGAAAACCTAGCATGTAATTGTTGGCACATTTGGCGATTTCATGGAACAGTTGGACTTGAAAATTTAAAAGTGAACATGTAGCTTTAAGGTTTCATTTGGATATTTATGGGTGAACCTATAGTAAAAGAAGACACTAACTTGTAGTCAAGAAACCAATTGGTGAAGTGAAAAGGTGCCCGCATGCTGGTGACCCTTTCTGCACAATGTCATCTTCACACATAAGAATCGGATCAGGAAGTAAAGCCACCAAAACCCACCGTAGAGAAGATTCTGCAAAAATGGAGAAAGAATGGAAAAAATTGGGCATCAATGTCTTAACAAGGTTGATGGTGCATGTGATCAGCACATTTGTGATGCATTGCTGCAACAGAACTGTGAACGACTACCTTCGCAAGTAGCTGGACCTTCGCTTCCTCGCAAAACTCACAGATATCATATTTGCAGGTGAAAATGGCGAATGCATGATCACAGTTCACGCTTCTACTCGTTCGGGAAGACACTATTTTGTTCCATACATGAGATGTCCAGTCATATCAGAATTAATGGTCTTTCGACACAACAAATATGGATTTCTGATCATCATTCCCATTCCTAAATCTTCGAAAGTGAATGATAGCACAGGTGAGCCATTGTCGATGATCGAAGCTGCCGGCTATGTTCAAAAGATCGACACTATGGTAATCGTCCAGTACGATGTGGTGAGGCTCGTGAGCGTTTCAGCACTAAAATCTAGAAGATTCAAGTGCCTTCGCCAGAGAGACTTCGATTTCTTCCACGACCATGATAGAACGCTGCAATGTCGATTTTCTATGCAAATCCTCGAAAACCAGGGTGTTCTCTCACATTATTTGAATGCACCGGTGTTTGATCTTCGTTCTCTAGAAATCCTCTTCCAGATGGCCTTCATCTACGAAATCATTAACATTAGTGCGACAGAGGATGAGATCTACACTACAGCTAGGAGTGAAGATGAGGAGATAATCCTTTCTGCATTTTCGTTGAGAAACGGCAAGCGTCTGCAACATTGTAGGGTTACGGTTTCAAAGAATACAGAAGCATTCTATATTTTCAGAACGGAAGCCGTCACTCCATGCTTGGAGGTTCCAGATCGATACATGGTGATGAAAGGTACAACATAGTAGGACCTTGTTTTGCGATGGCAGTTGGTGGCAGGTAGGAAGCAAATCATGGGATCATGTTCTGAATAACGCCGCTGATTCCAAAGTTCTTTAGCCTACCTTCCGATTTTCTTCGAATAAGGATGTCTTGTTTGCAGATAATTTATTCCATCCATTATCCTACAAAGGCACTATTGATTTGGATAAAATAGATGATCCTATTGAACATGCAGGTCTAGAAGTTCAGATTCATGAGTTTGGGCAAGTGCGACAACAAATTTTCTAGGATCCACATCCTATTCGTCTTGCTTCCAAACTGGATGCAGGAGATATTCACGCTTTATTGATGCAAAGTAATCTGGAAGAATTAATATATTGATTAATTGAAGCTTCATTCCAAACAAAAACCAGAAATACTAATGGAGATCTTGATTTGATTGAAAATTTGGGAATTGAAAGTTCTTGTAATAAAAATTTTGAAGGAGATAAAGATTTGGAAAGAACTATAAAGAGTGATGTGACAGAGCTTAATCATATAGAATATTTCACCAATAAATATTTAAACCTATGATAAATATAGGCACTAGATACTTGGCTTCA
>MNCI01020964.1:42729-58462 GCA_015680685.1 Gnetum montanum | reverse complement strand
GTGTTTACTCGTATCATTTTACCTTATTTAAATATTTGAGGTCTTAACACAAATCTGCTTTCCTTTCTATCTATTTCCATTGAATCTTGCTCTATTTCTAGTTTTCTTGTGGAACTATCTCTTTCTCTGGGGAAAATTAGAAGTAGATTCGCAGAGTTGTGCTCAAATGTTTTTGTAAAAATTTATTTGTTACAAGTAGGTATTATAAGGATCGCGAACAAAATAGGAAGTCTCAATAACTCACAGTACTTGGCAAAGTTGGCTGAATCTCTATAAGATAAGTCATTTGTAGTTTTACACACAACCCAATCGTTTCATGTTTCACAACTGCACACTGCAACAACACACACACATACTCATATTAACTACTAAGTCTATTTGGAGGTATATGGGCCTTGGTGTTGCCAGAGACCAGCAAGCACCTAAATCTTGTTCGAGGACACTTGTTGGCAGTCATGTCCCAAATGGTCGCCATTAGTAATCACTAAAGATATAGGTCATGGCTTTGTGGTATGTTGCTTCTATATTCTTAAGGCCAAAGGGCATCATGGTATAAAAAAAGGTACCCCAAGGGGTCATGAAGGTCATATTAAGTTGATGCTCTGGGTTGATCCTAATCTATGTATACCTTGAGAATCCATCCATAAAGGACAATAATGCATGTCTAGCTGTAGTATCGATAGGTTGATCAATACTAGGCAAAGGGAAGTCATCTTTGATAGTCACTTTATTTAGGTCTTGAAAATCATTGCAAATATGGATACTCCCATTTTTCTTAGGGACTACCACTATGTTGGACACTCATTTTGCATAGTAGACAACCCTAATAAAACCAGCTTGGTAGAACTTTAATATCTCATCACAAACTGCCAAGGCCAAATTAGGTCTAATTTTGCATACTTTCTACCTAATCAGTTTAATGCTAGGGTCTAGTATGATGTTGTGCTGGACTACATGTGGATCTAGGTCCAACATATCTTCATATGACTATGAAATGACCTTAATGTTACTTTGTAGGACATTGATGATGTCTTGAGCATATTGAGGTTCCAGTGAAGAACTTAGTTTGAGGGTTTTCTCCCCACCATTGTGTGTTGTGATAGGAACCTCAACTAGAGAGTCTTCAATTATGTTGCTTGCCTCTAAGTCAAGGGTTTTGACTAGGTTTTTAGGCCATTCTAGAGGTTTCTCTATTGAGGCTATGTGGTCTACAAGACTCTTAGGCTCAAGATTTAGGCAATCAGGGTTGATACACTATTCAACATCACCATGAGGTCCATGTAGACACAAAGGTAAACTGATTTGCTTCCAAACACTCATACTTTGATATTGCATATGAACCAAATGCATATTAAGTGGCACTGAGATAGAAGTGAGTAAATAATACTAAAACGATATAAAAATTATGTAAACACATGCAAATTTAATGCAAACAAGGTTTTCCAAGGTCATTAATGAGGTAAGGAAAATTCAACAAAGTGCAATAAAGTGCAACAAGGGTTAAATGAAGGTTGTGCAAGGGAAAATATAAGAAATCAGGCTACAAATGATAAAAAAAGGCCACAATTTTGCCAGTTTTGGGCTTTAGTAGGCCATAATGCCAGCATAGAGTTTTTGTGGACCATTATGCCGATTTAAGGCCTTAGTGGGCCATAGTCACATGGTGTTAAATGGTGGTGAGAGAAGGCCAGACCCCACTATTTGATACCATTCAAAGGCCAAGAAAAGAAAAATAAGGCTATAATAAGACAAATAAAGAACATACAAAGTTGTATAAAGGCCATAAAAGGTCAACAAGATTAACAATGCAACACAAGTCTAAAAACAAGCCAAAACACTATGTAATAACACAAAAAATCAAGCAAAATAGGCTATATATGATCAAATTTGGCTAATATAGGTCAAAAAATGGTTAGGTTTTGCCAATTTTAGGCCTTAGAAAGCCATGTTTTGAGGCTACAAGGCTATTAGATGAGTTTGGCCATTAGTTAGGGCTGTTTTTGGGCTATTTGGACCTAGAAATTAGGAGTTTTGAGGCTTCCATGCTAGGCCCCCTTATTCGCATGTTGGCCAATGTGGAAGAAGGGACAGTCAGTGCATAAACTAGAGAAAGTGGGTTTTGGTTCATTTAGAGGTCTAAAATTAAGGTTTCAAGGCCTTCCCAAGGCAATGTAGGGCTAGATCCATCAAAATTGGGCA
Source organism: Gnetum montanum (assembly GCA_015680685.1). Classification (NCBI taxonomy): domain Eukaryota; kingdom Viridiplantae; phylum Streptophyta; class Gnetopsida; order Gnetales; family Gnetaceae; genus Gnetum; species Gnetum montanum. Next base: position 56,263 of record MNCI01020964.1, on the reverse strand, counting down.
TTTCAGAGGTTTGTAAAGGTTAAATAGTAAGTTTTGAAACCTTCCCCCCCTTGTTTTCACACTAGTGAGTGTGAAAGAGAGGGGGTGTAGCATGGAGAACTAAGATTCAAGCCATAAATAGGGTCAAACAAGTAGCTAGAACCTAGATCTAGGTGTTGTGCATTCCTTAGCTTTATTTTGTGGTAGTTTGAGGTTGTTTTGGATGTTAAAATATGTTGAAATGGCTTCAACCCATTTTTCCATGCTGAGCATAGTAGCCCTAGCATGGATTTAGGATGGTTTAAGAGCACACTGACTAGGTTTTCAGATCCCTAGGGCTATAGACCTTGATTCTGCAAGTTTTTGGCTGATTTTGAGCACATTTGAAGGTTGTTCAAGGGCACTTAAGGTCTTCCCCATTATCTCAATATTGGGGGAGTTACCCTAGTGTGGAAGATTGGGGGGAATAAGTTTTGAAGGTCAAAATAAGGTCAAATGCACAAAATCTCAAGGCTATGAGGTTGTAGGCTTCTCAAATGTAGATCTTTGGCTTTAGGGAGTGTCATCTTGCCATCAAAAGTGTAAAAATAGCTTTCCCCCATTATTTACACATTGCAGAGGATCAAAGGGACCTCCTCTAATGTGGATGAAGCAAGAATCCCAGATCTAGACCAATTTGAGTCATAATCGACTATGCATGTTACCTTCTAGAGTTGCTAGGGCCAAGGGCTACGTCTCCATGTCAAAATTTGGTAGTTTTGAGTACTCCTAAGTGGTTTTCAAGCTTTCCCCCTTTATTTATAATAGGGCTAGGGGGCTTAGCATGGAAGACTAGGGGAAATCACTTTTTAGCCATCTAGGATCAATTTTTTGAGGTTTGAAGGCTTCAATGACGCTAACAGGGTTCTAGAGTGCATGTAAGGTCATCTGATGTCATTCTAAGATGTTTATGAACTTTAAATAAGTCACCCCCTTAGTTTCCACACTAGATAGCATGGAGGAGGAGATCTTCAGCATGGAAGAGCCATAAATTTTAAATTTGGGCTATTTTTTATCTTAATTGATCATGCATGTGTGCTTCCAAGATTGCTAAGGTTGAGGACAAGGTTTTGTGCTCAAGTTTGGCCAATTTGAAGGTTTACTAGATGGTTTTTGAGTTTTTCCCTCTTATTCCATGCTGGGGATAGTATGCCTAGTGTGAAAGACTAGGAAAAATAGCTTTTTCCATTTTGTATAATTTCTAGTAATGCATGTAGGTCTTCGAGGATGCTAATGTTGATTGTCGATGCCTAATGTCAAAATTTGGTCATTTCAATGGTTATGAAGTGATTTTTAATGTTTTCCCCTTTTTTCCACACTACGGCTTCCATGAAAAGTGTGGAAGATTAGGGAAAAAGGCTTTTTGGCTATTCGTGGTTAATTTTGATAGGCCTGAGGGTCTTAGGATGTGTAAATGTGGTTCTGGGACACACATAAGGCTTTTTGGCACTCTGTCAAGGTATTTGGAGGATATTTTAAAGTTTCCCTAAAGTTCCCCCCATTCTTTCATGCTGGGCAATTTGGAAGAAGTGATTCCTAGCATGGAGGAACTAGGGAACCTTACTTTTTGTCATTTTTCATTTTTTCCTACTATGCATGCGGGCTTCTAAGGTAGCTAGTGTTGATTGCTAACATCTAATGTCAACATTTAATCATTTCAAGGATTATTAGGAAATTTTTGAGCTTTTCCTCCTTTTTCCATGTTGGGGCTTCCATGCTCAATGTGGAAGATTCAGGGGAAAGGGTTTTTGATGATTTATAGTCAATTTTGTTTATGCATGAATGTCTATAGGGTTGTTGGCATTGGCTTTCAATGTCTAAGGTTGAAATTTGATCATTTAGGCTATGAGAGGGTTTCCAGGCTTCTCCCCTTCCCTCTGCATTGAGGGTGGGAGGCTTAGCATGGAGAACCAAGAGAAGGTAGTTTTGTCATTTTAGATGACTTTTAGAAGTTTGGTAGCTCTTGGAAGGGTTGGGTTACTTCTGGAAGTCCAATTTCATACAAACTTCCATAGTTTTGGCTTTCCCCCATCTATTAATGCTAGTACTAGAATGCTTAACATGGAAGAGGTCTTCCTCAACCAAGAAAGTTAGATCTAGGCTAGCCTGATAGCCAATCAATCATGCATGTCAACATTTGGGGTAGTGAGTGTCAACAATCAATGTTTGGTACCAAGATCCACCAGTTTGGAACTTCCTACATGTCTCATGTAGTTTTCTTCCCTTTCTTGCATGCTAGGCATGATGGCCTTAGCATGGATGAGAGAGGGATGGTAGTTTCATGCCATTTTAAAGTATTTTGAGGTCTTTGGAAGTTCCAAAGGGTTTTGGCAGGGCCTAGGGGTCATTGGACTTTGAGCAATGGCTACTAGGCAGTCAATATAGGTCATTCTAGGCTTCCCCCATTCATCCATGTTAGGTATGAGATGCTCCACATGGATGAAGCCTTCCATAGTGTGGAAACACCAAATCATGAGGTTTCAACTAGTTTTGACTAGGTTTGGTGAGGTTTTGGGATTATTAGAGATGCTTGGAGGGGTTCTAGGTCATGTGGGATCCACTTCAGGGTTAAACTTTGGCTAGATGGGTGTTGGGGATAAGAATAGATGTTACCCTTCCTTCTTCCATATTGTGCACTATTGCCCTAGTGTGGAAACGCATGTTGTTTAGTTTTGTCCATATCTTATTCCTTCTGGGAGCTTGGGGTTGAAAAAGACAAGTCTTGGTTACCAAACATGGAAAAATAATTATTTTTTAATGTTTTTATGAAGTGGAAGGCATGTATCCACGTTGGGTATGATATCCCCAACGTGGATGCATTGGAATTTAAAGTTTGATCATAGCTTTAGGTGCTTAAGAGATTAAAACCTAGCATTGGCAATTTTGGATAAAAGGGAAGATGTATGGTGGGGCCCACCACCAAAAAATTTAGAATTTTGAAAAGTTAGGTTGTTTCCCGCTAATATTAGCATTGAAGAAAGTTTTTCCCCTTTGCACTTCTGTGCACTTGGAGTTATTGGTGCACTAAATTAGAAGTTGGGGTTTAGAGGTGGACGTTTAGTTTTAGATGTAGTTTATATTGTTAAGTTTTGTATGGTTCAAACACAGTTACTAATCTACACCAATAGCACATTAGAGAAGAGATATGGTAGAGAGTTTTGTTCTAGAGAGCACCAATCTTTAGCCTAGAAGCCTCCCATCTCCCTTGCAACTAGTGTTGAACCTTCATCTTCTTCAATTTTCAACGTTTTCAAGCATTGAGCTTGTCATGGTGCCCAAGCAGTGTGGAAAGAAGAGCTAAAATTCATTGATTCATAAGGTAGACGAGCATGCCAAGAAGCTGTTAGAGGTTCGTAGGCTTTCATTTCTAGCTATTTTTCATGGTTTTCTTGCATTTTCCTTACCACATGTGGGGCCATTTTTCTCAGATCTATGTTGAAAAAGGGGGAAAGAAAAGCTTCTAATGAAATATACCCTCTTATTTTGGCCATTTCCACATGGATCCATGGTTGTTTTTGCTCTAGTGGACTCGATTTTTGAAATTAAACATGTTGTTTTCATGCTTTTTCCCAAAATTTGGGAAGTAGGGGCATTTCTATCATATCTAGCCATAAGAATTCATTAAAATAATATTTTAACAAAATAATACCCCATCATTTTGGTGCACTTTCTAATGGGTATTGATTTTTTGGCTATTTTTGCTATGTTTTTATGGCTACATTAAGTTGGGCTTTAGGAATTTTAGCTTTTTACACAAAAAAGCAAGCGATGTTATGTATATTTTCCTAATAAAATGACTATATATTTTTAAAATTTGATGATATGTGTTTGTAAACCATTCATTTGAGCTTTCCAATGGCTATTTTCTTGTTTGATTTGGATTAATAATGATGGAGTTATGGCTATTTTCCTAAGGTCATGCAGTTAGGTTTTAAGGCCATTTTTAGATTTTCATGTAAGTTGATGAATTTTTTCTAATAAAATAGCAAGGGTTTTGGCTATGGATAAGTAGATCTTGGCTTTAGATTTCCAATAAATGTGGAATCACTCTGATTGGACTTAAAACAAATTTTTAATACATTTTTTATTAAGCCTATGTCAAAAGGAGGTTTGTGCCATTTCTAGAATTTTTTCCGCATTGGTGAATTTTTTTTCAATAAATGACAAGGATTTTGCATTTTATTTAAGCATTGATGCATAGGAATTGATTTAAGCTTTTAAATGGTGGTGGAACCAGTGCGTTTGGAGCTCAAAAAATTTTTTGGTGAATTTTTTACTGACCCTACATGAAAAGGGTGTAATGGTGATGGCTAAGGTTTTTGCTAATTTATTTTATATTCCATGTAAAAAAAACTATGTATTTCCATTTTCAAGAGTTACATGTGTAAAGCTTGTGATTTTAGGATTCTTTCCATGATCAAATCATTAAAATTAGAGCTTGTATGAATTTTTGATAAATTTTTGGTTATGGTTGTGTAAATAAGGCAAAATTGTGATTGTAGCACATTATCCCTTTGGGGATGGAAGTCATTGATATGTGTAGCTTTTCTTATAAACATGCAAAACTTATGTTTACAATTTACTTTGTAAGAAAAGAAAAATCTTTACTATTTTCATAAGACTTATGGCTATGTGCTTTTCTCTTTTTAGTTTCAATGCTTTTTTAAGTTTTAATGCTTTTTCTAAATTTTAATGCTTTTCCTATATTTATGCATAGTTTAGACTAAGGCTTAGTTTTGGCTATAATATTGAAGTAAAAGGCTATAAAAAATGGAAATAATGCTTTTATGGAATTTCTTAAGCCAATTTAGATAAACATCTTAGAGCTTTTTATAGAGGCTAATTTCACCTCTGAGTAGATGTTTTTTCCAAATTTGCTAAGTAATTCCAATTGGTCATGATGTAAGGCTACACAAGATTGTAATAATGTTTTCTTGTGAAATTACTTAAGCTAATTTAGATAAAAACCTTAGAGCTTTTTACAAAGGCTAATTTCATTGTTGACTAGATGTTTTTCATTATTTGTTAAGTAATGCCAATTGGTCATAATGCTTTTATTTTACTTCATGCAAGCTTTTCTTAAAGCCTGTCATTATTATCATGGAGTTGGTGGTATTTTGTGCTACATTGATCATCCCAAGAGCAATATGCCACTTCTTGGTATGCCTCTGAGGAAGGCTTCACTATGGTTCTAGCTTGGGGCAAGGGAATTCCTTGCCTACATCTTAAAGAGCTTTAGCATGATGTTGTGGTCACACTTGTCTATGGATGTGGTTGGAACTATAGTGGAGACTTTGCTACCTTGGGCATCCAACTTAGTTGCCAGGTTCATTACTAACAAGTTTCCAGTAGGAGGAGTAGTAGATGCAATCAGTTCATGATACCTTATAGAGATCTAGATGATGCCAGATTATAGTCAGTATAATGTTGACAATACTTTAATGGTGGTGCATAGAGCCCACATGTTATTCCAAAACCCACCTAGCATCGTGTATCATCTATAGGGGTAAGCATGGTTATTGTAGTATTTTTATGCTTTTGGCTTAACTACCTTTTCTAACTTCATTGGTTTTACAAACTTCTTGTAAGTACAAGGTCAATGATAAAGGGTTGATCATCAATGATCAAATCTTGGTAGTGGCTCAAACTACTTTAGATGAATTCACCATGAGTCTTCAGATTAGAATTGTTATGTATTAATAGTTAAGAGAAGACTTTGATGCATACACTTTAAGGTTTAGCCTTGTATACAAAAAGTGTAAGCATGATGGGACAATGCATAACTGGTGGGCAGACTCTAACAATTTCATGGATCAAACCCTTGTAGCTGGGACCTCCACTCAAACCACATCAAGGAAGAAGAGGAAAGATAAACATAATGGTTATAGCTTCTAATGTTTCATGGTTATGAAAATTCTAATTTTTCTATTGCTTTGACTAGTTATTAAACTTGCTTATGTTGATGCTAAACTTTGGTTGTTACTTTGTAGGAACTTCCACCTCTATTGATGTCATCATACCACTTTTAGGAGCACGTCATGAGGATACCCTCATCCTAAAGTTTGGTGAGGTAATACTAGCACAAGAGTGGTTGAGGGGATAGGCGTCTAGATACATTCAAAAAACCATCCAACATGTGGGTTTGCTTGATGTATTTATGACACTTATCCCTTCTATCCTTGCTGTGAAGATGTTGCATGTCATTGATTCCTTCGATGAGAAGGTTGGTTATTTTAGCATCATTATTTGGGGTGTTAAGGTCAACATAGACATTGATGAGGGCCTTTTTTGCAGCTTGTTTGGTGTCCTTGATGATGTAACAAAGGTCCCAACCAGGATAAGAAATTAGGCCATCATAAGGAAGTTTTGGAGTGGGTTGGTGCTAACTTGGATCAGTCTAGAATTTCCATGGATGGCTTCACAAATCTTGATGTGAAGGAATCATACCCTTTGTTCAGGTCTCATGCATTTTCTAAACTATTTTCATAAAAGAAGGTGATCAACATTGCACAGGGGTGGACCTTTAAGAAGGTCCTGATGGATGACACTAGGTTCAAGTGGGTAGCTACCTTGGCTATTGGGCTTTAGGAGGAGATCTTAGACTTCGTGTGGACGCCTCTACAATAATCCATATGCACTTTTCATTTTTTGTGGGTTATTTGAAGAGTTTTGTGGAGTTTGTAGTGGTGTACAAGAATGGATGATGGTTCCTTAAGACCTAGGACCCAATGATGCATATTTATCCAATGTTGTAGGCCCAAAACCCACTAGAGGGGATGAATGATATGTTATCCATTACCACTAAAGATCTTAATGTTAGGTAGTGTGAATCCCTTAATATCATAGATGATAAGGAGCCTCTCACATTCCTAGCATGCATTCTAGAGGCCAAATGACCACATAGGGAGGCCAAAGGGGTAGCCAGAGAGAAACTTAAGAGGTCTATGGAGGAAGCACTATTGGCATTAGATCAACCTACCCCTAAGAAGATTAAGTTTAAGCTTAGGCCATCGTAGCAGGTAGTTATAGGTATGCTTTGTTTAAGTTTGGCTATTTTATGTTTCAATGTTTATGGATACTTCATGGTTTCATGTGTTAACTAGTTTTCTATGTGCTATGGTTGTTGATAGACATATTAACCTATGGTAACCTAAGTTGCTTTGGAGGCAAAACAAAGGTAAAGTGACTTGAGGTTGAAGGGTTTGTTGATGTAGATATAAATGATCTAGATGCCTTATTCAGTGAGATAGTACTAAGTACATCCCCCAACATCATCCCAGAGGAGAAGGAGGAGGAGAAGCCAGGTATGCCCATGCCTTAATATTTTCATTATATCTTATAGTTTAATTTTGATTTTTATCCTAACCTTCAATGATTGTTATGCTTACAATAGTTCCTAAGCCACTAGTACAAGCCATTGTCCCTAATTTTCATGTGAAATCATGGGTGGAGACTCTAGATAAGGTGGAGTTCATGTGTGGGATGGCTAAGGATATCAATGACTAGTTGCAATAGGTTGCATTCAAGATAGGTAAGGACTTCATTTTATGTGCCTTAGTTATTTGGCTATGTCATCGGTTATGCTTATGTTATGGCCATCTTAGATTGTATACCATGTTTATTGGTTGTATTTTTATGTTTGTGTAGTGCCTTCTGTGGAGTGGGAACCTAGTAGAGACATGGAAATTGACTCCTTGCTTAAGCTTCCCTCTGATGTATCTAGTATACCCTTAAAGTTTTACAAGACTGCTACAAATCTAGCAATGTTGTGTGCAAAGACTTCATGAGAGCTAGAGAGGTCCAACAAATCCCTATGGGAGGAAGTTGTGGCTTTAAGGGAGAAGACTCAATGATAGGAGAAAACTAGTAGAGATCTCTAAGATTGCAAGGCCTTTTTGGAAGCCTAAGTGGCTAACTTAGGGGAATTGCAGATCAAGGAGATCATGTGGGCCTGCTACTAGCATACCATTTGGGACAAAGTAGTAGTCTTATAGGAGACGGTAGAACAACAGATGGAAATGGACCTCATCTCCCAGAAGGTTGAGGACTAGAAAGATCACTACACTTGGGTCCTAGAGTGGGGTATGGAATAAAAGGCCCATAAGTGACAATATAAGGTAGATCGTGGGGCCTACCTTAAGTGGCTCAAGGAGGAGTCGGTTGAATGGTGTAAGAGAGAGCTATTCATCCAGGGGATCTAGGTAGAGAGTGCTTATCATCTTTTTGAAAGTACGCTCATGGTGGAGCAATCCCCTACTCTTTAGATCACCATTACGGTAGGTGAGACTTCTATGGCTGCTACTACCTAGGAGCCTCCTACTTGGACTGCTATAGATAGGATTAGCATCCTCTTTGGCATTGATCTTGGGAATGTCGACTGGGTTCCTCCATCATTTAGAGGAAGGCATTCCACATCTGCCCTTGTAAGTAATGGAGTCAAAATCTTCATAGGTTAGATGTATTTTATGTTTTTGTTTTTGTTTTAAGTTATGGTTTTGGCTATGGGTTATTGATTGGCTATATGTTGTTGCATTTCAAGTCTTAGGAAACATTGGTGGCCATAGTGGTCTTTGGATGCTACTTAGTAGCCTCCATCAGCTTATCTTATTGGCTATTTATCTTTATTCTCATGTTGATGGCTATGATTAGCTAAGACTATGTTATAGATGATTATTATTATTTTGACATTTTTGTCACATGGTGTGGTCATGGCTATGTATGTTGTGGACATTCTAACTTTAAATTTAAATTTTGGTTTTATTTTTGGCTATATATATGTTGTTCATTGTAATGCTATAAATGGCTATGTTGATGATCTTGGTCATAAATGACTAATCAATGTAATAAAATGCTAAAAAAAAAATATAATAAAAGAGATATTTGCCAACTTTAAGCCATAGTGAGCACATGTATTGTTACTAGTTGAAAGTCTTAGTAGACTAAAACACTAGTTTAGAATCTTAGTAGACTATAATTTTGCCATTTTAACCCCATAGCAGGCCATGTTGAAATATGTGTGTGTGTGTATATATATATATATAAGGCTTTTTGATGTTTATAATATGAGTAAAAGTAAAGAAAAACTGTAATAATGCAAATGAACTTAGACTACTTGCATAAAGAGTAACATAAAAAATGCATAAAAGGGTATAACGATATGAAGAAGTGTAGTATGGTTATCGGTACATCTAGTTATATAGGCATGGGATGAAAAAGGTTAAGATGAATTTCACTTGTACAGATTCTTCCTAATCTTTGCAAGATTAGGGAATGAGTAAGATCTACTCTACACAAGCCTATATTCACCATCCCCTTTGCTAACAATGTTAAAAGGGAGTTCATCTCATAATGCATCCCATTGCTTATCATTATCATCATTACCTTTCTTGGGTTGTTTCTCTCTTTTGGACTATTGGATTTCATGGCTAGGAACATCTTCTTAAAACTACGTTTCAGACCTCTACTTTATGTTATGTTGTTGACAGCCAAGGGAACCTTGTTATCACCATGAATGATGATTTCACCTTTCTCATAAGGAAGGTGAATTTGTTGATGGATGAATGAGGACATAGCTCATAATTGAGCCAACCAAGATCTTCCTAGGCTTAGGTTAAAATTTGGTGTCTCCTCTACCACCAAGAAATTGGTGATTGTGGGAAATTCCTTCCCTACCATAAAATCCAAAGAGATAGACCCCTTGATATCAACCCTTGATCCATTGAAGGACTTAAGAGCTGTGGTGGTTGTAGTTTGTATTTGCTCAGTTAGGCCCAAGTGTTCAGCAATGGTGCATGGGATGACATTAGTTGTGGCTCCATCATCAACATGCATCCAATGTACTTTAAATTTCCCTACACACATGGTTATGAATAGAGGAGCCCTAGTTACTTTACCATTTTGGGGAATTTTGCTATCACAAAATATTAGAGGTGTTGACTTCTCCACCTTTGATGAGGTAGGAACTATCACTACATGGATAACTCCCTCATTAGTGGGGACGTCCTCACTAATGGGAATAGAAGTCAACATTTTGACTAACATCTCGCAATATGTGGCAAAAGTCATGATCAGGTCATACAAGCTTAAGGTTGTATTCTTTTGCTTGAGGGATTGCTTGACTTGGTTCATTGCATCGAGGAAGTTTTTATTGTTGGCTGTGGACTTGTCACCTTGGTTGTGCTTTACTTCCTTCATGCACCTCAAAATGCAAACTTTGGCTTTAGGTTTTTTTTGTTGGGCCTTTTACTTGTTCTTCTGGTTATGGGTTTTAGTGTCATCCTGTGGCTTGTTGATTGAAATGGGTTGGATAGAGGAGGTCATGGGTATAGTCGAAAGGGAAGTGGGCTTCAATAGGCCCACTTCTTTTCATGCCTCTATCCACTTGTCATCCTTGCTACTAGAATTTTGATTATGCTTCTTCCTTTGTTTGGTTGAATTTTTATTTGTCAACCATTGGTTGTGAGGAAGAGATAGTAGCATTGGCCACCACAGGCTATCGTTGCGCAACTGGTTGGGCTACAACTACTTGGGTTGTGTTGGACTAGGAAACTTGATGACAAAAGGTCCTCTTGGAGACACTCATGATGGCACTCTTATGAAAAAAGGGGATCTTGAGCTATGGGAGGCTGAAGAAGCCCTTTCATTGCAGAGGGGGTACTTTAATCATGAATGGTTCTCTTGCAAGTCCTTGATTGTCATCAATGTTGAATTGTAAAATAACATAAGGGCCATTATTAACATTCAATGGGTCTTTTTAGACCTACATTGATTGGTTTTGTGGCTGAACTAAGTTGGAAGCATCTAAGACTAGCTTTTCCCTATCTATTGTCCTTTATGGGTCATCCCTTAGTGTGAGGTAGAAGTTTATGTCATGACTAAGTAGCTGGTGATAGTGGTAGAAGAAGTCTAACTGGAAGTACTTAGGTAGTTGAGGATCATCTTTCATTGCTTGAGTGGGGTCCTTGGCTATTTTGCATAGCTGTTCATGTTTCTTTCGAGTGGCTTTGGTCATTTGTTTTTATTGCATGCATCCACTCTTTAATAGTTGGTCTAGTAACTTAGAGGGTTTCATAGGTAAGGTTGTGTGTTTAGTATGGTCTTTTAACTCAAAATTTGGCCTAGCAACAGTTGATGAAGGGGCCCCATAGGTTGATGGTTGGTTATTGTAATCAGTAGTGGGGGTGTTGGGTGGGTTGGTCCTTGGCCCTTGGTTCGTGATCTTTGTTTCTTTGGTTATAGTTTCCACAGTCGTATTGTTTTTTTTTGTTTCTCTTTGTATCTTTGTGTATGTTGATTTTTATATATTATGTAGGCTAGATCATGATTGGCCTTTGTAGCATCCTCTATATTTTTAGTTTGAGAAAATGCTTGGCCAAGAGACTGTACATTAGGTAATAGAGCTTGGACTTGATGAAGTCATTAACTACTCTCTTAAATATGGCCAATAGGTGGGCCTTAGTGATGGGTTTTGGTATTTCATTCAATAGCCCATTCCACCATTATATGAATTTCTACACAAGCTCTAGGGATCCTTGCTTGACCTTCATGAGTTGATCAAACATTGTAATAGGCTTTAAGTTAAACTTGAAGTGGTTGACAAACTGGGCAATCAAGTCGTCCAAAGAGGTTATGGATCCCCTAGGTAACATAGGGTACTAATCAATTGCTTTCCTAGGCAAGGACATAGGGAAAATCCTCATGATTGTATGAGGCCATGGTTGTAAGAGTAAGCATTTAGATTAAAAGGTAATAAGGTGAGCATTGGGCTCACCTTCTTCGTTGTATTTGCTAAAGTGGGGAATAGGGACACTAGGAGGAAGTGTCAAGGGTGGGATCACAAGATTGATGGGATCATCATAGTAGAAGTCCATAATCTTGATAGCATATCAAGTAGAGGATTTAAGCCTCTTCAACTCCTTTGTTAGGTCCTGGATCATTTGAAAGGCTTGATCCAAGTCATGTGATGGCCCTATTAGTTGTGGGGTTTGCACATATTGTTGTGGTATTTATTATGAAACTTGTGGCCTCACTATGGGTTGTAGGATGGAAGGAGGAGGTTGTGTTATGGTTGTAGCTTGTGGGCCAAATAAGAAATATGATGTTTGTATTGGTACCTAAGGCACAAATGGGATAATGGGGATGTGTGACCCCTGAGTTTCTTGGGGTTCCATGGTGAACCCACATGAATAGTTAATGGATTTATGGTGGTGAAAACCACTATTTATGGTTGCTATGTAGCAAATGACATAGATGTGTTATAGGTAGTTGGCTGTGGCATTGATTGAGTTTGATGTGTGGTTATGATTGATGTGGGACTAGCCATGGTAGGATAGGAAGGAGTGGAAGATGGTGGCACTTTGCCCATAGAGAAAAAAAAAGCATTAGAGGAAGGTGATGTGACCTTTGGAGATGTTTGTTGGAACAATCCTCCCAAGATGTTTTTAGGCTCAAATTCCACTCTAAATTCATCCTTCTCCTTTTGTTGTTCTTCTAAGCTATGCTTGTCATCTTCCTCTTCTGTCGTGATCAATTGAGCCAAGGTGCTACAATAGAAATTGGTTAGAGGTATTTGGTCATATGGGAAAGTAACATACTCTTTCCCATCCCGATGTACGAGCTCAAACTTCCTTTTTGCCTCTGCTTTCACACGTGGAATCATGAGGATAGCCTACATTTTGGTGAAATGTAGTAATAATGGTCTTCATGTATGGAGGTAAAGTTGGGACTCTTCCCTTTGACCCTCAAAGATCACCTACATTTGATAATGGTAGGGTATTTGAGGTCATAGACCCTCATGGCTTGTTGGAGGGTGAGGGGCAATTTGGCAGACTTTTGGAAAGACATGTCTATAGTGTTGAGAATGGCTTAAAACAAGCTATAAATTATAAAATAGAAGTAAATTATAGTGGATAGACTTCCAAAACTTTTAAGGAAAATAAAAACAACCAATAATGAAGTACTTACTATAATTAGTAAGTGGGAGGGTAAGGGGGCTTACCCCTTTACCAAAAATGGAAAGATAGGAAAGTTGGTGTTAAGCCTCATGCATGCTAGCCTTCCAACTACTTCTATGTTGGCTATGGTAGGCGGGAAAAGAAGGGGGGTGAGATAATGGAAATGTCAGACCTTCTAACTCAATGTTGATGAGGGAAAAGCTAAAAAACAATGTGGAAAGTTTGGGTTTTTCCATTGAAATTTGGTTTTAGCATGTTGCTGATTTTCTTAGATTGGAAAAATGAATAGGCTATGAAAGGCTTAAAATAGAAGCAAATCCCAACAAGTGAAATTAAAAAATGGAGCACTTACTATAATAAGTATGTGCGGGGTAAGAGGAGTGCACCTCTTTACTAAAAATGGAAAATTGATAATGTTGATATTAAACACCCTTGACATTAGCCTCCTAGTTGCCTCTACATTGGGTATGGTATGGGGGAAAAGGAAGTAGGTAAGGTATGGAATCCCATACTTTCCTATTTCAACATTGGAGAGTTGGGGCCGAGGTGGGGGGGTGGGGGGG
>MNCI01020964.1:0-20664 GCA_015680685.1 Gnetum montanum | reverse complement strand
TCCTTGCCCTTGTCCTCTCTCTCGACTTTCCTGTCGAGGTCTCTCATTTTTCTTACTTTTATCCTCTCCATTGTGCTCATCATGATTGCACCCTAATGTGGAAGGAGAGGGTGAGTGATGTGAAGAAGGGGAAGAAGAAGGGGAACCATCGCCATGATGATGTTTCTTGCCTTCTCTTCAGCTGCTATGGCCTCGATCATGGTGATGATCTAAGTGCTTGTCCTTGTCATATGTTGTTCCTTCTATGAATAGTTGGTGTTCACGGGCATCAGAACTAGGGATATGTATCATTGATCATAGGTTCTGATACCCTACCTCCTCACTTTCGTTAAGAGGGGGAACATCTCTTGATAGCAAACTAGTTATAAGTGGTTCACCATCTCTAGTTTCACTAAGGACGTGCGGGCCTTTGCCCTTCAAAAGTGTATGTTGGCTCTCCTACCTTGAGTCCCTCATAGGTTGCAAAGCTATGGGATGGTAATCCCTCATGTCAAAATCGCCCATAACATATTCAGCATAAAATTCTGTCATGCCAATCTGTGCCAAAGCATGGAGAAGCATGAAAGGGATTGCCCGATCTGGAGGTAACACTATGTTACCATGCATATCTCTCTAGTGCATCTATTTATCTTGATGGAAGATAAAAGTAAAATTGGAAATATACTCATCGGGATGAGTATATTCCACCCTATATTGTTGAGGCATTGGCTGATTTAGGTTATGTGTTTTTGATTGCCGATTGTTTCGTGTATGGTCCTTAGGTGGTGAGTTGCTCTTGTTAGAAGAAGACATTTTTATCGGTGTGCTAATTTTACCGTTATATAAATTTTTTATCCTGATTAACCCAAAGGTTCGTTTAGGCTCCCAAAAATGTGAGTGATATCCTTATGTTCTATTCAATGCACAAACACTTAGTCCCTGGCAACGGTGCCAATGATGAGTGGCAAGGTACCCCTACACTCAACCATACAAAACGAGCGTAGCACACGCGATTTGGTTGAACTCCGCAGACTAAGTACCTACACGCCCCATGGAACACTTAGGGTTAATCATTCGTTGTCTTCCTAGACTTACTTGTGGTTGTCATGGTGTATGGTTAAGTAAGTTCGAGGTATATGATTTATATGGTCTTTTATGTATTTCTCCTATGCTATCGAGGTGAAGGGTTGAGAAACTAATTAACTCTAACTAATGAACTAAGTCTAAACTACCTAGCATCAGCATAAGTTCCCACTTACCGTACACACCTTGAACCAATGCAACCATGGCTACCAAATGCTAATTGTCACTGGGATCACTACGTGTAACGCACGTGCTCGAAGTGGTCGTACTGAGGCACTTAACTAGGAGGAAAGGATTGAGAGAATCTAATCAAGCCTAAGTGTGATGAGCAACCGATTCCTTGACTAATCGTACACATCTTGGTGCACGACTACCACTAGGATTACCAAGCGGGGGGGGGGAATATGCCACTAGGTTACCAAGTAGTCGTACTAGATGCTCATAAGCAAGTCATACTCATACTGCGTTGCGATGAGCAGCCGATTCCTTGAGTAACCGTACACATCTTTAGATGCTCGTAATCAAGTCGTACTCATACAACATTCTAGGAGTTTAAGGGTGAGAGAGAAAATAATAAATAAAATCCTATTCCATGCACTGCAAGGTTTATCTAGGAAGTTCATCTTCATTCCTGTACACAACTTGTGTTCAGGTACAATGTTGCTCGAATAAAGATCCGTTCACTTTAGGACTCCTACTGCGGGCACATGGAAAATATTCTATCTCTAGAGTGATCAAACTACCAGAGTTTCCCTACTTCTAACTCAGGATGGGAAAACAAGGGAGAGCCACCTCTTATTTATAGATATGACGGCAGACCACGATATCGCATACGCGATATCGCAGGGGATGACGCAATATCGCGTATGCGATATCACAGGGGATTCGATATCACGGCCTGTGCAAATCGCGTCTCATCATATTGATAAAATAATATTTATTTTTCATATATTTTTCTCACATGTATTGTGTTTTCAAATTAAGTAAGAGAACATTAAGATATTCAACCATCAGTTAAAAGGAGAAATCAAAGTCTTGGAACATTAGAGTATGGAAGAAAGCACTAGAGTTGGAAAAAGATTGTGAACATGGACTTGTTTAAGGACAAAAAATACATAAGGGGGGTAGATTATCATGTCCCCATTTTTGAATGGTACTAATGTATAATGAAGATGTTGTTTCTTTGTAACTAATGTTGTGTTTATTATATTAGATCCAAAAGAGCAATTTGTAATTAAGACATAAGATGATGTGTTGTAATAATGGACATGTCTTTCGAGGTGACCTTTAATGGAGTTTGACTTAAAGTATTTATACTTTGGAATGAGATATTATATTATCATGGAGTTGTAGAGTTGGTAAAGGTGAGTAATAGGTGCTGGGTGAAGTGGAATAAGAAGGTGACTAGCCATCCCTTCTAGTTAGTTACAAGCCTAACCATGGTGGAAGTATCAAATAGCCTCTAAGAGTTAATTTCAAAGAAAGATAATCCCAAGGAATCCTTAGAGCATAACCTAGATACACTATTTCACATTAATAAAGCATTCTTTTCTTTTTTCTTTTACATTTTCCTTATTATTTTTCTTATGCATAATTTCAAATGTAATGTATATTTAACTTTTGCCATGACATCTGGGGATAGGATGCCATAATACTTATGCAATGTAATTAAATATGATAAATGTAAATATTTAACTAAGTGCTTTGAATTAAAATAATAATTAAAATTAAATTGTAATTGAATAAAACATTAAACTAACATAAGATGCTATAATTAATCTAAATGAATCTCAATCTTATTGCTACCATGAAAATGTATTCAAGTACATGATCACTTGAATAAGACTTCATAAAATTTGCTTAGTTCACATTGTGAGTAGTAGGCAACTAATTTTAACTTTCACAGGAATAAACTAATAGAGTGATCTAAGTATAATGGATATGCACATTTGTATAGGCATTTATTGTACTTATGTTAATGTTGGTGTGTAGACAAAGGAAAGCATGCATTGAAATTGATGCATCACCACAACCTGTCAAAATCAAGACTTATCATACCCCTACAACTAACTAAAAAACTTGTTCTTAAGTTAACAAAATTAGAATTGAGTTATTTAAAAAATGGTAAGTGGCTAAAATGACTCTAACTTATTGATCTTTTGGTATGTTAAAACCTTAGAAAATGGAGAATGTGAAAAATGTGTTTGTTGGAATCTTGTAGGACTTTAAAAGATAAGAACAAGATAACTAAAACATTTAGTTATAGTCAAAGACATGATCAAGACAAGAGCATGCTAAGAAGATTAAGATGAGAGCTGCATTACCAAAGACTTAATCAAGACTACAAGATTTCAAGGATGCATGAAGCCTACAAGATAAATGAAGATGTTTTGGTATCTATCTAGACATTCCAAAAGATCAGCAGATGTCCCAAAGGTGAATGCTTAGGTTTAGGCTAGACATCCCATAAAAATAGGAAATGTCCCAATTGCTATTGAGACATCCTAGCTAGGATGTCCTAATTTCTAGTGGAACATCCTACCTACAGATGATCCATTTTTAGTGAGATGTTCCAAGCTTGAATAGAACGTCCCAACTAGTCATTGCATGAATTTCAAGGGCTATTTGGAAAGAAAAAGGCTATAAAATAGAATAGAATCTTTGTAAAAGGAATAAGCACTATTCATGTGATTATTCCATCATTGTTTATATCTTGTGATATAATTGGTCCTTCAATTCTCCATCTATTGTAAGTTATATTGTGAGAGCTTCAAAGAAAGGAACTTGTAAAGCATAGTTACATTCTCACCTTGATTCTCTTTTTTTCTTTGTAGCCCTATGGGGAAGATGTGCTTCTTGTGAGAGGGCATCTTATGAGCTTGTTGGGACCTTGTAGGGTTGAGTGTGTTTCTAGTGAGAAAACACTCCATGTGGAGATCATGCCATTGTAAAGATTATGGAATCCTTGAAAACATGTTTTGAACCTCTTAGAACATTGTTTAGATGAGTTTTTATGTAAAAACATCGCTTGTAGAGCTTAAAATTTGTAAAGGCTGTAGTGCCCTTTAAACCACATTTTTGAAGGAATAACGTTTGGAGGTGTGTAATGATTCTACCCTCTAAGTGTGGATGTATCCGAGTTGGAAAACCTTGTAATTTTTAGTGTAGTTTTTGGTGTCTTGATAATTCAAATTGGGCAGCTTATTCAACATCACTTCGAAGCTCTTGATCTTGAAGTGGTATCAGAGCTTGGTACTCTCAAATTTGGTGCTTAACATATCAAGAGTGAATGATGAATGAAGCTTATTTCATCAAACCACAAATATTGATGGATTCATAAAATTCATCTTGAGGAGATGCATTTAGTTCATCTACCACAAAGGTAAGGCAAGAGGTAAGCAATGCAATTTTTCTAATCATAATAATTCCTCTGTGCAATGTTGGATATGTGATGGAAGATGTCATATGATCTCCAAAAGCTCTTGTACTTGCAAGTTTCATAAAGAAGAGTTTAGTAAAGAAATAAGAACCACCAACATCAATACAATATGGAATGAAAATGGAAAAACTAGCTATGCATTTGAAGACTCTCATCATTTATATCTTCCCTTGACAAATCAAGAATCCATCAATGACCCAACATCTTATGGTGAAGCTAGAGAAGATGAGATTACTTTGAAAGAAAGGTATGAGCTACTTTGTAATGAGGTTATTCCCTTTCAAAATTTATGCTTTAAAATGAAAGAGATTTTGCATGATAAGGAAATAAAAATTATAGTACTTAATTTTGATTATTTATATCTTAAAAAATAGAACTCAAACCTTAAGTTAACAAGTGTTGTTGAGAAGACTAATAAGAAATTATTAGATGAAAAGCTCAATTTTGAAAGATACATTCAAATGAAAGAGAAAAGTCAAGATCAAAGATATTCACACAACAAAGCTTCAACATCAGGTCTTACAAATCTAGAGAAATATTTTTTTGGGTTTGATAATTTAGCTAAATTTAAAAACATGAGTTATTTCTACATTGGAAAAATTGGACATATGCAAGCTTCATATTATTTATGGTTAAAACACTACACTTGGTCTTTTCCAGAATATCCTAGAAATGGGGTGTTGTAGAAAAAAAATGTTTGTAGGAAAAAAAGAAAGAACTCTGAATACGGAATGGTTGCACAAGTTTCACTTTTTGTTGTTAAAAGGAGCACATGGTATATCAATAGCAGTTGTTTAAGATATATGATGGGAGAAAAATCTCAATTTGTACAATTTTCAGAATAGAATTGTGGAACCGTCACCTTTGGAGATGATATGAAAGCTCAGATCAAATGTATTGGTATCATTGGAGGTAAAGGTAAGTGTCAAGCTATTGTCAATCAAGTATTTTTTGTTGAAGGACTAATAATCTTCCTAGTGTTAGTCAACTTTGTAATTCAAATTTTGATGTTACCTTTTCTAAAGATACTTATAAAATAAATAATTTTCTATCCAAAAAAGTTATTATTGAAGGGAATAGGAAGGAAAATGTTTATACTACTATTTTTAGTGATAATCCTAACCTTGAATCTAAGTGCTTGATCAGTAATATAGATGATGTTCGTATATGGCATAGGAAATTGGGTCATATAAAAAAAAGACATTCTACAAATGCTTGTCTCAAAAGATATGGTTTGAGGATTTCCCAAACTCAAGGATTTCTCCTTGAACACTTATGAAGCTTGTTAGAAAAGAAAGCAAATAAGAGTAAGATTTGGTAAGAAAAAAATGCATCTCTACCTCTCATCCTTTAGATTTTCTTCACATGGATTTAGTTGGTCCTTCTCAAACACTTAGTTTGCAAAAGAAAAGGTATTTTCTAGTTATTTTTGATGATTTCTCTCACTTTACTTGGGTTTCTTTCTTATATCATAAGAATGAGGTTTCTAATCATTTTATGAGAATTTGTAATTAGATACAGAATGAAAAAAGTTATGGTATCAAGGTCATTAGAAGTGATAATGGAGGAGAATTCAAGAATGCTAAATTTGAACAATATTATCAAATGAATGACATTCTACATTAATTTTTCCCCAATAGGACTCATCAACAGAATGGTGTTGTTGAAAGGAAAAATAGAATCTTGAATGAAATGGGAAAAACTATTATGAATGATAAAAACCTTCCTTATCACTTTTAGGTTGAAGCGATCAACACTACTTGCTATGTCTTCAATAGAGTTTTGGTAAGAAGATTCACTACTAAAACTCCTTATGAATTATGGATAGGTAGAAATCCATCTATTGCTTATTTTCATGGTTTTTGATCAAAATGTTGTATTCTTAATGATAAAGATTCTTTGAGAAAATTTGATGCCAAAATTGATGAGAAAATTTTTCTAGGATATTTAACTATTAGTAGGGCTTACAAAGTTTTCAACAAAAGAACTGATATTAAGAAAGAAAATATAAATGATAATATAGATGATAGTAACTATTCTAAAATCTCATGATGAAGAAGTCCCTATCCAAAATATATCTAGCACTTCTTAGGTACAAATTGATAAAGATTATGAAATATGAAGTGAGCATGAAATTACTTCTTCAAATTATCCCAAAATGCCTAAACTTTGTAGATCATATTCTCTCAATGATGTTATTGGACAAGTCAAAGATGGAATATAAACTAGGAGCCAAGCAAAAGAAATTTTTGCTTATGCTGCCTAACTTTCATAACTTGAACCAAAAAATTTTAAAGGAGAAGAAATAGAGGAAGGATGGATTTCAACCATGCAAGAGGAATTAAATCAATTCACTAAAAATGATGTATGGGAATTAGCTTCTAAACCTGATCACAAAAAAATTAACACCCTCCTTCCTACCCTTAGGACGAAGAGCATTATGTGGTGTAAAAACAAATAACAAAGGTTGGTCATGGTAGAGTAATGAAATTGATTCATTCTAATGTAGTGAAAGGAAGTATGGTTAAGCCATTACCAAGAGGAAGAAGAGATTAAATGACAAGGTAATGGGGACAAAGTATGTCTTTTAATGTTAATATGGATAAGTATATAGGTAATAAGGATTTAAATTATAATCATTTACTAAAAGAAATCTTACATCAATGACATCATAAATTCCATAATTATCTCATCTAAAACATCATACATAAAGAAATATTATGAGTTCTCATTGTTACTACATAATTCATAATTCATACAAAAATCTAAGCACATAAATCAAATTAATATACATCTACTTAGGAAATAGTAATTATACTTCCAAATAACATATAATTTCATCTTTTATTATGAACATCTCCTAGGTATCACATTTACTCCATGCTCTTCTTAGCCCATAATATCTATACATAAAAAAAAAATATTAGCTACTGTTGAGTAACCTTGGCATCATCTTTTAGTTGAATCAAGGATAGGTCTCATGGGGGCTAGGTAGGGCATGACAACCTACAAAATAATCAATGCAAAGCATATCAAAATAGACAACCACTACAACATCCAAGATCATCCATCACAAACATGCCAAAAATCCAAGGCCATACATTTATTAATGCAAATAGTATCCAAACACACAACCACACCAAACATTCAAGATTATCCGTCAACATAAAACTGACAATTCACAAACATGATAAAAACCCAATCACAAGACCAAGCTTGAGAAAATACAAGTCCCAAATATTTAAAGATTTAGAATCGATTAAAAGTCCTATCCAACAACAACTTCAAAAGAGAATAGCTACATCAAGGATTAAAATTAGAAAATGATACACATCTCCCAACAACTTCACTAGAATTCAATCTTAAACTATGATTTACAAGATATTAGGCAAACTGAAAAACCAAAAATAAAACTCCCATAACTCACACATCCCTAGGAATTTTCTCATAATTAATGATTCAATAAAAAACTAATATCTATACTTAGTTACTAAAAAATGGTTAAACAATTATAGATTCATAGCAATAGATATCAATCCAACGTTATAGGTAATCAAAAATAGAGACATAATGAGTGATTGAAAGTAAATATCATATAACTCTATTAAAAGATCATCTTTTTAACTCTTTCCACTTCAGTTGGAAATATAACATCCATGTCTAAGCCTCATAAGAAGTTCAGGAGAAACCAAGGTACAAATATAGAGATATTAATAGATGAATCTCTATATTAGATTTCTATGTAAATTTAGAAAAATTTAGACAATTTCCAATGATGGAATCATAACTGTAAATACACATTCAAATTTCTAGTGATTCCACTTGGATCTGGATGGTACATATGTTGTAAGTATCATATTAAAATTTTAGAATAAGAGACATAATCAAAACAAAGATATATACTTAACTCTAGACCCTACTAAAATTGCTATGATTTTGGATAGCATTGGAAAATAACATGTAGCACCTTATCTACAACAAATTACTATCTAATTTCTTCTTCAAATTTGTAAATAATTTCTTAACAAATATAACAATGCTAGATCAAAACTAGATTCTAAATAGAGAGAGAGACATGGGAATTTTGGCAAGTCCTATGTGAATCATCCTAAATCCTCAAAAGGCAAAGTTCATAGGAAGTACTTTAAATGAGGAAACATCAACAAATACAACAATGAAAATTGAGATTCATAACATGGTTGCAATACCTATCCCAAATATGCTATATCTACAAGATTTTCCATCGATTAAAATAAAACCCAACCTTGATCTATGCAAAACTTGGTCAACTGAAATAACCATGAAAATGGGGCCAAGATTACTCACTTGGAATGTTGCTAGCTTCTTTTAATGGGTCTTCCCATGTTCTCCATAGATTAGTAATCTTCCCACATTCCTCCAACCTAGAAACCCTTCAACCCAAGAGCTAAGAAACTAAGAATTCTTTGGGTTAAGGGAGTGTGTGATACTTAAAGGCTTCTTCCCTACTCCATATACCTCCAAGCCATGTGACCTAGCTACCCTCTCTCATCTAGATCCAAGACCCATGTGACTAATCTACCTTTCTCCCCTTTAATCTAAGAAATAACCAAGTTAAAATTAAAATTACAAATTAGATGGATAAATCACATGTCATGCCATCATAGCCATACCATGCCCATGCCATAGCCTTCTTAAGAACTTGCTACAACTCATTCACTTGGTTAGTGCATACCAATGATAGGTAAAAATCATTTATCATGTAAAATCATAAAAATAAGTAAACATGAGTAATTATGGATATAAAAATTAATATTAATATTATTAACCATCCTCAACCATTCTGCAACCATTTCTAAAATACAGGTTGTTATACAAATTATTATAATAAAATGAATTTCTTGCAACAAAACTAAAATACAGGTTATTACAAACATTATTGGAATAAAATGAATTTTTAGAAATAAAAGAAATAAAAATGACAAATTTACTAAGAATAAAGCTAGTTTAGTTAAATCAATCAACAAGAGGAAATTGATTTTGATGAAACTTTTAATCCTATGGTTAGACTTGAATCTATCATACTTCTCTTAGCCAATGCAAGTGTTAAAAACATCAAGTTATATCAAATGGATGTGGAGAGTGCCTTTTTGAATGGGACTATTCAAGAGGAAGTTTATGTTAACCAACATGAAGGATTATTAGATCCCATTGATCTAGATTACATTTTCAATCTTAAGAAGGGTTTCTATGTGATCAAACAAGCCCTTATAGCTTCATATGATATACTTTCACATCATCTCATATCCAATGGTTTCAAAAGAGTTAGGAAAAATGTTACCTTGTTTGTTAAATGTGAAGGCATAGATTTACTTATTATGTAAATTTATGTTGATGATATTATATTTGGAGTTGCTAATGAGATTTTATGCAAATAGAGTTTGAAATGAGCATGATGGGAGAATTCAATAATTTTACTGGATTTCAAATCAACCAAATGAAAGGTGGAATCCTCATTTGTCAAAATAAATACATCAATTATTTTTTTACATAGATTCAACTTGGTAGATGTGAAGAAAAAGATCATTCCTATTGTTACAAACTTCAAACTCACCAAAGAAAATCATGGTAAGTCTACTGATATCAAGCTTTGTAGAGGTATGATTCTACTTTACTTAATTGTGAATATACCTAATATAGCCTTAAGTTTTGGAATTAGTGTTAGGTATCAAATTAATCCCAAAGAATCACATATAAAAGCTGTTAAATGAATTTTTCATTATCTAAAATGTACTACAGACTAGGGACTTTGTGTACTCAAAGGACTTCACCCTTGATCTAATTGGGTATTGTGATGTAGATTAGGTAGGTTATACAAATGATCATAGAAGCACAAGTGGAAATTATTTTTTTCTAGGAAGAAGTCTTGTTTTTTGGGCAACAAAGAAGTAAACCTCTACAAAATTTCTACAGCTGAAGTAGAATATATTTCAGTTGGTAGCTATTGTGCACAAATCCCATGGATGAAAGAAACTCTCAAGGATATAGGGATTAAATTAGATCACACACCTATCTTTTGTGATAATAGTAATGCTATCAATATGACAAAAAATCCTATACAACATTCTTGTATAAAGTATATTGAAATTTGACATTATTTCATACAACAACACACTAAACATAGAAATATAAAGATAGAATACATTGGAATAGATAGTCAACTTGTTGATGCCTTCTCCAAGCCTCTTGATGAATTATGACTTATTGCCCTATGTAAAGACATGGGGATAGGACCTTGTCCTATTAGGTAAGAAAAGTTTTATCTAATTTCTCTCACAATAAAATTATAACTAAATAAAAATAAAAATAATTGCTCGTGTTTAGGGGAAGTTTCCCAAGGGAAACTTCTTTTTGCTAATGCAAAAAAGGAGTATGTATGTTTTGTTAGCTTTTATGAGACATTCTTTGCTAACCCATTTCCAATTTTTTGACATTACCAAAAAGGGAGAGACTGTTGACCTTTTGGAATGTTAAGACCTTAGAACATGGAGAATGTGAAAATTATGTTTGTTGGAATCTTGCAAGACATTGAAAGACAAGAACAAGATTATTAAAACATTTAAATATAGTCAAAGGCAAGATCAGGACAAGAGCAAGTTAAGAAGATTAAGATGAGAGTTGCATTACCAAAGATTCAATTAGGACTACAAAATTTCAAGGATGCATGAAGCCTACAAGATAAACAAAGACATTTTCGAATTTACCTAGATGTTCCAAAAGATTAGGAGATGTCTTAGAGGTGAAAGCTTAGGTTTAGGCCAAACATCCCACAAAGACAAAAGACGTCCCAATTGCTATTGAGACATCCTAATTGGGGTGTCCTAAGTGAGATGCTCCAATTTCTAGTGGGACATCCCACCTGCACATGACCTATTTTCATTGAGACATCCTAGGCTTGAATAAGACATTCCTAGCTATTTACTAGTCATTGCACAAATTTTGAGGGCTATTTGGAAAGAAAAAGACTATAAAATAGAATAGAATCCTTGTGAAAGGAATACACACTATTCATGTAATTATTCCATCATTTTCTATATCTTGTGAATAATTGATCCTTCAATTCTCTATCGATTATAATTTTTAATGTAAGAGATTAAAAGTAAGGAAATTGTAAAGCATAGTTACATTTTCACCTTGATTATCTTTTTCTCTTTGTAGCTCTATGGGGAAGATGTGATTCTTGTGAGAAGGCATATTGTAAGCTTGTTGGGACCTTGTAGGGTTGAGTGTAATTTTAGTGAGAAAACACTTCATGTTGAGCTCATGTCATTAGGTTGAGGGATTCTTGAAACCACATTTTGAGCTTGTTGGGATCTTGTAGGGTTTCGTGAGTTTTTATGCTAAAACACCTGTTACAAAGCTCAAACTTTGTAAAGGTTGTGGTGTTATTTAAATCATATTTTTAAAGGAAAAAAATTCTAGAGGTGTGTAATGATTCTACCCTCTAAGTATGAATGTACCCAAGTTGGAAAATCATGAAAATTTGAGTGTAGTTTTTAATGTTTGGATTGTTTGAGTTAGGGAACTTATTCAATCCCCCTTATAAGTTCTTGGTCCTTATAATTAACTAATCAACTCAAGTGTCACATTACAAAATTTATTCAAGTGTTTATAATTTTTAAATCATAATTAAATTCAACATATTACAAATATTTACCATGCAAATATGTGCTAAAAAAATTGACTAAGACATATGCCTTAAGTGATGCTGGTAGTGGTAGCTCTTGTGATTCTTATAGCAGCTTCTGATGCCCTAGTGATGGTTGTGGCTATCCTACTATAGTAGCTACTGCTAATTTTAGCTTAAATCCCTCTATTAATGCTCTTATTTTTCTTATATCATTCTAAGATCATTAATGGTCGAAGAAAATTCACCTAAAGTAGTGGTTATAGGTACTTCTCAAGGATAGAATAGAATGGAAAGCATTTCATGAATGTCAATAAACCAAGTAGCAAATTGCTTGTGTTCAATGTCAAATGACTTCACTTTGTTTTGTAGCTTCTAGTAATTGCTCATTCTTCTAGCCACATCTTCTAAAATAGTTTTCTAATATTCAAATTTGACTTTAAGGACTTTAAGCTTTACACTAGCTATCTTTAGCTTTTATCATATCTTCTTGTGAAGAGTGTATGTATTTTTGTATAATAAGTACAAGTTAGCCACTTATTGAATGATAAATTGAAAGGAAGATGAAGCGATAGGGAGGAAAAGGTATAAATAGACCTCTTGGGCCTTCAATTTAAAGAAGAGAGTCAAAAAGAGAGTTTAGAAAGAGAAAGAGAGAGTCTAGGAAGTTGAGAGAAGAGTAGAGAGAGAGATAGAGTCTTGGCATGGTGCCTTGATCATCATCCATGTGAGTGTGTGTTTTCTTTGATTGAGTGTGTGAGAGTTGGATTGAATCTCTTTTCTATCTTGGGAATTGTGCTTCCTTTCATATGTAATTTCTTAATTTGAGTAAGAATAAAGCTTTCATTTTCATTTTTCTTGTTAAATTTGTTATTGTATGACTTTGAGAGAATTTGGATTGTTAAATCCATGGGAGCTCCTCATCACATAACTTTCAAGGAAAAAAGATATAATTCTCAATGGGACTTGGAATGGTAGAAGGGCATAAATCATTACCCTTAGCTAGGATCCAAAGACACCTTTTATACTGAAGAACGATCAAAATTGGGATGGAATAATTCAAGAAAGATAAGTGCAATTCAATTATATGATGATATCATTGAACATTAGTTATCATGAAATGGATCAATATATAGACCCCAATAGGATTTAATCAATAACTTCCAAGTAGATCTAGCTTATAAAATAAGAATAACATAATAAAATAGAGAGTCTCCCCCTAATATTAAGAAAAATTTCAAAAATATAGAGAAATTACATCAAAGATGAGGAGCCAATCTCAACTCACAACTCTCCCAGGGATCTTAGAGATCAAACTATGCCCCCTCTATATTCTAAATTGATACCATGAAGTCAAAGCTTAAGATAATACACTTATAAGAGATTCTCTTAACCTCTCTCAAGCACTCTTCCTTGCCTCTCACTTAATTACCTTGCATAAGCTCTCTTCTTGTACAAAATCTCTTTACTCATGAGCTTGTCTCTTGTTCATGCTTTCAATGTGTTAACAATGGTAAATTATGGCAATATTTATAAGCAACTAGTATAAAAGAAACCTAGAAACCTTTCCTTAACTCAACTTGAGGTTCTTCTGATGTTTCCCATGACTTCTCACCTTCTTCCTAGTTTTTTCCATCCTTTTTCACCAAGTTCCAACTATTTTTTGAATTGCAATGAGTGTATGATCTTGGGAAGACATATCTATGTCAACCTAGCTCTCAAGCCGTACATCTATTTTTTTTCACAAAGTCTCCTTTGAGAAGTCTCACAATCAGTTGAGACATCTCCTATCACCTCCATGTCTCATCCAAGACATCTTCTAGCCTCCCAAGACATCTTCTTCAAGCCTAAAATCTACAAAACATACATGTATGATAGAAAAAAGGGATCAAAAGAGTTATCTCTAAAACATTTGTTCTATTGTTAAAAATGTCATGCTTCATGATCTTTAACAAGCTAGAAGGTACCATGCCCTCATGACTCAAGGTCATCACACTTAGCATAGTAGTCAAGAATAAATGTAGTATAAACATGAGAATGCATATCATTTAAGGATTTAGTTTGAGCTTCCTTTGCTCATGAGGGCTTGTCCTCATGCCCCACTATGCTTCCTTTATTTGGGTATCTCCTTGGAATACTTTCCTTACATCTCCATGATGACTCAAACCTACACAAAAGTGACAAAATAATCTAGAAAAATAATTTCTAGCATTAATTCATGAAGTAGGCCTCCTTGTCTTATGTCCAAATAGCAATGGCATTTATCCACTTGTTGGTAACTAATCTTCCTTATTCTTCTAGCATCCCTTTGCTAATACAAAGTTTTGCCTAGAAATTACATAAGTATCCAAAAGCATCATCCAACATACTACTATGATCAACATCCAAGATTTAATCATCACAAATAAAATTTAATCCTCTTTAGCATCAAAGAAAATTTCACCATCACAAATAGCATTCATCCTTATAATCTCCTTATAAATAGGAAGCATCTATGAAGAATTGAAATTACCAACCTTACTATCAGTAATAGTGAACAAAAATCTAAAAATATGATTATCTCTTCTTATATTCCAACTATTATTTTCACCATCAAAGACAACCTTATTATCATAATTTCATGGTCTATCAAATATGAGATTTGAATAATCCATAGGCAATACATCACAAAGAATTTGATAATAAAAACTTGCATTGAAATAATCAATAAGGCACTATTTCTAAACTTTCTCATAATGATTTTTCATTAACCAATGCATTTTGTATAGATTATGGTGAGGGATTATAGCTAAAATTTCTTGTGCTTCATCATTAATGAGCATACTTAAGGAATAATTCTTAACATCACAATGAGTTCTAAATAAAATCTTCCTTGTAACTCATTGGCATTAACATATCCAACAAAAGTACAACTATTCAATTCACTTTGTTCAACACTGTGCAAAGGATCATGGTCACATACCTTTGAAGATTTAGGTTCATTCTCTTCATAGTTTAAATTTCCTTATCCTTAAAGGAATTCTACTTTGGCTTTGTACATTCCCATTGTTTATGACTTGATTCACCAGAATTATAACATATATCTTTACCATGATCTTTACCTCTTGGAGATCCTTCCCTTATTCTTTTGATCATAAGAGAAGTAGAATTCATTTCCTTCTTCTTTGGCTCAATTTCACCATCCTCCTTGGATAATTTCTTTGACTTGTGAGTTGTGTCCTTCTCATTAATTTTCTTATGATCTTTGTTCTTATTTAAACCAAACCTTGTGATTTTTATTTTAGCCTTAAGAGTAAGATCATAGGTTTCATCAAGAGTTTCAGGCTTATAGAATGCTAATTCTTATTGATATTACCTCCTTAATCCACTAATGAAGTTAGAAACTTGCTCATACTTAGTCTAATGAACATAATTCATTTCTAAAGCTTTACAAAACTCAACATAAAAATCTTTTACATTTTGATCTCCTTGTTTGAGAAATTTTAGCTTCTTGATGGCTTCATGATGGAAGGATGTCTTCTCAAACTTTTGCTTTGGCATGAATTCCATCACTTGCTAAGTCTCAATAGATATTTCATGTTCTTTAGGTATTTAAGAAATTTCTTGTTACACCATTTATTTTCCAACCCTTTAAGTTTTCTCTAAATAAAATGAATCATTATCTCACTAGAAAGTGTCTCAACAAGGAAATACATATTCATAGCTCTAAGCCAAGAAAGAAAGAAATATGTATCTTCAACACCTTTAAAGATGGGAATATCTACATGAGGAACTCTTAAAGAATTTCTTAATATCCTTACAAACCTTTCATCATCATTTTTCTTATTATTGTAAAAAGAAAACCTTGGTTGATATCTTTGAGTTCTAGTTCCTTCTCTTGTTGGAGTTCTTTCATCATTTCTTCATCTTGATCCTTGCAAAGGTGCAAAAGAATTCTTGTCTTCAATATTCTCTTTACTTCTTCTTGAAGTTTCTTCAAAATCTTGATATTTTATAGTCCTTACCTTGGGAAGAAATTCTTACATTTCATTCACAAAAGCCTCAAAGGAGTCTTTGAGCTATTAAATCTCTTCTCCAATATCTTCATTAGTCTTCTTCTTAAGAGCCATATCAAAAAGAAATCTTAATCTAATACAAGTGTGGATCCCTCAAAACCAAATAAAGATGTGTGAATTGCTCCAAACCTTTTCTCTAGTATCAATATGGTGTAGGGATTACATCTCAATAGGCCTCAATAGGATCCAATCCAAAACTTTCAGGTAGATTTAGCTTAGAAAAATAAATAACATAATGAAATAGAGAAAACCTTCCTTGTATTAAGAAAACTCTTAAAAATACAAAGAAAATACATCAAAGATCAGGAACCAACTTAACTCACAACTATTCCAAGGATGTTAGAGGACATAATTGTTTCCTCCCAATCCTTGATTTCTCACTATGGAGCCAAAGCATAAAACAAGACACTTGCATAATCTCTCTTGTTGCATAAACTATCTTCACTCATGAGCTCTTTCTCTTGCTCATGCTCCAGATGTGTTAACAATGGTGAATTACATTAATAGTTATGAACAACTAGAAGATAAGAAACCTAGAAGCCTTTTCTTAATTCAACTTGAGGTTCTTCTAATATTTCCCAAGTCTTCTCATCTTTTCCTTTGCTATTTTCATCCTTTTCTATCAAGTTCTAACAATTTTTCACATTGGAATGGGCATTTTCAAAATTTGTCCCATTTGTATAGGTTGTCTCTAATCTTGGAAAGATGACTTTGCATCAACCTAGCTCTCAGGACATACATCTACTATTTTTTCAAGATGTCTCCTTCTAGGTCAAGATTTATTACCCAAGATATCTTGCATGAGATATTTTTCCCAAGAAGTCTCCTTTGAGAAGTCTCACATTTAGCCAAGACACCTCCTTTGAATTCAAGACATCACTTGTAACCTCCAAGTGTTAACCAAGACATATCCAAGCCTTCCAAGATGTCCTATTCAAGCTTGAAACCTACAAAACATATATGTAGGATAAAACAAGGGGATAGGAAGAGGTTTCTCTACACCAATTACAAAGTAGAAAGTACTAGGTGAACATTGCGACTTAGAAAAACACATTAAACTAGACAAGTTAAACAAATTAGAAACATCTTAAGTAAGCATGAGGTTTTCCATCTATATTCTCATCATAATTATCTATTTTTCTTGAGATATAAAAATAAATGGAAAAGAACATCCATAGAATGAGTAGGAAAAATAAATCATGAGTACTCCTTTAAGGATTTTGAAATCAGCACCAAGTAGCTAGATAGTCATGCACATGAGTTGTCACATCTAAAGAGTTAGTAGCAAATAGCTAAACAACTATCCAAACATCAAATAAATAATAATACATAAATATAATTAAAAGAAATTCAACCATCACCCATCCCCAAATTTGTAAAATCCTAGCACCAAACTCTTAGTGCCAAAATGTGATAGCACAAAACAATTTATCAAAAATCAAATAAAATGTACATGTATTACTTTTTAAATCTAGTCCTAAATCCATCAAAATAATATAGTTTTGATGATCATCAATGTTCAAAAATCCTAAATTCTTCTATATTAATCCCTCCATGAGACATTGGTTAAAGGCTAACATAACATTACTTTATTATTGTAAATAGCAAAGGTTTTATTATTACCTTATGGTCTCTTTAAAATCAATAGGGTACTCACTTTGTGCTAGCTCCAAAAAATTAGATAATAATAGTTGACATAATAACTAAATTTATAATATTCCTAGCTTAAACATAACATGCTAATAAAGAAAAAATATAATAACCAAAACCCAAGGTGGTGGGAATATATATCAAGTGAATATTAAATTATCCAAATGTTTAGAAGTCCTGATTCACCTATAATGTCAAATAGTAGATGAAATTAAAGTCTTATATTGTTACAAATGGTTGATAAATCCTACATCTCATAAAATTTCAAATACTACATAAGCACTAATTATTGTAAAATGTTAAAATAATTGATGCTAAATACTAATGGATTTTGGTTGAGAATTCTCCTTCTATTTTCTTTTCAAAAATAATTCAAAATAATGTCAAATGAGCATTGAAACATTATGTACATCAAGCTAACAACTAAATTAATTCTTTCCTTCACCATTCCTTAGTTAGCATTTTCATACGATGCATATAAAACATCACAATTCCAAATGCTAGTCCTAACTTACATTGTAATAGCCATTCAACCACTAAAAAGTATCTCAAAATTTGTGCAAACATGCAGAAAATATTTACCTTCTAGACGTTAGGCATTGAAAGAGAAATTAGATCCAAAAAATCAAAAATAGTCTTAAGAGCTAAGTAGATCAACATAGACATTAGTAGAAGTAAATAGAATTTAAATTAAGTGAAAAATAATTAAAAATCATAACTAAGCATTGATATAAGAGAAAAACCCTAAACCCTAAATCCAAATATCAAAATTATTTATAACCAAATCCAATTCTTCAAATACATATATATCAAAACCAAATAATGCATTAACCAACAAAGAAAAATCCCAAAAGATAAGCATTGTAATAGATTTCCCTTCCTAACTAATATCACTATAGGATAAAAGAACCCTTGTCTAGTTGAGATCTCTTGAATAGGTGCCAAATCCTAAGTGGACATAAACATTAATGATCAAATCTAAACAAAGTTTAAAAATAAATCCTAGAAAGGGGAGCACTTACATAAATCCAAAGGATATATATATTTAACTCTAGCTCCTCTCCTATTCAATAGGGTCTTCCTCTTAGTTTCTATGTCTCAAATGTAAACAAAGCAATTGGATGATTTTTAATGGAAGGATTGCTAGGTATTTATACTCACAAGAACATGATAGGGTTTGACTAATGGATGGTTCCAGTGAAAAAAACTTAAATTACAAGAAAATAAAATTAATAAAAATTTCTAAAAGATAAAATAGAATGAAATAATATTTTTAAAAGTGTTTATACCCCAATGTTAACCTACTAGGATACCATTGGTATTATCTATTAGTTATGTCATCTTCAAAAACTAACCAAAGGTCTAAAGTCCATACAATATATAACTAACTAGAGTACTCTCCCATATTACCTTATTAAAAAATTAATAATTAATTTTTTAATTCTAAAATAATCACAAAATCATATCCAACATACATCACATAACATGATACCTAATTACTCAAATATGCTAATTTAGTACATGATACCTATTTACTCAAATTTTCAAGAAAGGATTTCGTGAACATATGAATAACATAAAACTCAAAATATGCATATAAAAATAATTATAAGTCACATAGCTCAGTAATGTATTAACTATAAACATATACATCATAAACGATTACGCTTTGATTTACTCCGTCTCTGTTGTTCCTGTTACTGCTGCTACGGCGCCACGTCCTCACGCGTTTTGCGTCTCCTCGATTTGTTCGCGCGCATGTTGTTTTTCGAAGGGGATCTTCGGAAGCGTTTCCAGGGGTCCACTAGCTTCGTGCTTTGGAATTTCTGGATTCTAGATCTGGGATCACCACCACTAAGTTCAGACTTCTGCGATTTTTTTTCACATCTTTGGGCGGACTTGTGGCATTTCGGCATCAACGGGTTCACCGGTGCTTCCAATCCAGGAGTGCTACGTAGGGCTGTGCTGTTGGCAGAGAAGATCTTTGCTACAGTGCAGTCATGGATGAATCTCAAGGCCCGTCTGGTTCTTCTCAGCAGGGAAGTCCCCCCAACCCCACTAATATTGATTTTTTTATTCCGGACGATCTTTTTGATAATGTAGCTGAAGAATTTTCATCTCGGTTCATTTTTATTCAAATTATGGGTTTTATTCCCTGATCAGTAAATCTCAATTTGTACATCAAATCTATTCTACAATCTCATGGCATAATCGTTTCCTATGCTCGATATTATGCCCGAAACTTTGTGCTCGTAGAACTCTCTAATGCTTCTCATGTTAAGAAAGCCCTTTCAGCCTATTTTTTCCCAGCATGAAATGCCACCTTGGTCATCCGTCCATGGAAATTTGACTTCGATGTCACTGACCCAGCCTATAAAAATATCCCCTATTATGTGGAGTTACCTAATCTTCCACTTATTTTTTCCACCTTTGAGAGAGACATTATCAGTACCCTAGGTCACATTATCTCTGATCACGGAGTAGAGGTTAATGGAATTCAGTTTCGTCGCTACTGTATAGAACTAGACATCTCTCACAAGAAAACCTCTCTCACATTAGTGGCTGGAGGAAAATTGTTCACACAAAAAGTTGATTATTTTTACCTTCCAAACTCCTGTAGCTACTGTCATCGAGCTGAGTCACATCTCGGCTTGCCCTTCCTTAGTAAGGAAGAAAAATGCAAACAACCCTTCACAAAATCGTTCTTCCCCTATAGATGAAACTCAAGTCCTACCGAAAACATTTAGATTTGCAGCCACTCCCCACAAGACCTCTAGTTTTCTCTCCAAACC
>MNCI01020962.1:0-13373 GCA_015680685.1 Gnetum montanum | reverse complement strand
TAATGCACAATAATTTTTATATGATTTGTTCTCTCATGAAATACTAGATTTTAAATCAGCTTAATGGCACTTTGATTATCATAGTAAACTATTATTGGTAACATAATTTCCTCCTTTAGCTCTTTAAATAACTGATGAATCCACTTTAATTTTGTAACCAGATTCACTACAACCCTATGCTTGGATTTTGTAGAAGATAGAGAAATAGCCTTCTACTTTGTCAATAATCATGATATTATATTTCCATAGTGTTTAATCGTGAACATTGTGAAGAGGTATCACCATTATAGTTTACATCTATGTAACCTTCCAAATCAACCTTTGAAGGATAATTACAATTTAATCCATACTCAACAATACCCTTTAAGTATCTTAGTACACCTCGGGTCAAATTCATGTTTGTTGGTTTATGATTAAATTTGGATAAAAAATTTATTGAATATGAAATATCTAGTTGAGTTTTTGTCAAATAAATTACTTTTCTAATAAACTTTGTGGCCAAGAATATATTCAAAATCATTCATCCATGGTGCATTACCAAAATCTAATGTTGTTGATTGGATTTTATAGTTCATCATACAATATTCTTCTAATAGATTCAAAACATACTTCTTTTGAGTGACTTGTATGTTGCTCAATAATTGATGAATTTCAAAACCAAGAAACTAATTGAGTAAACTAGGATCTATCATTTTTAATTTGGTTTTTAACTAGTTCTGATGAGTGGTGAGGTACCCCTACATTCAACATTATGAATACGAGCATTACACATGTGATCTAGTCGACCTCCGCAGAATAAGTGCCTACACGCCTTATGGAACACTTAAGGTTAATCATTCATTGTCTTCCTAGACTTACTTGTAGTTGTCATGGTTGTATGGTTAAGTAAGTCTGAGGTATGTGATTTTTATAGTTTTTATGTTTTATCTCCTATGCTAA
Source organism: Gnetum montanum (assembly GCA_015680685.1). Classification (NCBI taxonomy): domain Eukaryota; kingdom Viridiplantae; phylum Streptophyta; class Gnetopsida; order Gnetales; family Gnetaceae; genus Gnetum; species Gnetum montanum. Next base: position 12,434 of record MNCI01020962.1, on the reverse strand, counting down.
TAGGGTAAAGGATGAAGAGACTAATTAACTAACTTTAACTAACTAACTAAGCCCTACTTAACCTAGCATTAGCATCCATTCCCACTTACTGTTCACACCCTAAACCAATGCAACCTTGGTTATCAAACACTATTCGTTACTGGGATTACCAAGTGTAACGCACGTGCTCGAAGCAGTCGTACTAAATGCACTTAACTATGGGAGAAGGGTTGATAGAGATTTAATTAAATAATAAATAATTTAAATGATAAATAATAAATAATAGTAATTGAAATCCTAATTAGGTTATTCCATGCACTGCAAGGTTTATCCAACAGTTCATCTTTATTTTCGTACACAAACTTGTGTTCAGGTACAACATTTGCTCGAATAAAGATCCATTCACTTTGGAGCTCCTATTGCGGGCACATGGAAATTATTTTATCTCTAGAGAGGTAAAATTGCCAGAGTTTTGCTACGGTCTAGGCCTAAACTAGGAAACAAGCAAGAGCCACCTCTTATTTATAGATTTGGTGATGCACTGCGATATCGCATACGCGATATCACAGGGGAAGATGCAATATCGGGGGGGATGCGATATCGTAGTGGACGTGATATCGTGTAAGTGATATCGTAGCCCATGTGATATCGCATCCCATCATACCCCCATGACTGAATAAAAACACGTCCTTGAGTTCCTTACAAAATATTGGGATGGTATGGGATTATTGACTCAAATGGAAGTAATGGTGAATGGGATGACATGTGAAGGAATCATCATTACAGAATAAGACAAAATTGGTGTTCATGACAAAAAGAGTGAACACCTTATACATTTGACATCAGGCCTTATTTGGCAGATGAGAGAGAAGAAAGAAGAGAAAATAAGTCTATTTCCGCCAATGTCAAGATTGCGTCTTTCGTTGTCTATCCGTAAGCACACCATCGATCTTGCTCCTTGCATAGCTGCTTCAGCACCGATCCATTCCAGGTGTTTTCTCCAAATCCAATCCATTGTTGCATGATTACCATTTGCACACATAACACAGTCTTTATATTAGGAAGGGTAAATGAATTAGAATGTAGTTGATACCTTGCTTCGGTGAAAAGGTCCATTGGTTGAGTTGTGGTATGGCTAATATGGATCTAGAGATATAATAGTGGTGACTAATGAAGGTGTAGGGGTTAGGAGATAATAAAAAAATCAAAAAAATTGGGTCAGTACGCCGATGACTAAGAGCGAACCTCTGGTAGCAATAGAATGGAGAAAATAAAAGGAATAAGAAAGGTGGAGAAAAAGAAACAATTGTAACATCGATGATAGAGATATCAAGATGGAAATGAAAAAAATAAGGTTGATTGCAAAAATGTTAAGGGAAATAATTTAACTAGTGCACCAAATACGAATGCTAGTGGATCCTCCCCAAAGTAGGCTCATGCCCATAATGCCCTCACACACCCACATTCAAAGAGTCTGTAGGCTTTGGGAATGTCATTTGGAACAAGAGTTAAACTCTTAACCACAAGAATTTACCAAAAAGAAAACAATGCATCAACCAAAATATACACTAATGATACAATCAACAATGCGGTGATAGATGGGGAAAGAAGGATGAAAAGGAGAGAATGGAATGGAGTCTCAAGAACAAGGTGGTGTACAACCCCTTGTGTAGTTAATGATTAATGTGACTCAATAGATTCCATTCCAAGTCCAACCTCAAACCAACCACATCTAGTGACTTTGCATTAATGCATTCGGCTAATCCATCCACTTGAATAACAAGAATGCCTTCACCCAAGAGCTACCACCATTCTGATGAAATGAAGGAGGAGAAAATGGGAAGCAAGAGGGGCCTTAGCTAGAGGGAATATGTTTATTTTAGTTCCATAACCAATGCTTGTAGCCCAAATGATTATTTCATCTAAGGGCTGTGCTTTGAATTCTCAGTGTGTTTTTTTTCTTTGGTTTTATGCATGAGAACCACACCATGCAAAGACTTATTATTTTTATTTACTCAACTTCTCGATAATTGGGTAACATCAAAATGGTAAGAAAACTCAAGAAGAAAACATCCAAGAACCCAAGAGAATGGCCAACACAAATGCATCAAGTTCCCTTGAAGTCACACCCTTTTCAAGCCTTGAGTCCTTAGTTTGAGAAATACCTAGTCACCGATTCATTGATAGTTCTTATTAGAAAGGGACTGTACATTTCCAAGATGAGAGAGACCATAAAAATTTGTGGATGTATGGGTGAAGTGGACTCATTTCCTATCATATCAAAAGAACCATACCTTAGTATCAACATCATAACTTAAAGGTAAAAACCAAACATTAGCAATCAATAGAAAATAGTTCACACCATCATTAATAGCACTTATTGGGTGAAAAACTTAACAAAATGGATAAGTATACATACACACACAAAGAAATGTAAAAGTATGAATGATTTTGTAAAACAAAAAAAAAGAAAAGTTGAAGAAAGTTGTAAAACAAAAAATGTGTAAAACAAAAATGTGTAAAATAAGAACGTGTAGAACAGAAGCCTGTAAAACAAAAACATGTAAAACAAAAACTTAAAAGAACTAAGGGCCTTAAATGATTAGCATAGATGGTCATCTCCCCCATGACTGAATGGAAAGGAAGAGATCCAAAATAATGAGCGACATTTGAATTTCTTAAAAGTGTCCAACTTCTCCCAATTGATGTTTTTAGGTTAAGGGGTGGAAGTCGACGATGCTCATACTCCAATGTATCTATGCCTTCGTTGTGGCCATGAGTTGTTTCCCCAGTTTATTCCATGCATGTTGGTGGGCTGCTCTCTTGATCAGCTGTCAACCATTGGGTGATCTCTTATTGTGTGGTTGCTACATATAGGCACCTTTGTATTTGAGGTTCTTGGGCACACCAGCTGCATGGAGGAGATGTTGAGCATTCCTCCATGTCATCACCCTATGAGTCACTGTATGTGATGCATGGAACTTCTTCTTCTTGATCTTTTCATAAATATTTTCCTTAGATATTTCCAAGGAAAGATCACGGATCCCTAGGCATGCGTTGATGGTGCTGAGCCATGCCCTCCCCATTATAATTGGGAAGTTCCTTTTGTTACTATTTATTTGGATCACCAGGAAATCAGCTGGGTATGACCAACCACACATGGTGGTAACAATGTCCTCAACCTATCCCAAAGGGACAGTGATGGACTAGTCAGCTAGCTCTAATTGGATATTGCTCTTCTTAAGTGGAGGCAGGTTCCAAGCTTGATACATTTCTCATGAGATTAAGTTGACTCTGAAACTTGAGTCAAGAAGATCCTTGTGATGTTCATTCCCAATGGCTTGGAGATAGATTAGGGGGCTTCGAGGATCAGAGAATTTCGTGGGAAGGTGGCCCACCTTGATCCAGTTGGTAATAGTATGTGTTAACATAACTGTGTGCGATGAGCTTTTTTGTTGGTTAGAAGGGAGCTTCGAAGCCTTAATTGATGGTGGATCATGTACAGACTCAACTGCTTATGGTTGTGAGAGCTTGTTTGGGCTTTTGGTTCTAAAGAAAGGTCTTCTCTTTGTACGGTTATTAGAACTCGTAGTGGGTTGAAGGTTTACAGCTCTCGTAGCATTACGTTGCTGTGGTTGAGTGGGGAGTTCCCCTTGCATTGTTGGAGTAGGTGGTATTGGAACCATCGGTGTAAGAGTGGCAGATGGATTCGGAGGATGGTATGCATGTGGACTATCTCTTGAATGAGAAGTAGTCCTAAAATACTCCTAAACTTGGTAGTGACGTTGTGGGGTTGCGTGACCCATAGAGTCACTTGGAGAAACCAGCTGCTGCATGTAATAGCCATATGGATCTAGTTGCAAGTAAGGGTATTGTTGTCTAGGCGGTGGCATCCCCCATGACTGTGGGAGTTGCCATTGCTGATGTTACTCGATAGGTTGTGGCGGCATCCCACTTGGATAATACATTAACGGTTGGTGGAACTACCTCGAGTTACCTTGGGGATAATGTAACCATCAGGGTGCTTGCCTTTTATTAAGTCTTGGGTTGAGTGCATACACCCCAGACTCTTGTAGATGTGAGATTATTGGGCTACATCCCTTAGGATGGTCATATTGGTAGATCTCACATCCACCATCATTGTCTATGTTAGAATACACAACCTCATCGATGATAATTATTTTTCTCTTACCCTTGTCACATGCATGGCCTGAATCTCTCCACTTTTTCTTATCATGGTAACTACTTTGTTCCTCCTTAGATTCTTCTACGCTTTTTAGGATAGTTTCAATTTTACTATCTAAGGAGCTCCATATTTCATCTATCTTAGCCAACACTTCCATCGTTAATTTTTTAAGCAGAAAGGTTTTTCTATTCACCAACTCTTCATCGCAAAATCTCACTCTCCTCTTTCAAAGGGAAGGATCACGGTTATACTCTTCCATGCTTTCTCTTTTCCATAGCTCCCCTTCTTATTTAGCTACTTTCTTCAACAATCTATGAACTTCATGGGATCTAAGTTCAGATAATCTCCCTTGGGCATATGAAAAATGGGAGTTTAGGAGGTGTTGTTGTTGTTTGACTAGCCTGTTGTGGTACTTTGATGATGAAAGGTTTCTTTGCGGTTGTCATTAGTGAATTGTGCCAGTTTAACATCTTAGCGGACGTCTGTGGTGGTACTTTGACCACAAAAGGTCTCGTCAATGCTCTAGGTGGCACTTTGATGACGATGGAAGGTCTCTTGCTCATGGAGGCGGAGGGGATTGTTGCTTTGTTGGGAGGCACATGGATCACAAAAGGTTGCCACACAGGTTTAGGCTTACTATCTATGCCAATGGAGTTTATGACATAGGGGGCATCGTCTGTGCTCAGTTGATCCAGGGTGTTGACATTCAATTGGCCCCTTTCTATCATTGCTTGTAGATCATCCTTTAACGCACGACAAGTGTCGGTATTATGACCGGACATTTGGTGGTAGTGACAGAATTGGTCTAACTCGAAATGTCGTGGAACTGGGGGCTCATTTGGTGCTGCTAAGGTGGGGTTCCTCAGTAACTCACAGTACCTATCATGTCGGAGGCGAGCATTCTACGCTACGTGATTGTATTGGATTTGCCCGGCTTTAAGGAGTTGCTCTAGTAGTTTCGAAGGTTGCGCAGGTAGCGATGTGTACTTAGAGCGATCCTTGCATTGAAAATTGGACCTTAAGGTGGCCCCTGTTGTTGCAGGCGGGTTGGTACTGGTGTTTGTTGTTTTTGTGCTTGCGGCTATAGTTTCTGTTGTTGTCTGTTGTTTGGCAATGTGTTGGTTCTTGTAAGCCACATAGGCGGGATCATTGCTGGTTTGCGCAGCTTGTTCAATGTTCTTGATCTGTGTGAACGCTTGGCTCAAGGTTTGAGCACTAAGGTAGTACAATTTTGACTTAATGAAGTCATTTACGGCTCCCTTCAGAATTGTAAGCAAATACTTTTCAGGGATGGGCTCATGAAGTTCGTTAAGGGCTGCACTCCATCGTTGGATGAACTTTTGCACAGGCTCAAGTGGTGCTTGTTTCACCTGTATCAGACTGTCTAGTGTGGCTTCAAGCTTGAGGTTGTACTTAAATCGGGTAACGAATTGATGTAGTAGATCCTCCAGAGAGGATATGGAGTTACGAGGCAAGGCTCGGTACCAGTCTAAGGCTACACCCGTTAAGGACATAGCGAACACTCTCAAGATTGCGTGGGGCCAAGCTTGAAGCAATAGAGTTTTTGATCGAAACGTGACTAAGTGAGCATTTGGATCTCCCTCCCGATTGTACTTGGTTAACTGGGGCAATGCAATTCCATTGGGTAAAGCTAACGGTGGCACTAAAGAGCTAATTGGATCATCGCGATAGAAATCCAGTACTTTAACTTGTTCAGTGTTGTCAGCTTTGAGTTGCTTTATCTCATCCGCTAATGCTTGCATCATCTATTTTGCTTCTGCCCACTCTTGAGCGGTAGGAAGATTAGTTGGTTGTGGAGGTTGTTGGGTTGTCATTTGTTGCTGTGGAGTGATGTTTAGAGTTGCAGTTATGGGGTGTGTCACGTTGAAGTGAGTGGGTTGTTGAACAAGGGTTATAGCCGCTTGCCTAGCCACAAATTGTGAAGTGACACCCTGGATGTGCGGGGCCGATGTAGTGAAAGTGGCCCCATGCGTTTGCACCTGTGGTATGTACTGGGTGGAGATGGGGGTGGGTAATCTCTGTTGGGGTACTGGTGCTTGTGTGCTGATTGACACTTGGTGAGTGATCGTCTGTCCCATGTGAGGATGGAGTGTTGGGTTCACATAGGCATGGGGATTGAGGGTGTGGTATGAATCCTCAGGTTCGGATTGTGCCTCGAAGTCATCTACATCATGTTGGTTTTGGGGCTCCTCATTGGGTCGCCGTGAGTTTTGGCTCCTTTCCATAAGGAGTTGGGAGATGAGTCTATGTTGAGGCTCAGAAAGGGGGATGACATCATATACAGAGGGGACCAATTCGTGACCTCCCATGTATATGTGCTCGAAGCTTCGTTTTTCCTCCTGTTCTATGGTGTCAAGAGGAAGGTTAGCTTGAATCTTCACACAGATAAAGTTGTATTGTTCCTGTGTGAGGATTACGAAGGTGCGTGCATTAGAGGTCGGGGATGACTCCATGGTGATGTGTGACAGGGCAACGTATAAGCTAGCTAACAAGTGCCGAGTGTGTTTTTGGCTAAGTGTGCAGTACTGTAGCATACGCTGAGACACTATAGCATATGCTGAGACAGTGTAGCATATGCTGAGACACTGTAGCATACGCTGGGACACTGTAGCAGCGTATACGCCCAGACACTGTAGCGGCGTATAAGCACTGTAGCAGTGTAAAGGGCACTGTAGTAGCGTAGACGCTGGGAATTTGTAGATAAAGCGTATGGTTAAATGGAGCAGTGTAGATGCTCACCAGCGTAGACGCCCACCAGCGTAGACGCTGAGAGCTCTGAAGCATAGTAAGTTTAAGGCAGAGGCCCTCCTGCTAGCGCCAATTTCTGTACCGCCTGAAATCGTCGGTCTCCGGCTGTAAGGAAAACAGAGATCGTGGGATCGCAGGGCGAGCACAGAAAACCCTGCCTTCGCCTGAGGGTGAGCTGGAATGCACGAAGGCAGAGTACCTTGGGTGGTCCGCACACGGATCAGACAAGGATTTCCCCGAACGTACACCGAAGTGTTATACGCTGGGTTATGTGTAAACGACGTAACGGGTGTGAATGAGAGCGTAAACGGCATAACAAATGCGAATAGAACGTAAGCGTAAATGGGTGTAAACGGAACACATGCACAAAAATAATGTAAACTGTAAACAATTTTATGAATGTAACAATAGTATTACAGAATGTGAATACAGTGCACCGGTCTAACGCAGTTGTGGTGAAACACAAGGCGGACGAAAAGCCCTGGTGAATGCAAGGGCGGCTGGGCTGGTTTACATTGTAGGCGTCGCGTAGAGACTGTGTGGGCGGCATACAAGTTTTTCCAGCGTAAGAGGGTTTAGAGCTCTGGTGCGCAGCGTAATTGCTCCTGGGTATGCTCTGGGATTTTGCCAACCGACCTGGATGAAGTGGAAAAGTGGGGTTTTTATACCAGTTGTTACGCTAGACTCAGGTTGGGCAACATGTGGACGTTGACCAGGTGCAAGATATGTTACAACTGGACAGCGTATAGCACGCCAGCGTAGAGGATGCCAGCGTAAGCGTATAGCATGCCAGCGTAAGCCAAAAATGTACCCAGCGTATACAAATGAAAATGCTTCATTTTAAGGTCAAAAATTGTTTTTTGGGTGCCTGAGAGCTACTAGGAACCCTGGGGAAGGTCTTGGGGGGTCCATATGCTCGATTCTGGCATGTTTTGACTCATTTATGGGGCCCGAAAGTCTCTCTACGTTGGCTGCACCCTAGCGTATACGCTGGGCGTAGAGGAATGAAAGACCATCATTTGGAGCCCAAAATTTGATTTTCAAGTGCCTGAGACCTACTGGGGACCTTGGGGAAGGTCTTGGGAGGTCTAGGCACTCCACTTTAGCATTTTTTGATGAGTTTTTGAGCCCCGAAAGTTGCTGTACGCTGGGCCTTACGCTGGGCATGTGTAGGCCAGCGTACAGGATGCATACTTAGTGAAAACCAAGTATTTTGAGCTCAAGATTTGCCAAGTCTAATGCCAGATGTCATCATAGTCTTCTGTGGGTCCCAAGGAACTTTTACTTGCTTGCTTTGACTTCGTTCGATGCTATTTTTGAGGCTTTCAAGCTTGGTCATGCTGAGGACCAACATGACTTAGCTTAATTTCTGTCTACAAGTGTTAGCCAAAATTTTTTGTGGTGTTTCAATGCCTTTGTAATAAAACTCAAAATCTATAGACCTCTCTAATTATTCTCTTTAATTATAAATTTGCAGCCAAATGGAATAAATGCTAGTTAGCTACTAATGAAATTTTTTTGTGAAAAGTTTAGTTTTCCTTTTCCATTGATATATATCTTCCATGCTTACAATGTAATGACTTGATTATTAGTTTCAAAAACTTCTTTACTACATCAAGAAATTATGAAAATCCAATTCAACAACCCACTCTTATGGTCATGACTTCTACATGTGTAGTTGGATTTGTGTTATGGACAACAATGTTATGACAGCTACCAATGACCTTATCATTGAAAATCATAACTATTCCACATGAATGTCCATCACCACTATGCACTCCATTCTATGCTTCATCAATGTCCTTGGATAAAAATTTCAAGTCTATATCCTGAACAACTACAGGCATCAACCTAGACAAAGAAAAAGAAAAATAAACTTTACTAACAATGTGAATTTAATGAAATGTCCATTTCCATAACCTTTATCCAGTCATCAAGTCTCTAATTTTAGCGTATTTGTTTTGAAGTTCTAACAAATACTCAGAGCACATGTAGAGTAGAAAATAATGCATGTTAATTCAACTTGGGAAGAAAATCCTTTCATCTTTTAAATGCAAATTCCATGCATTTCTTTAAATGCCACAAATGTAAATCCCAATCCAATTCAAAAATTTCCAAGCAGAAAAACAAATCAATTTAAAGCTCCATAAATGTACCTTCATTGTGCCAGGTGCCAGGAAACGCTGATGCAACCACTATGGTGCCATTGTTAGAATCAACCATTGTTATCTTAAACAAAATAAAAATAAAAAGAGAATAAACAAAGAAAAAATTCAAATGATACATGAACAAATTGCTAAAACAAAAGGAACAAACAAAATCCGGAACAAATGAAACATACACTTCCACTCAGCATATTGCATGGTTCATAGAAGGCTCTGCATGAAAAGATCAATTTTGAGAACAATGACCTAAAATTTTAAATCCAAATTAAGAAAGCATGAATAAGAAGCAGAAAATGCAGAGTGCACAAGAAGCACGAGGTCCGAGGAGGAAGAAGCCGCACTCTTATGAAAAGAAGATATGGAACAAAGTTGAAAACAAAAATGGTAATCAATACTAGAAATCTCTAAGGCAGAGGTGCCGAGATTGCCTACTGCAACATAATAGGGGAGCAAAAACATGCTAGAAAAATTCAAGAAAAAGAAAATGAAAAGAGTAACCCAAGCAAAATGCCTCTTACTGAACTTGCTGTCTTTACTACAAATGCTTGTGGAACCAACACCCCAAGCAAAGGGTTTCTGAGCTGCAACAGAACGCTATGAAGAGAAGAATGACGCAAATTTTATTTGTTGTGCTTATTCCAAAACATGTTGATGATCAGTTTAACTTTTGCCCTAATTCTACGGCAGAGACCCTGTCAAGTGTAGGCATTTTATATCCTATTGATGATCGCTTTAACCTTTTCCCTAATTCTATAGCGGCCTCTTCCTGAGTACAAAATGTAGTTTTTTGCAAGGTTAAAAAAGTTATTCAGTGATGAGTGGAAGCAGCAAAACCGGGCTTGTACAACATGTGTATCTTAAAGAATTCAAAAATGAAGAACCAGAAGAGCCCAAAATACAGTTGTCGGTATACTTTATTAAGAGAATCAAGGAGCTGCCAAAGGATGTGCTCTGTTCTTCTTGTCAGTATAGGATAGCATCTGCAACTTCTTGTCACAGACCTTTGTTTCTTCAGGCATATGGTCTTATCATTTACCTGTAAATACATCCTTACAGAACATAGAAACTAAACCCGATTTTTCGAAAAGCCTAAAAAACACATCCTTACAGAACATAGAAACTAAACCCGATTTTTCAAAAAGCCTAAAAAATGCACCGAGGGGAGAACAACGAACCAAATCATCTTAGAGACCGTCCACATAGACCACAGAAGCTTCCTTTAAGAACTTGGTTCTTGAGCTCCAACCCCCTCTTGAGATCTGCTAAATTTGTAAAATCTAAAGCAAGCCCAGATCTTGTAAGTATCCACTGCAAAACATTTGTAATCATTTTCATTTTTAATGAGTAAGGATTGCCGTAGCAAGTTTGTATTACTTTGATGATGCATCAACTATGCTTTACTTATATGTTTGAGAACGAGGAAGGGTGGCCGTAGGACATTTTTATTACGCTGCCGATGCAACAATTTTGATGTTGGACCTTGTGTGGAGAAGAAACGAACATCTTGTGTAGCAAACTGGTTATCTTTGCCATAGTTTGAAAAATCCAATGGTATCGGTAATCCTTTTTATAAATCAGATTGGATTTATAAATTGGATCCCAAAAAGTGAAACAAATGAATGTAAAAATCAGATTAAAATCTTTAATATTTACATTGCTAATGCAACAATTTTGAGGTTGGAGCTTGTGTGGAGAAGAAACAAACGTCTTGTGTAGCAAACTGGCAATCTTTGCCATAGTTTGAAAAATCCAATGGTATCGGTAATCTTTTTTATAAATCATATCCGATTTATAAATTGGATCACAAAAATTGAAACAAATGAATGTAAAAATCAGATTAAAATCTTTAATATTTACAAAAGAGAGCACTTATATGCACTCTTGTTAGTAACGTCATTTTCCATTTTTTTTTCATCTAAGAGCTCAATTAAAGTGGGAAATCATATATAAAAATTTTGATTTTTAGCTGGCATTAGAATTAGCAATATACAATATATTAAACTTAAAAAATCAATAAAAATATAGTACTATTGATAACATCAAATATTTGATCCGATTTTGAATTGGCTTCAATATTGCTTTGCAATTTATTGCAGATCTTGAGATTAATGGTAGATTTCTCAATCTATGATATTTGCTAGAGGTTTCTTTTGGTTTTAGAGCTGCAGACATTGCATGCCGTTTTTGTGACCTTGGTGCATTGATTATTTTTGTCATTTGTGTGTGCAGTTTGACCATTTTTTAATTAATTAGTTATTAATTAATCTTTAACTAACCATTGCATCTCTGTCCGAAGTATCAAGGTTGTTTCCTTGTAACTATAGATAACGTTTATATCTGAGATTCATGTATACAAAACAACGTACACCATATACCATATATAGTCCAACCCATATCTCAGAAACTCGGACTATGCTTACGCACATGCGAAGACCATGCGAAGACCAATAATATTGAAGGGTTCGTTCCACTACAAAGTCCAATACAATAATATCAACCTGTATCAACTTAAGACTCTTTTATAAGTTTTATTTATGTAAACCTAGTAACGAGTAATGACACCCATCATAATACTTAAACGAAGGAAGATGAGAGGCATGTGATTATCAAGATATATGAACAATGGACACCCGGTGTTGGCAGAATTTCTGCGGACCACCCTGTGATCTTGGAGGAGGACTTTTACAGTCGTTCTAGTCTGCAGGTGATGCGTCATTCACAATGCTGCTGGAAATGGAAATGGAAACACTAGCAACGTCCGATCACTGTCAGTGTCAACTACACCATCATCGTCGTTACCGAAACATGAGCAAAGTGAGAGCAACACCCTATATTAATTGCACCCCCGCGACGCCGCCGTGGCAGAGTCCTGCAACAATGTTATGGTGCAGTCATAATGTTGTTTGGATGCTGTCATAGCAGCCGCGGCAGTGGCAATGATATGTGCAGGCGCTGCTTTGGATGGCAGTGGCAACCACCCACACCTTCCACGCTGGCCTAGCTTCTCTGGTCAATATTGCGCAGCAGCAGTGAAACCGTTGGTATTATTCCACGATTGCTATCAAAAGAACAAATTCAGGTTTCAAGAAAACTTTGTCAGGTGATAAAAAGCAAAGAATAAACTATTAGAGCCTGTTTGTTTGGATGAATTCATGGGAAGATTCATCAATCTGGGCAAGTGACACTTCTAATCATCGTTTCAGCCAAAAGCAAATAATTTCAAGAAGCACTATACAGCAATTAAACGCAACCTAGTGAATCATTACCATCAAAAGGTGACCTGGCGAATTATTACAATCAAAAGGCCAAAGAAAAATCACCGGTAGAAATCGACA
>MNCI01020960.1:0-19364 GCA_015680685.1 Gnetum montanum | reverse complement strand
GCACTTTTGGAAACCAGCCTTATGGAAGAAAGAGTCAATGTATCTGTTCCATGCTCATGGCACTTTTTTGAGACCATAAAATTCTTTCTTCAATCGATACACCGTATCTACACTTTTCGGCTACATGAATCCAAGTGGTTTCTTGACAAAAATCTCCTCTTCAAGTGGGCCATTTAAAAAGGCTGAATTCACATCCATTTGATGGATTTTCTACTTCTTCTAGGCAACTAATGCAATAAGAAGTCTAATTATTTCAATTCAAGAAATAGGAGAGAAAACCTCCTAGTAGTCATAGTTAGGCCTTCACTCAAATCCCTTTATCACCAATCTTGCGTTATGTCTCTCCACCTCACCATTTGACTTCACCTTTGTCTTGAAAACCCACTTTACATCAACTACTTTATGACCATGTGGGATATCAGTGAGTTCCCACATATTGTTTCTTTCAATTACCTTCATCTCCTCATTCATGGCATTTACCCATTTAGGATCTTGAATTGCCTCCTAGAATGTCACAAGTTTACTATCTGCAAAGAAGGAAAAGTATACCAATTCTCCATCATGATCAAGAGTTACCTCATAGTCTTGTAGGTGTACTGATTGTTGGCACTACTGCCTTAGCCTTCTAGATTCTACTAGAGCTTGTGGAGTGGAACTTTCTTGAGCAAAGCTTGATGTAGCTTAATTTGTGGTAGGAATTGTAGGTTCCTCTTCAAGGATACATATTTGTTACTTCTAGGAGTCTTTGTATGAATCAACATCCCATTTTCAAGCCTCTTCTTCGACAAAGGTCACATCTTGGCTAATAATCACCTTCTTTGTTATATAGGATTGAACAACTTGTATCCCCCGTGCTTGTAGCCAACAAAGATAGTCTTCTCTATTCGATCATCTAGCTTTGTTCTCATATCTACTAGAGCATGAGCATAAGCAATAGCACCAACCACTCTAAGATGTTTCACGCTCAACTTGAAACCGCTCCATGTTTCTACAAGGGTGATATTTTGCACACTCCTTGTTGGAGACCTATTTAACAAGTAAACAAAACATTAGGCAACTTCACCCCAAAATGAATTTGGAATTCCTTTTTCCTTTAGCATGCTTCTCACCATGTCCATTATAGTTCTATTCTTCCTTTTGACTACTCCATTGTGTTGTGGAATATAGGGAAAAGTGACTTGATGCTTTATTCCTTATTCTTCACGATATTCATTAAATTCATTAGAAGTGTATTCACCTCCACCATTAGTTTGCAGACTTTAAAAAGATAACCACTCTACCTTTCAACATGCACCTTGAACTTCTTAAAGTAATCAAAAACTTTAGGCTTCCTTTACAAAAGATAGACCCAAATTTTCTGAGTAAAATCATCAATATAATTTAGGAAACACATATTATTTTCATTTGACAAGGTGTTCATTGGGCCACATAGATCAGAATGAATGAGCTCTAGTGGTTGTGTTGCATATCATTGTTTTGCTACAAATGGCATTCTGTGATGCTTTTCAAGAATGCAAGCTTCACACAATTGCTTTGATGGTGAATACTGGGCAAACCTTTCACCATATTTTCTTTAACAAGAAAGTTTAAACTCTGAAAATTTATATGTCCAAATCAAAGGTGTCACAGCCAAGGCTCATCATTTATAATGGCATTAAGACAATTATAAACACCACTAGAAATATCAACTTGAAACATACAATTCTTTGTCAAAGGGGCCTTGAGAATGAGTATACCTTTGTTGTCAAAAATGAAGAGTTGATTGCCACAAAGGTTCATGACATACCCCTTTTTTGCTAGTTGACCCACATTAAGCAAATTACTCTTCATACCTAGCACATAGAAGACATCAAAAATATATTTATGATCTCCATTCTTCAAGTTGATAAGGATTTGTCCTTTTCCCATCATTGGTTTAGTGTTGTCATCAGCAAATTTGACATTGGTATGAAAGGACTCATCAAGAACAACAAATAACTCCTCTTTTCCACACATATGATTGCTATGCCTGATGTCAAGAAACCATGTATGGTAGTTTGGGACTTCACTAGTTGCGGTAACCATCAAGAGAACACAGTTGCCATCATCATATTCTTCTTATGCATAGTGAGCCCTCTGAGTATTATCCTTGTATCTACATTCATTTGAATAATGGCCACACCTATGATAAGAGTAATAGATAACATTGGATTTGTCATACCTTCCTCTACCATGTCCATGGCCATGGCCTCTTGAATTTGGTTGATGACCAGAATCTAATTTTTCTTAGTTATTACCTCCAACTCCATGATTTTTGTTATGACCGCCATGACTCTTGGTGTAGTAGCCCTGACATCCTCGTTCTCTACCATGAGAACCACCATGCTTTTGGCTTTTTTTTACCCCCTTGATCACCTTTGATAGAGACTTTGCCTTGAAATGCTTACTCAATTAGTTTCTCAACTTTCTTCTCGTTCGTTCGTTGCTCATGGGCTTGGAGGATGCCAAATAATTCCTCAATAATTATTAAACAAAGATCATGTGCTTCTTCTATCGCTATCATGATATGCTCAAATCTAGAAGTAAGCGAGCATAAGATCTTCTCCACTTTATTCTGCTCTTTTTACTCCTTGAAACACCCGAAAAATTTGAAATCATTCTTGCTTCACCAAGCCTTGCAATTCGCGCAAGCACTATGGCAATTCTTTGGGAGGAGAACACTGTGAATTTAGGCTGGCCAGTTCAGAAAATTTTCTACTTTAGGTGTAAACAGGCTCTACGGGTCATCCTGCCTGTCCACCTAAGTAGCCTGCCTAGCTGACAACCTGCTCAAAAACGATGCGCTGAGTTGGCAGCAGCATTCCGGATGCGCGAAATAGTTTGGCAAGTTTTCTAAGTCACGAAGTCCACTACGCCTCACTATGTAGCGTAGCAAGCTTCAGAAGATGATTACAGAATGGAGTGCTATTCTATGCTACGCCACGTGATGTAGTGTAGCATGGCAACAGCTTCACAGCCAGTCCCCACGCCCAATTTCAAGTCCTTCAACAATGTCCCTTTCCGTCAGGAAATGGTAGACCATGTCTGCTGCTATGCTACGCTGAGCTACATCACGCAGTGAGGCCTAGAAATCTTGCAGAAGAGACAGAAGGCAGCTCAAAGGGTAGAAACAACAAAGTTCGCAAGTCTTGCATCGCAGGAAGCAAAGTTTGCAAATCGGCAAAGCTTTCATGACTAAGGCCAGTTGCTACGCTATACTATGCTAGGTAGCATGGCATAGCATAGCAAGCATGCAACACACATGTAGTGAAATGCGCAACAAGATGCTACACTATGCTAAGCATGCTATGTTACAAAGCATAGCAAGGCATGCAGGTGGTTGTGCGACATCAATGCACTTCACCTAATTGGACCGTTGGCACACGTCTCCAGATGCTAACGATGTAATTATGGCATGACAGGCTCATAGTTACGACATAATAGGCTCGCATTACGATGGTCTTGCAAGTCCAATGGTCATACATGGCACGTGTGATGCCAACAAGTCAACATGGGTATGGGGCACGTGGCATCCAAACTGCCCCTTTCACATGCCCTTTAGCCCTATAAATACCCCAATGAGCAAGACTCAAAGGGTTGGACTATCTCTAGAGGTTCAAAAAAGAAAGCATCATAACATTGATCACTAAGCATTGTAAGCTTTCTGTTTGACACTACAAATAATTAGCATCTTTAGCTGGCATTTTCTTTTGTCTCCCTTTCTACCACCTTGGTAGAATTCCCACATTATCAGCACCCAAGATTGTGCTTAAGCACACAACCTGTTTTGCGCTACACATCTTGGTTACTCTTAGGATCTCTGCACTCCGCCACGCTATGCAACCAACTATATCCACCTTGACAAAGTAAGCTTGTAGCTTCGAAGCAATGCATTTTTCTAATTGTATTTTACCTTGTTTCTGCTTATTATTTCGTTTTGCAATACTTTTTTTGCTTTATTTACTTTCAAGAATTACTTCACATTTTTGTCCCCATTTTCAAGACTATATGTTGCAAAAGCCTATATAGACGTCGATTAAGTCCCTGTCTGATCGACCAGACCATTCAGGGTGCCCCATATCCACCCAAACCCAGCACGGCCCTCCCGCAAGTACGGGGTCAAAATTGTCACGCCCATCGACCCCTTGGTGTTTTCCAGCCACTAATTTTTTCGGTTGTTACAGTTTTCAAGCATTAGAAGGAGGGCCTTTTGGTTCCTTTTCTGTGTGTCATGGTAGTTCTGTGAGCCTTCTGCACCCTAATAAGCATAAGCGTAAATGTGACATCCTCTTGCGATTGTTTGCGCTTTGTGCGGTGTAGATCGGTCTTCTCGACGGTTCCCCTGGAGTCCTACAGAACATGAAATCTTTGATCGCTAGTTAACTAGCTTGTCTTATGGTAGTCTTGCATGTGTTCTGTACCCCATCTCGAGTGGTACAGAGTGGTCGCTTCGATGATCCCTCTAGGATCCTACGAGATGCAAAGCCTTTGATCGCTAGTTACCTTGCATATCTTATGGTAGCCTTGCATGCGTTATGTACCCCATCGCATGTGGTATAGACCAGTCACCTCAATGGTTCCTCTAGAACCCTGCGAGACATAAAGCCTTCTTGGTCCCTAGTTGACTAGCTTGTCTTATGATAGTCTTACATGCGTTTTGTACCCCATCTAGCGTGGTACAGAGCGATTGCTTCGATGGTCACTCTAGGATCCTATGAGACGTAAAGCCTTTAATCACTAGTTAGCTTGCTTATCTTACGGTAGTCTTGCATGCGCTCTATACCTCATCGTGCACTGACGTAAACGTGACACCCTTTCGCGATTGTTTACACTTTGTGTGGTGTAGATCGGTCGCCTCGATAGTTCCTCTAGAATCCAATAAGACATGAAGCCTTCTTTTTGTTTCCTTTCAATCTCCTTGTTCCATTTTGCACTTGTTGCACTCATCTGCAAAACTATTCAACTTGCAATCACTTTTTCAACTACTGCTGCCAACACCTTCAACGTGGAAGTTCCCTTCAACATTGAAGACCCCATCACGGTTCAAGGCACTACTAGTGCTGAACAACCGCTAAACCTGATTCTGGAAACACATTGACCTCTCAGAATCCAAAATTGAGGACCTGAGGGATTGGCCTAGCAACATGAGCATTACAGTTTCCTCTGTGCAAAGGTGCAGGACAATTTGCCCTTGGACGTACACAAACTTGAGGATAAACGTAGCTTCGAGTTCGCTTAGTGCAATGGGAAGGAGTTTGTTCCTACTCCCGATGTTTCTTTACCTTTAACACAAGCATACCAAAGGCTTCTAGACCAACTAATCCTGTTGGCTAGGCTTAGGGAGCAACAAGACACTGTGTCCAACCAAGATGATGCTTTCTAGGATGGATAGGAGGAACTCAATTCCTAATCAGATGAGGGAGATCCAAGCAACCCCATTCCCATCCCTCCTACCTAGTCCTTCTAGGCCAAGCTGTTGTCTATCACCACTTCCTTTGTGATTATGCCTACGCTTCTGCAACCTGCAATTACGTCCGTTATGGGTAGCCACATCAATCCCGTGGGGTCCCTACACCCTCTTTCACCTATTTTGTTTGTGTCGTTTGCAGCTACTATCCCTTTGCCGACTATTCAGCAGTTTCTTCCTGTAGCACATCGTACGCCAATCGTGGCTACCCTACCACATGTTCATACCATGCCTATTTCACAATCGTACGTGACTTCTATCCCTATTCTTACATTCATGCCTGTTCCACCCACTATGGTCGGCCCTGGCCTGTTCCACCCACTATGGCGGGCCCCGGCCCATCCACATGGTGAGCCCCATTTTCTTCTTCACCCATTCTACAGGCATCGCAAATGTCTCACTACATCCGTTTACAAGCCCACCAAGCCTCGTAGATGGTACAACCCAACACGGGGTTATAGTCTATGCTGTCGACGACACAAGCGGTCCATCTGGTAACCCAACCCACAACTGTTGCCCTAACAATGCCACCTACCAAGTAGTGGACAACATAGGCAGCACTATTCGTGGGGGTTGTCACGACGGTACTGCCAATGGGTCATGCCCGTGCCCCCACCATGCCACAAGTGGGAGCTACCTCTGTAGTTCCCCAACTATCTACAACATCATCAAGTCTAGACCAAGCATTCTAGCCCATCTACACCCTCACTGAGGAATTAAAACACCTCAAAGCTGCTGGGTCTAACATGGTACAAGTCATGGACTTCTACCAGGACGACCCTATCAGCTCCGTAATATCTACTTTAACACTACCCCTAGGGATGTCTCTCCCACACTTCACGAAGTATGACGGGGAGGGAGATCCCAATGCACATCTTGTCACCTTCAGGTCTGAGTCTTTGCTATTGCAATAATGGCTGTACATAATTATTCATGTCTTTTCCATATCCCTATCTGAAAAGGCCTTAGATTGGTACCACGCACTACCACGCTCATCCATATCAACTTTGGAAGAGCCGCTGACCTAGTTTGTGATGCACTTCAAGTACAACATGAAACTAGAAACCACGCTGGACCAGTTGATAAGTGTAAAGCAAGACACTCTAGAGCTAGTCCAGAAATTCATTCAATGTTGGAGCGCAACCCTTAAAAAAATTTGTAAACCTATCGCAGAGGCTCATCTGCTGGTCATCTTTAAGGGCGTAGTGAACAACTTTATCAAGTTCAAACTATACTACCTCACTCCTCACTCCCTTAGTCAATCTTTTGCTCAAACTAAGGGCATACAAGACATGCCCGAGGCAGGCAAAGACCTAGCCTACATCGCTTACAGAAACACCTTCACAAAGAAGGACAAGGGTAAGGCCCCGACAACCATAGTGGCTATTGTGGCAACCGAGGCCAAGACCAAACCTAGCAACAATAGTAGCAAGAACAACAAGAAACCGGCCATACCTGTGGCTAACCCAACACCCAAATAAGGCCACGTGCTGCAACCTGCTACACCTACACCTAAGACATCTGCACAAACCAAACCCAACTTTGAGTGCAAAGACCGCTCAAAGTATATCCCACTGCCCCTCAAGCCTTCGAAACTCCTGAAGCAACTGTTGGTAGCAAGGTACATCCAACACAAGAAGATGTCGGAAGAAGCAAACATGAGACATCAACGCTACTACAAGCTCATTAGGAACCCCTCTTTGGCCTTGCCAAATGAGCCTCCAGTTCCTAGGGGTTTCAAGCTAAACATGTTTTGTGACTACCACCAACAATGCAGTCACAACACTAATTCCTGTCTGCCATTACAGGATGACATCCAAAGATTAATTGACCTAGGGAAACTGGTGCTGGATGAAAGTAACCTAGTACGCCCTAAAAACAAATCTATGTATGTCTACATAGATCCCCTCAACGCCACCAATGCTGGTTACGTAATCAACGCCATCGGCATTGACAATGATCCTAGGCCACCCCAACAGTCATTCGTGGTCCATGTGCCTCAGCATAGTGCACTAGCACCACGAGCGGCTAACCAAAGCCCGCAACAGCCGTTCATCCTAAAAGTCCCACCATGGGCACCCACCTTTGGGCCACCTATTAGCAGAGCCACACTGTCTGGTCCGTTAATACCTTTAGCACCATTCATCATCAGGGGGCCAATGCCCTCGATGGCCCCTACCCCATGCAATGCAGTTGAACAGCCTTCTCTCCCCGCAAGGAAAGAAGTCCACTTTGTGGGTGAGACATCAAAGGGAAATACCATCAAAGGTACCCCCAAGCCTACGTCTTCACCCCACACATCTGCACCTTTTCCACCAAAGATAAAGATTAACACAAATATGCACCTTGCATCACTCTACCAACAAGGATTTGAATCCAGACCCGAGGTCGCCTCTCCTCGAGAAATTTATCTTCCAGGACGAATAGAAGAGGAGGAAAGCATCAAACAAGAGGGCAGCCAAGACTCCTTGGACACCCTCACATAGGTTAAACAAGCTCTAAAACAAGAAAAACACTACATTGAGCTTGTATGACCTAATTATGACATCTACTCCACATCGCGAAGCTCTGATCTGCATGTTGACACTAACTCTGGTCAATGAAGACATGCTTGTGGAAGAAGAAGCGAACTACTCGGTCATGCTTCCCTCCACGCCTTCACGATAAGAACAACCTCAACTAACATTCCGCAACAACAGCATTAGGGAAGGCCCCAAGAGGGTTCGAGTGACTACGATGCCTCTTTTCATCATAATTTGGGTCAGCCAACACTGGATCCGAAGGGTACACATTGATGATGGGCCAGCTACAAATGTCATCCCCTTCCCCATTGTGGATAGGCTAGGCTTGGTCGACCAGATCAAACCCACAACGACCTCATGCCTGAGGTCATTCAATGGGGTGTGGGTCGTAGTAAAGGGCACAGTTCATATGAACTTCATAGTAGGGGACCAGTTCCCCACAAACGCAACGTTCATCGTGGTCGAGGAAATGCTCGGGTTTAACCTGATCTTGGGGAGATCATGCTTAGCACAACTTAGGATTGTTTCCTCACCCATGCACTGGGAAATCCACTTACCATACGCATGCAAAGAAGTGGTGATCCACGGTGATGAAGTAACAACACAAGAAATTCACAACGTAGGCATGGAACAGTGCTTAGAAGTCATAACTTCTAAAAATGAAGTGCCTATAGCAATCTACACTAACTACCTAGCAGAGAAGTCAATTTAGCAAGTTGATCCCCAAAATGAAAATGCATGGGCTGAGTTGCCCTTCCAAGTGGGAGGTGACGACGTAGATTAAAGCTCTGGTAGAACATCTCGGACTTACGTTCCGATTAACTCACGGTGGGTCAAGGGGTAGCTACGCATAGTGTAGCAACCCTACTACTTCTCGCCCACTTGCCAGCCCATACATGTTCATCACTTTTTGCTTCGCTAACATGCCATTCTTTGGCATGCTACATGATGGCCCGAAATGTGGATTGAAACGACCTAAAACTAGCATCGTTGCTTTTTGCTTTATTAACATACAATTCTTTTGGCATGTTACGCAAAGGCCCGAAACGGCCTAAAAATAACATATGAAAGCATGGAAACTTTACACGATACATAAGTTACGCAAAATTAGTTTCTCTCCTAAGGTTTTTCATTTTATTCAAAAATTTCGCCTATTGACAATGTTTGCAAGACTTGTACAAAATTTCAAAACTTCAAAATTTCAAAAAAAAAAAGACTCCCATGCAGTCATGGGTTGTCTCTATTTGCATCAACCTCATCACTCACCTTTGTGCCATCGGCTTTTGCATCGCCTTACCCTGCGTCACCCTCTGCCGGTTCTTCATTCCATCCCTCTAAGGGCCTTGCACCCTCATTTGGAGCCTGCATAGTGGGAATGAAGTAGTCAGCTAGGGCAACAAATGCAAGTTACAATAGAGCATAAGCACCAACACAGTAAAGCAACTAACCTGAGAAGGACCTGCATCAGTCTGATTGGGTATCCAGTCTAAACCGAGCCTAAGGCAATGCCAAACCTCCTCTGTCATGATGTCCATCCAACGCCTATTGCTAGGTTCAGCAGCCGTAGCAGCAACTCTCTCCCTTTCCACGGTCATCCATTTTGGAGATCTCGGGGAAAAGGAGATGGTTGTAGTTTCTCCTGTGGGAAGGTCCACTTTCAAGTCAGGAGATTTCGTAACCTTTACCTGCTCTTTGAATTTTGCGTAGGCCTCTGAAGCATCAATGGCATTCATGAATGCTTCATACGTAAATGCCTCCATAGTAGCGCCTTTGTACAATTTTTAATGGGTGTTATTCTCCATCTTGTACACGTGTTTGTGGTTTCTCTAGGTTTGCCCCCATTCAAAAACCTTGGCGCTAAAATCCTTCATGTCTGGACACTTCTAGGCTAGCAAGTCCATTTGCATTTTTTGTTTGATTATTTCGTGAGTGGATTCAATGTTCTAACACATGACAGCCCAAAACCTAGCATAGTCTTCTACAGCCGTGCGCTAGTCCTCCTTATTAGGGTCACAGGTTATGAGGAACTCGTTCCTCGACTTGAGATCCTCCACCTCAGTGACCAGGTCGGCCTCTCTTTGCTCAGCCCTTTGGACCCGTTTCCACATGTCCTCATTGACATGCTTATACTCCCACAGAGAGCATGCCAAGTGCAAGATGCACTTGTAAGCCTCATCAAACATGCAACGAGGCACCTCGGTCACGTTAGGTGAAAGTTTAGGCACAACGTCAACTTTCATGGATCATAGTGGGTCTCATTTGAGCCGAAAGGCTACCCTGACATGAGGAGCGTAGCAATCGCGTTAGTATAGCAAAATCAACAAACTCAAAATTTTTTAGTGTAGCAACATAAGAGCACTTAACACCACTACTTACCCACGTCAAGGTCCACTTGCTGAAGATGTTTGATCATGTTGTCCACAAGTCCCTGCACGAATGCAAACTTGTCAGAGATCTCGGCCCATGACTTCGCACAAATCGGAGGGGGTCCTGCGGCATCAACAATAGCACTTGTTACATGACTAAGCATATTAGCAATGGCCATAATGGACCATGACAAGGAAGATGTATCATCAAACTCACCAACATCTGACTGATGTCTTGCTTCTTGCTGATGTAAGACAATGGTAGTAGCCTTGGTGAAAGGCCTTACTAAGTCTACATGAGCTCCTTCCTCATGCGCTGATGTCTTTCCTTTTAGAAGACTAGCATCTTTTTTATTCAAGGGAGATGCCTCTTCGTCAGTAGAAGAAGGCTCCCTAATAACAAGATCCCTTGCCTTAGAGATAGGAGCTCCTTTATTTTTGACTAGGGCCCTTTCTTCCAAGATTGGGGCCTCCGTGTCATCATTCGTCGCCCTCATCCTAGGGGTCGACACTTCTTCACCACCACCTTCTTCTTCTTCCTCTGCTAGCAAAGAAGCATGTTTGCATTGATCCAAAACAACTTAGTTCAAAGTAGATGCTACGCTATGCTACACCACCTAGTGCGGCATAGCATAGCAAACAATAACAGAGTAAGCATTACATAAAAGCATTTACCAATGGGGGGTTGTGTCCTCTATAGCTTAAGCCACAATCTTCGTCCCTCCTCTTCCTCCATGCAAAGGGTTTCCCTAGCTGGGGGAGGCCTCTTCCTTTGCAACTCCTTGGGCATAGTCTCAGCTATGATACATTCCCCTCACATCATGCTACCGGCTATAGCAAGGGGCATCTCTCCTATGCTATCCTGGCCATGAACGTTGCAAGCAACTAGATCCTTGGTCGTTACAGACAATGACTCCCCGATTATTTCTGAGGGATCTTGGGCTCGTGTGGTCTGGAGGACCTGGCAAATCCATGGCCTGGTTACAATTTTGCATGACCCAGACTCCATCCTCTTGAACCACCAGAAATTCTATGAAGCGCTTCAGATAGCCTATGTACAAGGCATAGTGTATGTTGGAGCGAGACTCCGTTTTCTCATGAAGTTCCAAACTCTCAGCCTACAAGCCGTTGCATAGGAAACTAGCCCAATTGTAATGGGCCCCTTCTTCCATAACCTCCCGCATTATCCAGGCCTACTCAAGCCCCAGGACCTTCCCTTGGGTAAGCAGTTAGGGGAATGCGCTAGCACAGAAGACGAGGTAAATCTCCATGGCGGACCCGTCCTTAAGCTTATCTATGGGGAGCCCTTTTCGCTCCTTAACAAGCCCCAACCACTCTTGGATATCCTTCTTCTGAAGGGTCAACTCCCTCTTTCCCTTCAACCCTATGGGGATGCCTTCAGCAGGAACACCAAACAAGTCTGTAAATAGCTAATCATTGATTTCAATGACCACCTGCACACCCCGTATATGCGCGCAGAAGTAGCCCATCCTTTTAGAGAAGGAGTTGACCAGGGAGAGCATCTCAGTGATAGGAATGCTTGTATTTAGAGCCATGAATAGATCCAAAACCCCACCTTTTGAACATTCTAAACCAGGGAGTTCGAGGCCCCACAGTTTAGCCAACACTGGCTTGCTTCTACTTCGTCGTATTTGAAGTAGATGTTTCACCCCTGTGTCTCAGCGGATACTACTATCACCTCCTGGGGCTTTTCACCCCTGCAATAGTTTTCACAAAACATGTTTGGCAACGACGCAAGAAATACAAGGATTGCAAAAACACTTGAGCATGCGACACTTACTGTTTGACCCACCGAGCCTAGACGGTAACGGGAATAGTGGAAGTTCAACCAAAACTTCTTCAACCGTGATCGGCTTGAAGGGTTCTACCCACTCCTCATCCATCCAGCCCTTCTCCTTGCACTGATTATAGGGAACATAAAACATGCTAGGGTAGGTATAGTATTCTCTCCCGCACTGATCGATCACACCCACCCATAGATTCTTAGCAGAAGAGAACTCCTGTAAGGCTAGCTGTGCTATAGCGAGTAGACCCAATCAGTTATGAACCCCATCATCATTGATAAAGAACCTAGTAGCAAACACATATTGTTAGCATTCGGCCGATATAGCTAGTGTTGCACAACACAGCAACGCAAGGCTGCAAGACTCACCCACCAGCATAATAGACAGTCCCCTATGGGTTTTGAAAGCACGTCAACATGTAACATGTGAGGAATAATGTGTTGTAATGGTGGTAGTAGCTGTATTCAGGCATGTTCCAAATCTAGGTTAAACACCTTAGCCCTACTGAATCTTGGCTAGATCCCTCTCCCTGCTTACTCATGATTGCCCCGTCGGTAATAAATTTTAGAATGCCCCGACTTGCCCTAGGCAACATGGCTTCTATTATGCCGAATGCCTCCTCCTGCTCCAAGGAGGACCAAACGATCACACTGAAGTGGTCAAGGAGGAATTGTAAAAAGTCCCATGCCCCTGCCTTGAACCAGACCCCTTTCTCTCCCATGTGTATCCGGGAAGAGGGAGCATTGGCCACAGGCCTGCTCACATGGCACAAGACCCCTCTAATTTCCAAAACAACTATCCTAGGCCTTAGCCCTGCCCTGCACAACACAATCAGCAAATGTTATCATAATACCTAAGGGCAATACACGTGCAATGTAGCGACACCTAGCAGTTCATCCAGATCGCATAGCATGACCCTCTGCCCGCACATAGCGTAGCAAGGGCGTGAAAGCCTAACGTAGCAAGAACATGCAAATAGCCTAGCGTGGCAACAAAACATGTATCGCACTGCTGCATCGCACATGGCCTAGCCCTCCTAAGGTTTTTACATTACGACATACAAGGGCCAAGAAACTTAAACTGCCCCAGCCCCCATGGCCATGACAACCATGGCGGTGGCAGTTTCAGTGACCTTGCATCCAACCACGATGTAACATTTATGCATCTACCACGACTGAAACGGCGACAACGGTGATGCAAAGGCCAAAATGACGCGACCATAGAAAACACAGGTAGCCAAGAAGGAAAGCAAAAAAGGAGCAGAGAACAATAGAAAGCACAAAACAAAAAGCAGAGGAAGCATAGTGACCTAATGGGCCAATGGTGTGCTCCTCCATGCCGCAACGCACGCTTGTGGCGCACGCCCTAGGGCCTTCTTTGCCTCCTCAACCTTTGCAAGTGCCAAATGAGTTTTAGGAGCCATTGTCCTACTTGCGGATGTACACTCTTTGCTGAAAAAAAAAACTTGCCTCGCTAGTTGTTAACACAATTGCTTCATGCTTGTAGACTTAGAGGCCAGGGATGTGATCGAGGACCCTCTCATCGAGACGCCTGTGACTACGTCAAAGGGCGAGACAAAAATGCTAAAACTCAACTCCCTCCTAAACATGCAAATGCACAAAAACGTAGCCAAGATTCTGCAAGACAACATTAGCATATTCGCATGGTCATATAGTGACATGCTAGGTCTAGATCTGCTGCTGATACAGCACAACATCGTCCTAGACCCACACATGAAGGTAGTCAAGTAGAAGGCTAGCAAGGTTAAGATGAATATTACACTAGTCGTGAGGGATAAAATCACCAAGCTATACCAAGCTGGTTTCATCCGCATGGTTGACTATTCAGAATGGGTGTCCAACATCGTCATAGTTTCCAAGAAAATGGGAGGAATACGAATCTGCATAGACTTCTGGGATCTGAACAAGGAAACGATCAAGGACAACTTCCCACTTCCAAGCATGATCAGGTCATCAACACCACGGTCGATCATGCTCTGCTATCCTTCATGGATGGTTTCTCCAGATACAATCAAATCTGCATTAATCCAAAGCACCAGTTGTCAACAACCTTCATGACCCCATGGAGAACCTTCTGCTACACCATGATGCCCTTCGGGCTCAAGAATGCTGGAGCGACCTACCAGTGAGCCATGACTTACATTTTTAGCGATTATATCTTAGAAACATTAAACGATTATGTGGATGACATAGCGGTCAAGTCCAAGGAGGCAGTTGATCACCCACGCGATCTGGGGGTAGTCCTCAAATATTGCCAAATGCATGACTTATGCCTGAATCCTAAGAAGTGCGTCTTCGAGGTGAAAACTGGATGCATGTTAGGGTTCATAGTATCAGAGGCCGGAATACGGGTGGACCCTGACAAAGTCAAGGCCATCGTCAACCTGGCGCCTCCCACAAATCTCAAAGAGTTATGTGGTTTGCAAGGTAGAATGCAATTCATTCGAAGGTTCATAGCAAGGTTGACCGACAAGTTACATCCCATGCAATATCTTTTAAAGAAAGGGGTTAACTTTGAGTGGATAACCCAATGTCAACAAGCCTTTGACAACCTAAAAAAGGAACTCTCACACCTCCCAACTATGCATCTGCTACAAAGAGATAAACCCTTCTTTATCTACCTTGCCACCTCCGACACATCCATAGCGGCATTGCTATGTCAGAAGTAAGATGACGGTTCTAAAATGCCAGTGTATTATCTGAGCCATGCACTAATAGCACACGAAGCAAAATACAATGAAGTGAAGAGAAATTGCCTTGCCTTAGTGTTCGCACTAAAAAAGTGACAGCATTACCTATTCCGCAGCACTACCAATGTCATTTTCAAGAGCAATATACTCCGGGCTATCACTAACAACCTATACAAAAGTAGCAAGATAGCCCAATGGAAGGCAATAACCATGAAGTTCGATTTACACTATGTAAGTCAATTGTCAACAAAGGGCCAAGCCATAGCAACCCAACTCACGACCTCGCCAGTCGACGATCGGGCAACCATAGACCTCGACTTCCTAGACAAACATATTAGCAATATTGACATTATCCCATCGTATCTCGAAGTCACTTTACACTTCGATGACACCTCAACCGCATGAGGAGGTAGTGCCATTGCTATCATCACATTCCCCTTTGGGGAAATGCATCCATTTGCTTATCGTTTTGTGTTCCCTTGCACCAACAATGTGGCAGAATACAAGGGGCTACTTAGCAGGCTCTTAACTGCCCAGGCACTACACATACAACACCTGGAAATCTGGGGAGATTCACAACTAGTCATGTATCAAATCACTAAGATCTACACCTGCAAGGCTATGCACCTGCAACCCTACTGTGACCTAGGGAAAATCCTCCTTAAGCAGTTCGTAACCATAGATGTACAACACATGCCACGCAACAAGAATATCGTGGCAGATGCCTTAGCTACCCTTGCATTAAACATTCCATCACATTCCTTGGAAAATCTGCCAACTTCAATTACAGAATGTGCAGAGCCTATCACTCAAGTGGAACATGTGGCCTCCGTCAATGCTACAGATATCCAAGAGTGGTATGCCAACATTAAAACTTATATACAGCATGGTGAACTCCTAGGTGGATTGACATCTACCTAGAGAGATGCAATCCATAGGTGTGCCCAGCAATACGTGATCATGGGAAATGATGCCCTGTGCCAACATTCCTATGATGGGATATTGTTGGCATGCATGGGTCGCGAGCAAGCGTAGAAGGTAGTTAATGAAGTGCATGAGGAGCTGTGCGGTGGACACATAGCACCCAGGGCTATGGCTACAAAAATCATATGCCTAGGGTACTATTGGCCCCACATGGAATGTGACTACCTGTTGAAAGTCAAAACGTGTGACACATGCCAGAGATATGCAAATCTCATACATGTAGCACCTATAGACCTGCACCCAAAGCAAATCACGTAGCCTTTCCAACTATGGGGATTAGACCTCATAGGGCCTATCACGCCTAAGTCCTCTGTAGGGCATAGTTTCATTATCACCACCACTGAGTACTTTACTAAGTGGGTGGAAGCTATTTCCCTGAGGAAGATGACATCTCAGCAAATCTGCCATTTCATCCTGGACAACATCATAACCAGATTTAGGCTTCCAATGACTATTGTGATCAATAATGGGCCATAGTTCAATAGTACAAAAACCCGAATCTTCTACAACAATCTAGGCATTAAACAATCATTCTCATCCCCCTATTATCCATAGGTGAATGGGCAAGTAGAGGCTACAAATAAGTCCATCATCAACTTGCTGAAGTGGATTCTTAACAACAATAAGAGGCGGTGGCATGAGCAAATCCTCTATGTTTTGTGGGCCTACCAAATGATGTGTAGGATCGCAACAAGTAAGACCCCTTATGGCCTTGTTTATGGATCTGAAGTTGTGTTGCCTCTTGAGTTGCAGGTACCATAACTTTAGATGATCCTATTCGACGTTGTGGGCGAAGCCCAAAATAATGAGTCACGGATCATCGACCTCAACTCAATAGAGGAGGAGTGCACGTAGACGCTGAGATGCATCGAGCACTACCAGAGCAAGTAGTAGTAGAAGCACTGTGCAGAGCCACATCGACGGCCAGTGCATAAGGGATACCTCATCCTCAAGGTCGTCCATGAGCACTTGGAAATTCTCAGCCAACTGGTCACTAGAGCCTTTGGGAATGGAGCCTTCAAGCTAGTGGACATGGACAGCAACAAGTTTGCCAACTTGGTAAATCACTCGTACCTCAAGTTGTACTACATCTAAGGCACAACAGCAACTGACCACCGTCCGCTATGATGATAAACTGGCAACGACACCTACCACCATCCACTACGACAATAAAATGGCAATGGCACTGACCACCATCCACTACGATGATAAACTAGCACTAGCACTGACCACCGTCTACTACAACGATAAACTGGCAATGACACTGAGCACCATATGCTACGATGATAAACTGGCAACGACACCGAGCAGCATCTGCAATGACAATAAACTAGTGACATCGAGCACCATCCACCATGACGTAAAACTAGCACGACCCGTCTGCTACGATGATAAACTAGCATATACGATCTGCTGGGACCTTAAACCAACACAGCGGTTCACTGGGACCTTAAACCAGCACATAGTCTACCAAGACCTTAAACTAGGTTCGCGTCACATCCCCAGCGTGCATCTATGCCAAGTACGCATCAGACGAGCATGCACAATGCTGACGTGTGGGTGGGATGTCGTAGCTCCGGAATGTAGTTTACGAGGCAATGAGAACGCTGTCTAGGACACACGTGACACTGCCACCCTTGGCATCATGCTAACCCTCTGGAGATGTTGTATTACATTATACTGGCCCTTCAAACCTACCGTCGCCACGACCCATCACCCTAACGGTAGTTTCTTGGCTAGTTCCCGCAGCTGGAGTTCCAGCAATATTATGGCCTAGCCACAATATTATTACTCTCTAGCCCCCTACCAATGCCTCGGCTCACATGACATTTAGCTATGTGGTAGCTAATCCCATAGCTAAACTAAGAATGCATGCCCTTGGTAGGGATTCTAGTGCATTCGCACTTGCAACAACCCCTGGCGCTTTTGAGGCTAGCTCATCCATGCCGGTGCTGCCAAGGCTACTGTTGGCCTTCCTGCTTTGGACATCGCACACCAACGACAATGCCCAATAGCTTCAACAATGCCAACATCCAACAAGACCTTTGCCCTTGCTGGCACGGCTCACGACAGTAGCAAATGTTACAATGTCGCGAAGCGAGTGCCTTGACTAGCTCAGCTACTTTAGAGTGCGAATTCCATGACATGCGTAATGCAACTCGCCATATGGAAAGCATTTGTAGGCAAGTTGAAACCCTTCATAGATGTAACACAACTCATCCTGCGAAGAACACACTCGTCCTACGAGAGGTTGAAGAACAACGCCAACCAAAGATGAAAATACGAAGGAGTTCCTCATGAGCACTCTAATAAGGGACTCTGCTAAACATCATCTTTGCTCTCTACCTTAACCTATGCAAAACCAATGCAACACTCTCAACTACAGCCAAGTGACATCTAGACACTCACCAAGTGACAACATCAGCACTTTGCCTACTGCAGTGTTTCGTATTCTTTGTCAACATCTATCGAGCCTATCCTCCAAGCATCGACAAAGAGGGGTCAATGAAACACCCTGAAAATAAGAAATCATTCTTGCTTCACCAAGCCTTACAATTCGCACAAGCACTACAATAGTTCTTCGGGAGGAGAACACTTTGAATTTAGGCCGGCCAGTTTGGAAAATTTTCTACTTTAGGTGTAAACAGGCTCTACGGGTCACCCTGCTTGTCCACCTAAGTAGCCTACCCAGCTGAAAGCCTGCTCAAAAACAATGCACAGAGTTGGCAGTAGCATTCTGGCAAGTTTTCTAAGTCACGAAGTCTACTATGCTACGCTATGCCTCGCTATGTAGCGTAGCAAGCTTCAGAAGACGATTGCAGAATGGAGTGTTATGCTACGCTACGCCACGTGACGTAGCGTAGCATGGCAACAGCTTCACAGCCAGTCCCCATGCCCAATTTCAAGTCCTTCAACAATGTCCATTTTCATTAAGAAGCGGCAGACCATGTTCGCTGCTACACTACACTGAGCTACATGGTGCACTGAGGTGTAGCAATCTTGCAAAAGAGATAGAAGGTAGCTCAAAGGGCAGAAATAGCAAAGTTCGCAAGTCTTGCATCGCAAGAAGCAAAGTTTGCAAATCGGCAAAGCTTTTGCAACTAGGGCCAGTTGCTACACTATGCTACGCTATGTAGCATGGCATAGCATAGCAAGCATGCAACACATATGTAGTGGAACGCACAACAAGATGCTATGCTACACTAAGCATGCTATGCTACAAAGAATAGCAAGGCATGCGGGTGGTTGTGCAACATCAATGCACTTCACCTAATTGGATCATTGGCACATGTCTCTAGATGCTATCGACGCAATTACGGCATGGTAGGCTCACAATTACGGCATAACAGGCTCACATTACAATGGTCTTGCTGGTCCAACGGTCATACATGGCACGTGTGGTGCCAACAAGTCAACGTGGGCCCGGGGCATATGGCATCCAAACTGCTCCTTTTGTGTGCCTTTTAGCCCTATAAATACCCCGATGAGCAA
>MNCI01020953.1:3648-26113 GCA_015680685.1 Gnetum montanum | reverse complement strand
AACAGGACCAAAACAATAGAAGGGACCATCGAGACAGTTGTAATCAAAGGCATAGATGATCTAGAGAGACCCACTACCATGAAAGAAGGGTTAGTAGAGAACATCATAGGCATAATCACTATGGCCTTGATGGACCTCTATTTTCCGCTCAGAGCATGTTAAACATTACAGAGACCATGAGGATTCCAACAAGGCATGTAAAGGATAGCAGAATAAAGAGGTTGGACATGAACAACATTCCTCGATATAAGGGAGGCTATGATGCTGATCCACAAAATCATCTCCAAGCCTTCCAAGATGCATGCCCCTTGCAAAATATCGAGAACGAATGGTAGAAGATGAAATTATTTTCAAGGACACTCATTAAGGAAATAGAAAACTAGTACCAGTCCTTGGAACTAGAATCAATTAGGCAATGAAGTAGGATGTTAAAATTGTTTAATGACAAATATCAAACATACTCTTGAGTGTCCAACATGAGGAAGAAAATCCAGGGGTGGAAACAAGGAAACCATGAGCCTTGGATGCTGCTATTAGCTTATACTACTCTCTATTGCATAAGTTTCCCAGCCATGGATATTCTCAACTTGATCAACTCCGTCATATTATAGATGGGATGCAATCTAAAATAAGGAAAACCCTTGGCATCTCTGCTCAAGGGATACTAATAGAGTTAAGCACCTGTTAGATTCAAAAGTTAATTAAGTAGGTAGCCAGGGAGGAGGGAGAATTAAGAAAGTGAGAAAATGCAGAGGAATACAACAAGGATCCTTCCATTCGCAAAAGGGGGCTTCAATTTTGCATTAGTGAGGATGAGTCAACAAGAGATGAGGTGGCTAATCAAAAAGCCTTGCCACTCTAGAAATGTTAGTCTAAAATTACGGCTAAGGTTGACTAATCATGGAACTCCATGGACAATAATTTTTAAGTTGTTTTAAAAATTGTTGAGAAGTCTAAGGAACAAAGTGGTGAGCATGAGCACCAGAGATGTAAGGAAGCTAAATGTGCCATATCCAAGGGTAAGGGTAAGATGGCTGTGATAGAGACAATTACAGATAGCAAATTAGATGATGATGGTAGGTGTGACTTTTGCCAGGATGAACATCCCAAGGGATGTTGTCCAATTGTGTCACACTTGCAAAAATTTGGGATGTATGCCTTACATCCACAACTTGCACAAAGGCAAACACCCAAAAGATTGCCTTATCCATAAGGCAACTCTTGACAGTTCCACCAACCACATTAGTATTATCCAAGTGGAACTGCACCACAACCTTATGAATTGTACCAGCAATGACAGCAATCACAATTGTGGGCATTGGCACCTCTAAGACAACAGTACCCCTACCGACAGCCAAATCCCTATGGTTATTATGTTCAACAACCTTCATCTCCACAGGACTCTTCTAGTCATGTTGTTTATTACCAACCTTACTACTACCCTCCTGAAGTTTACCAACTGCCATATGCAAGGAGGAACGCCACCTACTATCCTCATGCTCCTCTTGTTTCTACACCTACTCCTCTACCTCCTACATAGCTACCACCTGCTTCATCCATGCATTTTGAATTTCTTGCCCAACCATAGCAAAGAAATGCTACATGGGTAGTTAATCTGCAACCAGTTAGCCAATCAAGTGGGTTAGAACCATGATCAAAGAAAATACCCTTCTTTTGACCTCACAGTCCACTAAGGCCCTCAGACACACCAATGGTTGGTGGTCCTACTCCTCCACCTTCTTCTGCATCACCTTTATTTAAGTCCCCTTCAAACCAAAATCCCTCTCAAATCCATACTGTGATGTTGACCCATATTGTATCTGATTAGATTCGAGCCAACAACTTGCCTAGGAAGTTAGCCAATCCTAGGAGTCCCTAAGTATATTTGCAAATTGCTAGGAATGAGCCTTGTAAATCTCTTCTTGACTCTAATTTTGGTGTTAATTTGATCTCACGTGAGATGTACACTACATGAAACCTTCCTCCCTTGAAGAAGAGCAACATCAAGCTTGAGCTAGCAGACTAGTCCATCACTATTCCATTGGGACTGGTAGAAGACATCATGACCACCATTCGTGGGTGGTCATATCCTATCGACTTCTTAGTAATCAAGATGGAGAACTACAAGGGGGACTTCCCAATTATTATGGAAAGGATGTGGTTAAGCACTATTGATGCTAAAATAGGTATTAGAGATCTTTCCTTAGAGATATCCAAAGAAAATGAATTTGGGAAGATCAAGAAGAAGAGGGTTTCATGTATTGTGTATAGTGATTCAAGGTGCCATTATGTGTAGAAGCTATGGTCAGTGAAGTGAACATCTATCTCTACATGCAAGCAATGTGCACCAAAAGTTGAAATCCAAAGATGTCTGTATGTGGTGGCCACAAAACAAGAAGGAACCTAGTGGTTGATAACTAATTCTAGCAGTAGTACATTATGCATGGAACCTATTGAGGGCCTAATGTATGATTATGTTGCAAGTATGGATGAACTTGAGCAAGTTCATCACTAGCTCTCTGAGGGAGTAAATGATGACATCGATTAGGGAGAGTTGAAGATTCCTGACAATTTCAAACAAGAAACCCTTGAATTAAAGACACTAGTAACTAGAATGGAAGATGTGTTCTTAAACAATGGAAAGCTGGTCATTATTAATGCCAAACTTGCTACAGGATAAAAGAAGATGTTGATGAATGTTGTGGAAAAATGGTCAGTAGACTTTACCTGGTCATATTCTAAGCTCACAAGAATAGATTCAAGAATATGCCAACACTGGATATACACTAACCCTACCATTAAGTCGAAATGATAGCC
This sequence comes from Gnetum montanum, assembly GCA_015680685.1. Taxonomy (NCBI): domain Eukaryota; kingdom Viridiplantae; phylum Streptophyta; class Gnetopsida; order Gnetales; family Gnetaceae; genus Gnetum; species Gnetum montanum. Next base: position 23,296 of record MNCI01020953.1, on the reverse strand, counting down.
ATAGCAGCGATTAAATCCCAAATTAAAGTAGATTGTTAAAGAGGAGATTGAGCAACTCCTCAAGGAAAGATTCATCTGCCCTGTTGTAGATAGTGAGTGGGTTAACCCACTTGTGATCATGCCCAAGAAAGGAGACAAATGGTGGATGTGCATTGACTTCTGACTGCTCAATATGGCAACATTCAAAGATCATTTTTTGTTGTCCTTTGTTGACTAAGTGCTGGACATCATTTCTGGGCACAACTACTACAACTTTTTGGATGGTTATAGTGGCTATAACCAAATCCAAATTGCACCAAAGGACTAGGCAAATATGACTTTCACAAGTCCTTAGGGGACTTTCACTTACCATTAAATGCCATTCGGTCTATGTAATGTCCTAGCTACATTTCAATGATTAGTCCTTAACATTTTCCCACAAAAAATTGGTAGGGGGGTAAAAGTCTTCATGGATAACTTTTCTACCTATAGAGATATGTTCGAGCAAGCCCTAGACCATCTTGAGTAGGTGTAGAGGAGATGTATTGAAACAAACCTCTGACTCAATTGGCAAAAGAGCTATCTTATGGTCTAGGAAGGCATAGTTTTGGGGCACCATATCTCAAAAGTAGGAATTGAGGTGGACCCCGAAAAGATAAGGGTCATCCAAGGAATAACCCATCAACCAGAAATAATTAAAGAAGTGTAGTCATTCCTTGGTCATACTGGCTATTATCAATGCTTCATCAAGAACTTTTCCAAAATTGCCAAGCCATTGGTTTAATTAACAAAAAAAGATGCACCATTTTTCTGGACCCCTGCATGTGAAATAGCATTTCAACAACTAAAGAAAAAGTTTGTTGAGACCCCAATTTTGCAAGCACCTGATTGATCTAGGCCATTTCAGGTGATGACCGATACATCAAATTATGCTTTGAGGGTAGTGCTTACGTAGATGGATGATCAAAGATGTCCATATTACATTCACTGTGCAAGTTGGAGTATCATAGGTGCACAACTAAACTACATCACTATGAAAAAAGATTTGATGGCAGTGGTGTTTGCCTTAGAAAAGTTTAGCCACTATGTGCTTGGTTATAAAGTGTTCATGCACACAGATCATAGTGGCTTCTAATTTTTAATGAATAAACCAATGGTGAGCCCCTATGTCATATGGTGGCTTGTGGTTTTGTAATAGTTCAATCTCATAATGGTAGATTGAAAGGGTGTGAAAATGTGATCGCCAACCACTTATCACAATTGAGATGGGATGATAAGGAGAAAGAGAGCCCCTTATCTAATCAATTCCCTGATGAATATCTCTTTGCAAGGGTTATTAATGTACAAATGCCTAATGAGCCAAGATGGTATGATGTCATTCTTAATTATTTTCTCAAGTAAGAACTGTTGCAAGGGTTGGACACCTAGAAGAAATAATACTTTCTTCACTAGGTAAAGTGTTTTATGGAAATCAATAGGAACCTTTACAAAGTATGTCTTGATGGCCTGGTACGTTGGTGCATCCCCAACATGGATTAGCTGCACATTCTTCAAGATTCTCACCAAGGCCCTTGTGGGGGCCATTATGCTAGGAGATGCATGACCATAAATATCCTCATGGTAGGATATTACTAGCCAACAATCTTCATAGATGCACACTAGTTCGTCTGCACTTGTGATCATTGTCAGAGAGATGGTGGAATAACAATTTGAATGGAGGGGTCATAGCAATGGATTCAACCTCTCAAACCATTTGATATTTGGGGCGTTGGCTTTATGGGTCACATCATGCCTATGTCAAATGGAAAGGCATATATAATAGTCGCAGTTGACTATTATACTACGTGGGCAGAAGCAACAGTCATCACCAACTGTACATCCACTTCTGTTGCTTGGTTTGTACAATAAAACATCATAAATAGGTTTGGTGTGCCTCGTGTGTTAATTTCTAATAATGGAACTCATTTCATAGGTGCCACTTTTCAAAAACTTATGTAGCACTTAGGGGTTGAGCACAAACTCACAACACCTTATCACCCTTAAGCCAATGATCAAGCTAAAGTCACTAATTGGGAGATTATGAAAATTTTGACACGCAATATTAGCAAGTACCAAAGGGACTAGAGCACCAAACTAAATGATGTCCTTTGGGCCTATTTCTCCACATGGAAGCTTCCCACAGGTTATTCTCCCTATGAGCTTGTGTACGAAAAACTACCAACACTTCCCATTCAATCCAAGCTCTGTAAACTCTCTACAACTTGTGACCTTAACATGGATCTAAGTCTAGCACAAAAGGAAAGATTAATGAACCTCAACTTGCTAGGTGAAACTTGATGAATGGCCCTATCATTCAACGAAGTGCATAAGGCATTCAACAAGAAATGCCATGACCTCAAAATAAGAAAAGTCAAGTTTCAACCAGGAGACAAGGTTCTCTACTTGGATCCTGCACACGTACCTCAAAAAACCAAGTTTCCCACTTATGTTGGATACTTGTGACTCTATAAGTGAAATAACCTTTTACTTCAAGTGAACGAGTCTTATTTTACCTAGGAACAAAGAAAACATATTATTATGGGTGAATAGATGATGAAATAGTTGTACATATGTAAGATTCATTTTACTAACAATCCTTTCTTATATATAAGAAGGTAATTTGTATTGGCTTTTCTAGATTAGAAGAAAATAATACTTTATTTTAATTATATAGTAGAAGTCTATTTTAATAAAATATAGGATATTCTTGAATTAATGGACACTCATAATGTTATTTAGGCCCCAATCTATATATATACATATTTAATTTTAAGTTTTTTTTATTATTGGAGCTATGTTGCATTATTCATAGTAAACTTTGTCCTACTTCTCACATATATATATATCTAATGCATCTCTTGGAAATTTGTATCATTGAATCAATATCATAACATGAACAGAAATTTCACTATTTTAGTATCAATATTTCATCATTTCATTAATTTATCAACATCATTCATCATAATTTACTTAGTCTTGGAACTTGAATAGTTAGAATTGAGGGTATTAACTATTTCACTCTTGTCGAACTCATTTTGCAATAATTTTTAGTGATTCTAAATTTATTTGAAAGTTATAAAAAGTGGTTACATTCAGCTAAAATTTCATATTAATATTTATTATGAATTAAGAGAAATTTTCTTTGCAATTTGGTAAATTTTTTGTCCCAAAATTTTACAAGAAAAATGATGGTAAATGATTGGATTATTTTTTCCATATACCACAACAATTTGATGTGATTCTAAATTTATTTGAAAGATAATATCTGTGAAAAGGTTTAGTTAAAATTTTAATTGGTGCTAGCACTACAGATGTGTTGCACCTCATCATCATAATCATTGGATGCTAGAACATTAATAGGAGCTCTTCTAGTAGAAAGATTCACATGAAACTACAATGAAGTAGGTGGATGAGAGAAAGTGCTCTTTCTCTAATATGTGCTATGGTCCACTAGTCTCCATTGAGAAGAAGGTCCAAAGATGCTCTCCATGTCCTACTACTTAAAAGTCTATGGAACATTATCATGAGGGTGTGAGCTGGGTCTAGGCTGCTTGGGTGTAGGAATATCCCCTTGAACTCATGTGGCTAATGCATCAAGATCTTTTGAATCTAATTTATTTACCAAGTCATATGCTTGAGATGGCCCAAATACTACCAAGTGTATATCTGAGGCTAGACAGTCCTTCTTACTATCTGATATGGGAGGAGTGGTATTTTCCTCAAATTGCTATCCATTCAAAGGAAGAGATACTCTAGCTTCATCCATTCTCTTATGAAGGTAAGAGAGGTTCTTACTAGTCATTCTAATGATATGAGCAAATAGCTTTAGTAACTTCTTAAGAGTGGATCTCATCTAGTTGCCAATTGATTTGGACATTCTCAATTGAGAAGAGGCCTAATATGGTGATGTAGATCCCTTCTTCCTTGAAATTTTGTAACCTAGTGCTAGGTTCTACCACCTCAACATGGGTGTAGCTCCTCTTCTTCAAATACTCACCAAGGATTCTCTTACCTTTAAGCAAAGTCATATCAGGAATGAAAACTCCTCAATGAATCAACAAACTAATAAGATGAGGCTACACATAGACTCTCCTCCTAGTAAAGAGACCTAACATGTCTCTGCATAGGATATGGCCCAAGTCTAGTGGCTACCTATTGAGTAGATAATAAAGAACAAGGCTTGGATTATCAACAAGCAGCTGTAGCTTCCTGCTTTTACAATAATATTATACATAACAATGAGGGAGAGGGTGAAAGCACCTAAGGTCATCTTACATCTAAAAACATTTCCACTAACCAAGGATATAGATTTCCCATACAAAGCATCACAAAATTCATCATGAGACACATGGATTACACCATTTGTAAAAATATCATTCATAGATTACATAGTGATCATATGAACATATACACTAGAAATTCCAATGATGGCATTTATAACTTGAGGGATGACTTTAATTAACAATTCACCAATAGTGGTAGTAAAAACACCAACACTAGCATTTGAAATAACAATATCGCTATAAAATTCCCTAATGAGAATTTCAGGGACACAAAACCTCATAGCAAGAAATGTCACCTAGTTTAATACTTGGAAAAATGCCATAAGTTCCTTTTCATGCCATTACTAAAAACAAAGGGATCTCTCAGAGATAATGGTAATAGAAAGAGTTATTTCAAATCTATGTTGGAAAGTAGTGGAGTGAAACTGAGAGTAGGAGTTTGCAACACTAGAAGAAGCTTCTTTTGACTTCTTGTTCCTTTTGGGAGGATCTCTGGACACTACAATCTTCTTATAGGCCATCAAGGTGGAGGAAAAATACATAAATCATCACTATTGAAGAAGCCTTTGTCATCTACCCTCATTCATCTACATGTGGATGTGAAAAATGAGGGGAAATGAAGGATTGACTTTATGTAATCATGGCCATCAAGTATTTTTTATGAAAAGATAGACATCTATCTTGAATAGTAGATGTCTATGCTGCATTAATGCAAAACTCAAATAGAAATCTAGCTTGTGAGCTAGACATCCATGGGTAGATGTTAATATTTTGATGTAGGTGTTTAATGTAGACATCTATGAATAGACATCTTGGAAAGGGAAGGTTTATGGTATAACTACCATGGATTATAGTCTCAAAAGAAATTTTGAAGAAGATGAAGACTTACCTCTACTTACCTTTCTTGCTGATGGAAATGAAGATGTCTAAGAAGCTTTTGAATAAGGCTCTTCATTTGAAGTATCTCCTTTCATGCAAATTTCTTTAATTTCTAATGGTTGGATCCCTTTTATAAAATTTTTGATGCAGGTTCTTTTATTTTCTTCCTTTTGTTTAATTCTCAATACCTTTTTGTTCTCCCTGCCCTTTTGATTTATCTTGCATTTCTTCTTATCCTACAAGACTTTCTTTCTAGGTACATTTTGGTAAGACTAAGAAGTCTTATGTTATGACCATGTGTTCATGTGATAATATTTTAAATTACGATCTCATTGCTTATGCCCAAACCTATTATAATAGTAACATCTCACAATTTTATTTTGGTTAAAGTGATCAAACATTTGAGCTGCTCTTTGTTTAAATGTAATCTTAGTTTATGCTTAAATCTTTGGAGTAGTCTCATGTTTGAATGAATCTTATGTAGATGCTCCTTCTTGGTAGCATTCTAACCCACTTTTATCATGTGAACTTCTTCCTTTTTCTAGCATGATATGAAGGGATTCTTTCCCTTTGACTAGTCTTTCATTCACCAATTTGGTACCTACAAGTTCTTTTTTCATCTACTAACAAGGCAAGGTTAGTTTTTCCTTCTTAGCCTTTAGGTTTGAGTTTTCTTATAAGAGGTCTAAATATCTTGTATTAAGTAGAGATAAATCTTGATCTTTTTCTTTCACAACCCTTTTTAGTTTTATATAGATATTTTAAAAAGACAATAATTCATTGAACAATAAATCATACCTTTCCTCATCGATTTCAATTACTTTGTCCTCATCTTTGGTTGTGCACTCATCATTTTTGAGAGCCATATAGATGAGATGTGAATCCATCGTAGTATCATCAACCTCTTCTTCACTTTTTTCTCCATCATTCTAGCTAGTGTAGAAGCTTTTCCTTTTTGTATCCACTTGATGAGTCACTTTTAGTTGGCTGCATTGATGAGGCCTCATTGAGACATCCTTGTCAACTAGGCCTCATCAACGAGGCCTAATCAACACATCGTATCATGCATTGATGAGGTCCCATTGACATAGTATTAATTTTTAGCTATAAATATGCATCTACTAGCTGCATTTATGGCATTAGAGATTATAGTTGTAGTGAAGCTCTTGTAGTTTTTTCATTTGAAAGTTAGAATTTTTCTCTGGAGTACCTACAATAGGAGTCATTGAGCATACAAATCCTTATTCTAGCATTGTTGTACCTAAGCACGATAGTGTGTGCAGTAATAAAGATGAGCTTTCTAATAAATCTTGCAACATTTTAGATAGATTAAATATTTTATTTATGCATTTAGTTTTTTTACTTATTTATAAATGTTTTTAGTAATTAAGTTAATGAAGCAATTAAGTAAGATAGATTAAGCACATAAGTATGACCACTTCAAGCATAACATGTATTCACTTAGTAATCCCAGTAGCGTTGTGGCTTGGTACAACCAACAGCATAGTGCTTAGTTGCCTAACAGTGGATACGTGGATTTAGGACATGTGCAGAAAGTGGAACCAGATGCTTATGTTAGGACTAGTTAGACATTAGTTGATTAGTTAAATTAAATTGGCTAGTCCAACCACTTTATTTCTCTTCAAGTACCGAAACCATAAAAATATAAAATGATAAAAATTAGATGCCTAAATTACACTTAACCATACTAAGGTACATCACAAGTGTAATTGGGAAGACAATGGTTGACCTTAAGGCAAGATTCACTTCCTAGAGGACTAATGCACTAGAAACGATAACGTCCATGGAATTCAACCAAATCACACGTGAATGCTTTGTGATTTGTATGGTTGGACGTAGGGGTACCTTGCTGCTCATCATTGGCACCATTGCTAGGTTTGTTGAAACATGTGTTATTTAGGTTTAGGTGAATACCATTAATATCATCGTATGAACCTTAAGGTCAATATCATTCCCACTATACATAGAATTATAAAAGCACACTCATGTTTTATTTTATATTTTACAATGTCTTCTTCTTCTAACAAGCATGAAGATGTCAAACCACTAGTCCCATAGGATTGCAAAGTGGTATATACTCATTTAGATGAGCTTTTGCCAAACTTCACCTTCATCCTACATTAGGATGAACAATTATGAAGGCATGATATGGAGGGCAACATCATCTTGCCCCCTAATTGATTTATGGTAGGGATGCTGTTTAAAACCCTTAAGAAGCTGGGCATAGTAGACCTTCACAAAGAATATGTTGTGGATGGTTATGATACTCGAAACTACTATCCCACTGAAACACAATGCAAGTGAGATTGATGTCAAGAGAAACTCCATGATGCTAGAAGGAAAACCATTTTACTAGTCCCTTGTTCCTACTAGATCAAGATGACAACCTTTGAAGGTCCTCAGCATGAAGATTCTCCACCCTCTATTACTAGTGATGAGGGTGTGAACTTGAACCTATGATCCATAATTCATAAAGGAGGTTTAGGAAAAAGTGAGGTAGGAACTCGAATAAGCATCACAATAGTGAGGGATCTAAGGATGGTGATCATAATAAGTGAAAAAGTGATGGTAGACACCACAGTGGCTATGGTGATCCACCTTTCTCTTCATCTTCTTCATGCAATTTTGAACATTTCTCTTCTTTTAACAATTCTCATAGAAGCCACCATTGAAATAATCATGATGAAGGTGATCAACAAGACAATAATGACCATGAAAGCCACCAAGATCGAACGAGTGGCCAGAACCATCATCAACATCATTGATGCAGTGATGATGATGAGCCTCTATTAGCAACTCGAAGTATGCTCAACATTGCAAAGGCAGTTAAAATTCCAACCAAGCATGTGAAAGTTAGTGAGATTAAGCACTTAGACATGAATAATATTTTAAGATTTTAGGGGGGATACAACTCTAATCCACAAACACATCTACAATCTTTCCATGCTGCTTATTCCTTATAGAACATAGAGAATGAATGGTAGAAACTCAAGCTTTTCCCTATGACACTCATCAAGGAAGCTGAAGGTTGGTACCAGTCTTTGGAGCCAAAGTCTATTCGTAGATGGAGTGCCATGTTGGAGCTATTCAACGACAAGTATTAGACATACTCTAGAGTGTCTAATCTAAGAAGGAAAATCCAAGGTTAGAAACAAGAAACACATGAACCCTTGGATGCCACCATAGGCAAATACTATTCACTCTTACACCAATGCCCTAGCCATGGTTATTCTTAGAGGATACAACTTCACCACATCATAGATGGGCTCAAAGTAGAAACTAAAAGAACTCTTGGGATGTATGCCCAAGGGAGATTGTTTGAACTAAGAGCTCATCAGATCCAAAGGCTAATTAAGTAGGTAGAAAAAGAAGAAGGTGAGCTACAAAAAAGAAATAGTGTAGAAGAGTATAATAGGAACCCTTCCATTAGGAAATGGGAGGTTTGATTTTGTGACGAGGTGGTGAATAGAAAAGCCTTGCTCATTCAAAAATATATTTCTAACATTTTACAAAGGCTGAAAAATTATGGGACTCTTTGGATAAAAAATTTCAAATTTCTATGAAAATCACTAAAGAATCCAAAGAGCAAAATGGTGATCATAATCACAGAAGGCAAAAAGAAAAAGAAAAAAGCTAAACGTGACTACTAAAGAGGTAAGGTTAAAGTTACAGCCATAGAAGAAGTTATGGAAATTGACTTTGATGATGAAACTAATTGTAACATCTATCAATACAAACATCAAAAGGGATGTTGCCCTATGGTGTCACACTTACAAGAGTCTAAGGTATATGCATTGAATCCTTGACTAGCACGTAGGCAAGAACCTAGATGATTGTTTTATACTCAAGGCAATCCAATGCATTTTCATCAATAGTAACAAACTTACTACCCAAGTGCAACTACTCTACAACCTTATGAATAATATCAATAGTGGTACCATCCACAATCATGCGAAATGCCACTACCAAGGTAGCAGTACCCTTATAGACAGCCAGATCTATACAGGTACTATGTTTAGCAACCTGTCTCTCCTAGAAGTTCTACAAATCATACATCATTTTAGCATCACTATTACCCTCCAAAGTACCACTGAACATAGTCACCATCTACTCAAGGAAAAAACCCTTATCCATACCACCCACTACATCCATCTATACACACACCTCTACCTTGAACCTAGTTACCTCCTACTCCATCCATGCAAGGTGAGATTCCTTCACAGCTGCAACAATAAAATGCTAAGAGGGCTATACATTTACAACCAAATTTCTAGCCAAGTGGTCTAGATAATTGATTAAGAAAAAGACCTTTCTTCCAACCCAGCAGTTCTCTTCAGCCCTCATAATCTAGTCTAGCTAATTGTCTTGCATCTCCATCACCTTCATCTTCTACATCAAACACCTTTGAGTGTCCTTCAAACTAAGTGCTACCTAGGATTCGCATTGTAATGCTAACTCATGTTGTTTTTGATTGGATCAAGGTTAGCAACCTTTCCATGAAAAGATCTAACCCAAGAAGTCCACTCATTTATCTAAAGGTCACTAGACATGAGCCATGCAAGGATGTTCTTGACTCTGGTTCTAGAGTTAATCTGATCTCCCATGACATGTATAAGGCTTAGAACCTACCACCTTCTAAGAAGAGTAACATTCATCTAGAATTAGAAAATCAATCAATTACTATCTCTCTAGAACTAGTAGAGGACATTGTGACCATAGTTTGTGGGTGGTCCTATCCTACCAATTTTCTAGTGATCAAGGTGAAAAACTACAAAAGTGACTTCTCCATCATTATGGAAAGGGCTTGGTTAAGCTGATAGACACATGTATGATCATAAGGAACCTAACTTTGAAAAAATCTAAGGAAAATGAACTAGGAAAGATTGAGAAGAAGCATATTCCATACATTGTGTACAATGATAATGGGTGCAATTGTGTGTAAAAGATTTGATCAATTAGAAGTACACACATTAGAGCATGTAATCAATGTGCACAAAAAATTTACATACAAAGGTGTCTATACATAATAATCACAAAATAGAAGGGCACCCAATGGTTGATAGCTAACTTAGATAGCAGGACATTATGAATGGAACCAACTAAAAGCTTGACATATGCTTATGTTAAAGGCATGGACAAAATTGAACAAGTTCATTCCCAACTCCCTAATGAAGATGATGATACATGTTTGGGAGAGTTGAAAATCCCTGATAACTTTAAGCAAGAGCCTCTAGAGCTAAAAACTTTACTGACCAGTATGGACTATGCATTTCTAAACAATGGTAAATCGATCATAATTAATGCCAACCTTACTCTTGAATAAAAAGAAAAGTTGTTGAAGGTAGTTAATAAATGGCCAATATCCTTTTCTTGGTCATATCCAAAGCTAACAAGAATCGATCCAAAGAAATGCCAACATTGCATTTACACTGACCCAGCCATGAAGCCTAGAAGGTAACTATAGAGATGGCTAAATCCCAAGTTAAAGCAAATCATCAAAGAGAAAATTAAACAACTCTTCAAGATGGGGTTCATTTATCCCATTGTGAATAGTAAGTTGGTTAGCCCACTTGTAATTGTGCCGAAGAAGGATCGGAAATGATGGGTTTGCATTGATTTTAGGTTGTTGAATATGGCAACATTTAAAGATCATTTTTCTTTGCCATTTGTGGGTCAACTATTAGACACCATATCAAGGCATTGGTATTATAGCTTCTTAGATGGTTATAGTGGCTATAACCAAATCCAAATTATGCTAGAAGATTAGGCCAAGACAACATTGACAAGTTCCTGGGAAACTTTTGCATATTGTAAGATGTCATTCGATTTATGCAATGCCCCTACAATATTTTAATGTTTGGTCATTAATATCTTCCAACAGTAGATTGGTAATGGTGCAGAAGTCTTCATGGATGACTTTTCAACCTATGGAGCTACATATGAGCAAGCCTTGTATTGCCTAAAGCAAGTATTGAAGAGATTTGTTGAAACAAACTTGTAGCTCACTTGGCAAAAGAGCCATCTCATGATCCAAGAAGTCATTGTGCTAGGACACCAAATTTCAAAAAAAGAGATTGAGGTAGACCAAAAAAAGATAAGGGTCATCTAAGGAATAACATGCAAACTAGAGATCATTGAAGATGTTTGATCATTCCTTGGACACACTGGCTACTACCAGTGATTCATAGAGAATTTCTCTAAGATAATAAAACTATTGGTAGAGCTTACAAAGAAAGATGCATCTTTTATCTAAACCAAGGAATGTGAACATGCATTCCAATAATTAAAATATAAACTTGTAGAAACACCAATCCTATGAGCACCAAACTAATCCAGATACTTCTATATCATTATGGATGCATCTAACTATGCCTTGGGAGCAATGCTCATGCAAATGAATGATAAGAAACATCCATATTACATCTGTGCAAGCCAAAGCATTGTGGAAGCATAGTTAAAATACACCACCATGAAAAAGGAGTTAATGATAGTAATGTATCCTCTTGAAAACTTTAGGCACTATGTGCTTGATTACAAAGTATTTGTGCATACAAACCATAGTGCAATCCACTTCCTCATGAATAAGCCAATGGTGAGCCCTCATGTCATATGATGACTTGTGATCTTGTAGGAATTCGATCTCATGATGGTAGATCAAAAAGGGACTAAGAATGTGATTGTTGACCACCTTTCTTACTTAAGATTGCATAATAAAAAGGAGGAGAGCCCACTCTCTGATCAATTTCTAGACGAACTCCTCTTTACAAGAGCAATAAGTGAACAAACACCTACAAAAGTAGCATGGTACTATGACATCCTCACCTATCTTCTCACTCAAGAGATGCCATAAGATTTGGATTTTAGAAAGAAGTAATAATTTCTTCATCAGGTCAAATACTTCATGGAAATCAATAGACATCTCTACAAGGTGTGTGCTAATGGCTTGATTCATTGGTTTGTCCTTGACAAAGATTAGCTACATGTTCTCCAAGATGCTCACAGAGGGCCTTGTGGAGGCCACTATGTAGGGAGATGCATGACCATAAAAATCTTGATGGTAAGAGACTATTGGCCTACAATCTTTAGGGATGTCCACTAGTTTGTCAAGTCTTATAAACATTGTCAATGAGATAGGGGGATGACTACTTGCATGGAAGTTCCTCAATAGTGGATTTAGCAACTAGAACCTTCCAACATATGGGGCATTAACTTCATGGATCCCATCACATCTATGTCTAATGAAAAGGCATATATTATAGTAGCTATGGACTACTACACAAAATGGGTAGAAGTAGTAACAGTTAATAATTGTACATCATCCACTACTACTAAATTTATATAACAAAATATTATAAATAGGTATGGGGTGCCATGTTCACTAATTTCTGATAATCGAACCCATTTCAGAAGTGCCACTTTTAAAATATTAATACAATGCTTGGGGGTTGAACATAGACTAACAACACATTATCATCTTCAAGCCAATAGTCAAGTAGAGGTAACCAACTGGGAGATCACAAAAATACTAACACAGACCATTAGCAAATATAGGAATCATTAGAGTACAAAGCTTAACAATGCTCTTTGGTCTTATCATTCAACATGGAAATCATCTATTGGCTATTCTCCCTATATGTTAGTGTATGGGAAACTTTCAATGCTCTTGATTCAATCCAAGCTTCGTACACTGTCAACACTATGATCTAAATCTTGACCTAAGTCTAGCACAAAACAAAAGATTGATCAACTTGAATGTGCTAGATGAAAATTGATTAGTGGCCCTATCCTTAAATGAGATGAACAAGGCATTTAGAAAGCAACGTCATGACCTTAGAATTAGGAAAATAAAACTTCAAATAAGAGATAAGGTTCTCTATTAGAACCCCAAACATGTACCCCAAAAGAAAAACTTCCAAACATTGTGTGAGGAATCTTATATAATTGATCAAACCTTTTTATTTAGGGTCATGATAATCTACAAATATAAAAGCCCAAATAAAAAGCAATTGGTAAACATCCAACAAATAAAAACTTTCCTCAAACCTAAATAGGCTAGTGCAATTATCACCTTGACGAATGAACAACCATGTTCCATTTTTTGGATCTCTTCCTTCCAACTTAGTCATGGGTGAGATGGCCATTAATGCTAACCATCAATATGGCTTCTTAGTTTTTTTCTACTTTTTATTTTCTATGTTTTTAATTTTACAAGTTATTTATTTTATAAATTTTTGGATTTTCAAATTTTTCTAATTTTTCACCATCATTAGTACCTTTGAATCTTTCTTGACTATTTTATACTTTCTTATATATTTTACTTTGTTTTGTTTGGTTCAAGTGTGATATTTTCTTATTTTTGCTAATAAAATTATTTTATTATCATAGGACATAGTGCCACTATTGTTGTTTACTAATGATGGTTTGTGCTTAATGTTATGATTGTCGATGTCTGGTTTCTATTTTTGAATTATGATGTCTAATGACTTTGACATGGTTTATTTTTCATGGAATAGGCAGTGAGTCCATGTCATCTATTCATTTGATAAACTCTATGATTTTCCTTATTTTTGGAATTTGAGATCCCTTCTATTAAAGAAATTTTTAATTAATTGGTGACCTTGGTAGTTTCGAAACTAGGAAGGATTCAAAAGTTTGTAAAGGGTGTGACTTCAAGGGCACTTAATACTCTTTGTACTCTTCTACTTACTTGAGTGCTTGAGTGTTTTCTATGAACTTCTTATTGTTCCATACCACCCACTAATAGGAACTCAAATAAGTCTTTCCAAGGTGTGGTTCCCATCCAAAAATTCAAAAAAATGATGAAAATTTAAAGCACACCACTTAGACACAAATAAGTCCTTGCATAGTGTGGTTTCCATCTTTAAAAAATGGAAATTCAAAACACACCCCTTGGACAAATAAATGGGCTACAAGCATTGGTTATGGGACTCGAATGACATGCACCTATGCCTAAAGGTCCCCTCTAAGTAAGGCCCTCTCTCTCACTTCCTACTTTTTTTTCTTCTCTTTGTGGAATGGTGGTTGTTTTGTGAAAGCACTCTTGTGTTTCAAGTGAGTGGATCAGTCATAGAGTGGTGATGCAAAGTCACTAAAAGTGGATAGTTTTGGTCTAGACTAAGCATGGATCTTCTTAGGTCATTTTAAATACAACTTCCACAAGGGACTTCTTATGACCTCAATTTGGAACTCCATTCCACATTCTTTATCATCCATCCATGCTACCATAACCCACCTCTCTATTGTGGTTTATGTTATTCTCTATGTCTTAGTCTAATGTGTGGGAATTCTTAAGTAGCTTCTTTCTAGTTGGTCCTTAACTTGTCATGTCATTAAATCAACTATGGGGCCCATGAAATCTTTAGTTGAGGTTATGCAAGGACAAAAAGGTAATGAGCCTACTATGGGAAGGACCCACTTATATAGCTCTTAGTCTTATTAGTTAATGTCCCTTACCTTTGACATTACCACAATCCTATCTTTCACATATTCCATTAGTTATTCCACTTAGTGCTCTTTAACCTTTTGTTTCATTCATCTCCCAAATTAATTTTTCTTTATTTTTTAAAATTTATGATCTTCAACACCCTCTTCTCATGTTTCATATTATTCTTAGCCTTTTAAGCTTTCATTTGACACTAATTTCACTCAAAAACTCCTTGTATTTTGCAAGTTTGACCAAAGTCAATGGTTATTAATGGTGGTCAACAACTACATCAAAGAGGCCTCATCAATGTAGCTAACCATGTTGACAAGGCCTTATTGATGAGGCCTCACTGATGTAACCCAAAAACCGTATATATACCATTGAACATTTTGCATTTTTCTTTTGTCATTTGCTCATAACACAAAAGGACTTTTTGCAATTTTTTAGAGCTCAAAACCTTCTAGAGCCCATAACTTCCTAATTGTTTGTCCAAATCACTTCATTTTTTGATCCTACACTTACTAGAGGTAAGATCTTTATCATGGGGGCCACAAACCTTAAGGTTTCTAATGAAAAATTTTGAAAATTTTTTCTAACTTTCCCAAAGGGTTAATAACCTTAATAACATATAAACATCAACTTTTTCGACAGTTAATGCTTCCAACAATCTCTAAGATGATTTATTAGTGATGCCATAGGGTTAACCATAAGTAGTATGATGCGCTCACACTGAAAAAGCAAATTTATTTCAAAATTATGGCCTATCACCTTAATCCAAAGATGAGGCTAAGCAAGGTAACCAATTTCTCCACTTGGGCATGCACTACTCTACATAAAAACTTTCTTGTCAACCTCCCAAAATTGATCTACTTAGAGATCAAGAAGTGCTTCAAAGAAAATGAATGTGGAAGGAAAACCCTATCCTTTTTGTGCCTCATCCAAAAGCTCTACAAAAGGGCATACATCGTTCACTACTCTAATGATACCATTAGGCATGATCCTTTGGCCTCATGGTCCAAGATCATGAAAAATAGGCACTAGTAATGATCCAAGAAGAGGAGTAGCTACCACCACCACCCACTCAAGAAATAATGTCAAAGTCCCGCACAACCATTAAGCATCTATACAAAATTCAAGAACAACGCTTGATTGAATAGGAGCAACGTGTAGGAATGAGTAAGGTAGATCCATCTATATACCGACCAAAAATGAGTCACCTCAATAAGATGGCCTAAATAGTTAGTCAGGTAGAGAGGGGTGGTCCAATTTTCTTTGCACAACAAACACAGTTGCTTACAAGGTCAAATCCCAATGCTCAAGAGGTGACAATGTTCTTATTTCAACATCATCTATTCCCAAAGATCTCTGTGAATGCCATCACCTTCTTGATGCATTTGGAGGAAAGTAAAGGGGCAACTATCTGTGGCATTGAATACATCTACGACATCTGTACTACATGTATATGAACTTCAAGATGTGTAGATGTTCATAGGCATGGTCAACGGAAAGTTAAATGTAGCCCAACATGAAGAATTGCTAGAACGATTGGTAGGAACTAGGCAACCAATTCTAGATATCTTTGATTTTCTAGAAGACATCATTACAACCCAATCAGAGCTACTAAATGTAAGGGGAAAATGCATTATCTTGAAGGGGCAACTCAAATTGGATCAAGAATGAAATCAACACTTGTTCGTGGAGGTTTCCAAACTACGTGCTCAACTTGTAGATCCTACGATTCTTAGCCTAGCAGTAACAAGAGATGAAGCTTTTTAACAACTTCAAGAATGATTGTAGAAGGCTAAGAAGGAGGTAGTTATGGTCATCTTCAACTAGTCCATAGCTAAAAACATGTATTCAATTTAGAAGGACTTGATATAGATGTGCTAGGAAAACAAGACCTTGACAACACAAAATTATCACCTACAAAATGTTGATGCTCAAAAGCACTAGATGAAAAATTTATTCATCAATCATAGGAGCAACTTACTAGGGTGAACATAAAATTGAGGAGATTGGCCATAGAAAACTAAAATCTATTAATGAAAGAACTATGTGCCTTACACTAAAAGTCTATAATCAAGATCACTTCCTAGAAGAATGAGGTCCTCAAGTACAAAAAAGTGAAGAATCACTATAGAGACTAGGTTTTCTTGTAGAAGGAAGTAATTGAAAAACACATTTAGATGGAAAAGGTGAAAATGAATGTAGCCCTCCAACAACTCCAATAGGAAAGAGAAATGTGGCAACCCATCATTGATTGGATTGACACCTACAACAAAGTGGAGATCCACTTAAAGGATTTGCAAATCGAAGAGATGACAGAATATATAGAGTTGGCCAATCTTTGATATGCAAACCTAACAATGCTGACTATTGGACAACCATGGTCAGAGTTGGAGAAGTAAGTGGCTAGCTCAAATCTATTATATAAGGTTGAGTTCAAGCACCATAAAGACACCAAGTAGAAGCTTTAGACTACAAATGCTAAACTCAAAGTTCTCAAAGCACGATTTAGAGATCAATAATCAATCACTAAGAACCTAGCCAAATGGATGCATGACTATAATGAGCTAAAGGACACAGTCAAGGCATTTGACATTGAATGCAAATAGTTTGGTAGCTAGTTGATTTATACTAATGAACTGTTTTCAATAATCTTGTGTCCCTGAGATGTGATCGTTCCAACCAACATTGACGAACCTACATGGATAGTGCATGATCCCAGAAGTAAGGAGGAGAAAATGAAAGCATCACTGGATGCTTTTTGCCTCCCACCTAAAGTTGCAATAGTAGCAAGATAGCCACAACCACCTCAACCATTTCTTGNAGTTGCAGTAGCAGCAAGATAGCCACAACCACCTCAACCATTTCTTATGCATGAAGCAAATGAAGGTTCCCCAAAGCCTCAAGAGCCACCATTGGCTAGGATTGTCTAATCTTCTACACCACACTTCACATCATCAAGGAACATGCTATTTGATTTTGAAGGTTTATGTCATGGTGTTCAATTTTCTATCCTAAACACCATCATTTTTTATAATGTGTTGATATGTACACTCAATCATTTAATTTTTTATCAAGTTAGTTGGTTTATTTTGTTTCAACAAAGTTAATTAATAATCCCATACCTTCCCAAATTTTTTATAAGAACTTGAGGCTAGGTTTTCATTTAGTCTTGGAGATATAATGAGTTGCTTTTGGTTGGCTGGATCGATGAGGCCCTGCAATAAGAGTCATTAAGTGTATGGATTTTTATTCGAGCACTATTTTACTTGAGCACGATAGTCTATGTAGTAGTAATAAAGACAAGCTTTCTAATAAACCTTATAGCATTCTAAATAGATTAAATATTTTATTTATGCATTTAATATTTTCAATTATTTATTAGCTATTTTCATTAATTAAGTTAATGAAGTGATTAAGTAAGATAGATTAAACATACAAGTAGAAACACTTCGAGCATAATATGTATTTGATTAGTAATCCTAGCAATGTTATGGCTTGGTACACCTTGTAGCATAGCACTTGGTTGCCTAGCAGTGGATACATGTGTTCAAGATGTGTGCAGAATGTGGGATTAGATGTTTATGTTAGGACTAGTTAGACATTAGTTGATTAGTTAAATTAAATTAGTTAGTCCAACCACTTTATTTCTCTTCAAATACTAAAACCATAGAAATAAAAAATGATAAAAATTAGATGCCTCAATTACACTTAACCATACTAGTGTACATCACAAGTGTAATTGGGAAGACAACAATTAACCTTAAGGCAAGATTCACTTCCTTAAAGACTAGTGCACCAGAAACAATAAAGTCTACAGAATTCAACTGGATTGTGTGTGAACACTTTGTGATTCGTATGGTTGGATGTAAGAGTACCTTGCCACTCATCACCACTTTATTCTTATCTGTTCATTGCAACTTGCTAGTGTTAGGACATTTAGAGACCACATGGCCTTTTCCATCACATGCCCAACATTCTATGGGACATGCATCAAAATTTGAATTCATAGAATTTTTATCTTTTCTTTTATCTTTGGATTGATTTGATACTGGTGGGTTGAAGCTTCTCCCTTTCCTAGCAAGGAGTCTTTGAACTCTTATTGATAGAGGAGATATTTTTTCTTCACTATTTGTTTCTTGTTCAACCTACTCCTTTTCTTTTAATGTTAATTCTCCTTCACTTATGCAATTCATCTCATAAACAATTAGAGAATTGCAAAGCTTCTAAAATATAAGGACTAAAAAGTCACTAATTTCTTCCATAGCTTTGACATTGGGTTTGAACTTAGGCTGTAATGTTCTAATCATTTTTATAGTTACATCACTTTTAGGAAAGTCCTTACCTATATGCCTAATTGCTACAAAAAGATCATTTTCAATCAAGAAATAATCCTTAATATTTTTACCTTCCTTCACTTTAAGTATGTCATATTCACTTTGCAAAACTAAAATTTTTTATTGTTTAACTACAGATGCCCCCTCATAGGTAGCCTCTAAGGTTTCCCAAATTTCCTTAGTATTCTTACACTTAGCTATTCTATTAAATTTATATTTATTTAATGCACAATATAAACAATTTTTTTCTTTAGAATCATACATAAACTTATCTTTTTCTTCAATCATACATTTGTTCCATGGCTTGAGAACTTTTGAGGCACTATCGATAGGTAGTAGGTAGCCTTCACGGATTAACTTCCATACTTTGAATTACATGGAATCAAAAAATCCTTGCATCCTTGCCTTCTAATATGCAAATTCAAACCCATCAAACATTTATGGCTTTATGTAGGATGTCCTTTCCATAGTTCACTCTTGAAAGTTAAAGCATGAACTTGAAAGTATTGGGCTCCAATACCACTTGTGGATTGAGAATTTAGAAAGAGGGTTAAATAAGTTTCCAAATTAAAAATGTGCTAGCCATAAAAACACACCAAATTTTACATGATTTCTCAACTTGGGTATGTCCACACTTAGAGGGTAGAATCCATGCATGC
>MNCI01020942.1:104349-230008 GCA_015680685.1 Gnetum montanum | reverse complement strand
CTTCCTTAACTATTTGCTTAAGCTTTGGGTTCAATTATCTTTGCGATTGTTGTCAAGGCTTCATAGAGGGGTGAAGGTAAATTCTATGTTGGCATATCCTAGGATCTATTCTAGTTAATTCAAGATATGAACAAGCAAAGGATTTCAACCATTTTTTTACCATCTTTAGCAGTCTTTCTTTTTGTTGAGGATCAAGCTTTGCGTTAATGATTACTGATTTTGCATTCTTGAGAAATGTATACTCCATAGCGGGGGAAAATAATTTTAACTCATGAGGCTCTTGCTTAAACTCTTCAGGTATTTCCAACTTCCCCTAGTTGATATTCTTGGTGTTGGTACTTGGAAGTTGGTGATGGACTTGCTCTAATGCATCTATGCAATCGATATAGACACAAGTCAAGCCCTCAATTGGTTCAATGCATAAAGTTGAATTACTCTCTTGGTTAGCTATCAGCCACTAGGTGCCTTCGTGTCTTGTGGCTGCTACATATAGGTATCTTTTTATGTAAGTTACTTTTGCACACTAGTTGCATGCAGGCAATGTTAAGCGTTGTACAAACTAGGAATTCGGCACACAGTTGCACCCTATGATATTGTATGCGATGCATGGAACTTTCTTCTTGATCTTCCCAAATGCATTTTCTTTTGATATCTATAGGGAAAGATCATGTATTCCTAGGCATGCATTAATCATACTCAGCCATGCTCTTCCCATTATGATTGGGAAGTTCCCATTACAGTTGTTGACTTGGATTACTAGGAAATTGGCTAGATATGACCACCCACAAACAGTGGTAACAATGTCCACCACTAGTCCCAATGGAATAGTGATGAACTGGTCAACTAACTCCAAATGAATGTTACTCTTTTTTAGCAGAGGTAAGTTCTAGGCTTTGTACATTTCTTGAGAGATTAATTTAACAATAGAAACTAAAAGAGCTTTCCAAGGCTCATTTCCAACAATTTGAAAATATATAAGAGGACTTCCAGGATCAAAGAATTTCCTAGGAAGATGGCCAACTTTAATCCAATTAGTGATGGCATGGGCTAATATAATAGTATGTGTTGAGTGAAATTTTTGGTTCAAAGAAAGCTTTGAAGATTCAAAATATGGTGAGGCATTTGGACAATTAGCCACTTATGGTTGTAAGAACTTGGTTGGACTATTGGTTTTAAAGAAGGGTATCTTCTTTGATCAGTTGTCCAAACTAACAGTAGGTTGAGGATTGATAGCCCTTGCACCGTTACGTTGTTGTAGCTGGGTACGAAGCTTGTCCTACATAGTTAGAGTAGGTGGTAATAGAGCTGAGGGTGAAAGAGATGCAAACAAATGACAGGGATAGTATGTATGTGGAACATCACCCTGAGGAGAAGAAGTTCTATAGTACTTGGGGGCTTGGTAGTGAGGTTGAAGAGCAATGTGACTAGTAGAGTCACATGGAGAGATCAGCTACTAAATGTAATACCCATATGGGTTAGGTTGATGGTAAGGATACTATTGATATGATGTTGGAATTCTCCATGATTGTGGGTGTTGCCACTATTGATACTGTCCATTTGGTTGTGGTGGAGCTCCACTCGGATAATATGTTAAGGGTTGGTAAAACTACCTAGGGTTACCTTGAGGATAAGATAACCTTTTGGGTGTTTGCCATCTATTTAATTGTGGGTTTAGTGCATACACCTCAAACGTTTGTAGATGTGACACCACTAGGCAACATCCCTTAGGATGGTCATATTGGAAAATCTCACATCCATCATCATTGTCCATGTCTGAATCCATAACCTCTTCAATGACAGCAACCTTGCCCTTACCTTTGTTACATGTATACTTAGCTTCTTTCTTTTTCCTCCTCTCTCAATCACTACTTGGTTCTCTAGACTCCTCTACTATTTTTAGGATAATTTGAAATTTTTCATCAAGGAAGTTCCACATTTGATTGACCTTTGTAGATACTTCTAATGCAAATTTTTGAATGGGCAAAGTCTTTCTATTCATCATCTCTTCAAGTGGTGACTCTTCTTCATCTTCACAAAATCTAATTACCTTCTTTTGAAGAGAAGGATCTCTGTTGTACTCCTCCGCACTTTCTCTTTTCCTCAACTCACCTTCCTCTTGGCAACTAACTCCAATAATCTTTGTATTTGATGGACTCTGAGCTCAAATAGCCTTCCTTGGGCATAAGTCCCAAGGGTTCTTCACGTTTCGTACCTAAGCCCATCTATGAGATGGCGTAGTTGTTCATTTTCTAAGTAACCATGGCTAGGGAAATGATGTAATAATGTATAATATTGGCCCATGGTAGCATCCAAGGGTTCATGTCCTCCTTGTTTCCATCCTTGGATTTGCTAATGCAAGTTAGACACCTAGGAGTATGTTTGATACTTATCATTGAATAGTTCTAACATGGTACTCCATCAACGAATGGATTTTGGTTCTAAGAATCAGTATCAGCTTTTCACTTCCTTGATTAGTATTTATGAAAACACCTTTAACTTTTGCCACTCATTTTCTATATTTTTCAAGGCACATGCATCATGGAATGCTTGTAGATGGTTTTGAGGATCAACATTGTATCCCCCTTCAAATTTTGGGATGTTATTCATGTATAGTCTTTTGATCCTACTATCCTTCTAGTGCCTTTTTGGGATCCTAACAGCCTCTATTATATTTAACATACTTCGGGTGGCGAGTAGGGGTTCATCGTGATCACTCTATCTATGGCATCTATGATGCCTATGTTATTCCCTACTCCCCCTTCTTTCATGATGTGTTTCTTTGGAATGTCCTTGTCCCATTTCTTTACTATCTTGTCGATGATTTCTATCTTGCCTACCCATATCCTCATGGTCTCATCCTTTGTGATTACATTCAAATCCTAAAGAAGAGGGGGAAGGAGATGATGAAGGTGAAGAGGAAGGAGGACTAGCACCGTGACAGCACCTATCATCTTCTCTTTAGTGGTCATGGCCT
Organism: Gnetum montanum; assembly: GCA_015680685.1. NCBI lineage: Eukaryota > Viridiplantae > Streptophyta > Gnetopsida > Gnetales > Gnetaceae > Gnetum > Gnetum montanum. The sequence goes on along the minus strand of MNCI01020942.1, from coordinate 227,034 downwards.
CGATTGTGGTTACGATCAAAATGTCTATCATTGTCATGCATTTGTGTTCCTTTTTTAGACCCTTTGTGTCTATTGGTACCCGAACCTAGGTTATGAATAGTTGAATGAAGATTCTAATACCCAACTCCTTGACTGAAGTCAACAAGAGGAACATCATTTTGTGGAAAACCTCCCAAGATAGGTTCACCACTTTCATTTTCACTTAGGACATAAGGGACATCCTAAGACCACTTCCCCATCATGGATTTGTAATGTCTCTCCTATTGCAAATCCCTCTATCGTTATGCCTTCATGGATCAATAATCTCTCGAATCTTGCTCATGCACAATGTACTTTGATTGTAAGTGTTGCATACCAATTCATGTGAGAGCACAAAGAAGCATGCTTGGGATCGAGTGATTAGGAGGTAACACTATGTTACCTTCTAAATCATGCCATCGTAGCTATTCATCTTGGTGGAGGATAAAGGTAAAATCTAGTACATACTCATCAGGATGAGCGTATACCATGCAAAATTGTTAGGGCACTGGCAAATCATCATGTGCACCCCACCTCTGATTGTTCATGGTGTCAAACCTAGTTGGTGAAGCACTCTCATAAGAAGAAGGAGACATGCTTGATTATTCAATGTGTGATACCCTTTTTTGGTAATTGTAAAATGGTTGATCTTAAGGGTTCATTCCAATGATGGAAATATTTCCTAAGTTCTAATCAATACACAAACAACAAAATCCCTAGCAATGGCACCAATGATGAGTGACGAGGTACTCCTACGTCCAACCATACAAATACGAGTGTTCATGCATGATTCAATTGAATTCAAAGGATTTAGTGCTTATGCAGTTACACAGAATAAGGATGAGTTATGCAATCATTGCCTTCCCAAGCTTACTTGTAAGACATAATTTTATGGTTAAGTAAACTTAAGGTATGTGGATTTTATTATTTTATGTTTATGTTCTTGATGCTTAAAAGAGAGAAATGAGGTAATTTAATAGCTAACTTGATTCAACTAATTAACTATCTTCTAACTGTCCTAAAACCAGCATCCATTCCCACTTTCTAGACACATCCTGAACCAGTGTAACACTACTCGGATTAACAAATGCTAATCGTTATTGGGTTACCAAGTGTTCCATGTATGCTTGAAGTGGTCATGCTGAGTGTGATAATTCATTGATAATTGAGAATTAATAATTCTATGAAATAACATTAAGTAACTATTGAAAGTATCAAATAATAGTAAATAACATGAAATGCAATAATTAAGATATTCTAAATATTGCAAGGTTTATCACAAAGTTCGTCTTTATTTCCAGACATAAGGTATGCTCAAGTACATAATGCTTGAATAAAGATCCATTCAGTTTATGAATCCTATTGTAGGTACTTAGAAGTAATTCTAACTCTAGAATAGAAAAATTGCAAGAATTCGGCTAAGGGACTAAAAACTAATGCCAAACCAAGTGCCCCTATCTCATATTTATAGCGAACAAGATAGGTTCCAACATCGCATGTCCAATATTGCTTTGACATATATGATATCGAGAGTCCGATATCGAGGGTTTGATATCGGGACTCATCAACTGGCAATCGTTTCCTTTTATTGTGTGGACCGGAATGGCCTAAAGCTACCAACACATGCCATCAACTTATGTGGCTCGAAATGGCCTAAAACTAGTAAACATTAACATCAACTCATTGCATCATTAGCATTGAACATAACCAATAAATGTAGAAATCTATACATCATACACTTCATATAGCAAAAAGTCCACTACATCTCATACCAATAATTATACATAGCATGCTCGTTAGCACCATATAGAAAAAATACACAAAAATGTAAAAATGCCTAATGACAGGGCTACATTAGGATCTTCTTAGCAAATGGTGCTAGGTGGGTGTGGAGGGATTTATTCATCCACTATGCCACTAGGGCCTACAACATCACCTACTACCTATCATCACCAAAAAAATATTCATCTAGTAGAAAAAAATACAATCCATAAACTAACATCAAAAAGCATGAAAACAACATAAAAATATAACCTAAGAGGGTCTCACATCGACCATGTCTAGAGGCAAGCTATCAAGGCCCTCCTCTAAGCATCGGAGGATCTCAGCCTTAAATAGCCACATCTAGTCCTCCTAGCCAAAGTCAACTTCTACAATGGTCTTGCCTTTGTCCATGGAAATCCATATGGGCAGCTGCATAGAAGAGGTGGTAGATGAAGTCTTATTTTAGGGCATGATAATCTCCCTCTCTAGGGAACCACTAACCATTGTGTGGTAAGTAAATATCTTGAAGGCATACCTCTTGTCAATTACCTCAACAAACATCTCAAGGCAGCGACGATTGATGGACTCTTCCTTGAGTTGTTGAAGATATGCATCTTGCTCACACTTATAGTGGTGTTTATGGTTTTTCTATGTATGCCCTCACTTACATACCTTAGCACTAAAATTTTTCCAATCCTAACTTTTCTAGGCAAGCAGATCCATCTATAATTAATACTTAATGATCTCATAGGTGGCCTTGTTCTTGTCCTGAATGGCCAATTAGTACCTAGCATAGTCGATCTCTATAGTCCACCAGGTACTATCTCTATGTGACTAGGTAGATAAGAAGTCATATCAGAACTAGATGTACCTAATTTTCTTATCTTAGCTTGCCACTCTCTGCTAAAGTTCATGCACACATTTCTACAGGTGCTTATTTGAGTGCTTGCAAATCCATAATGCTTTCACACAAGAAAGCATGCACTTGCTAGTGGCCTCATACACATAGTGGAACACTTGCTTCACTTCAAGAGGGTACTTGGGGATAGCATCTACTTTCTTCACCTAACTCAAATCCCAACAGAGCTTAGAATCTATTGGCATGCGACAAGCAAATCAACATTAGAGATAGACTAAGCATCAAAATTGGTAAAGAAACATAAGCAAATTAACATCATATGCATATTGAGCTTGGGGTTTTCCTAATGTAGGTGGTCTACCAAATCCTCCAAAATACCTTCCATGAAGGCAAACTTGTTTGGCATCTTTACCCATGGCTTCATGCAGTAGGTAGATGCAGATGATGAATCACTAGTAGGTATGTCTAAGGTTGTAATCCAACATTGCAATAAGCAACAACTAAACAACAAAAGATGCAAGAGCAAAATAGCAACAATAGGTGGTAACTTAATAACAATTACCTAGCAAGATCTTAGGTGTGAGAGCAAGGGGATTGCCCAACATCACACCATCAAAGAGGCTAGAAAAATCACCCTCATTGGGGTGGAAGAGCCCCTCCACCTCATACAACTAAAGAGCATCTACAGCCTCATGTAGCTCCTCCTTGTGTGCCTTCTCCTTAGCTTGAGAAGAGGCTAGCTCTGCCACTATTATTGCCACTACTTCCATAGCCCTCTTGCCTAATTCACAAATATAACATTTTAGCATTAGCATAACATAGAGAAAAACATAAAAAAATATAAACATAAAAAATATATACCAAATGCATATATGCACCTACTAACCTACAACATTTGTGCACAAGCTTGGGATCTTGAGGTGGATCTTCTTGATGCTTGCCTGTCTAACTATAGGAGTAGCCTCCTCTACTAGGTATGGTTTCTTAACTTTTTCCTTGGAGGATCCCACTATTTCCGCAATATAGTGGTTAACCTTGTTCAAATTCCTAATAATAGTTGGGGGGACACTCACCTACACTATCATGAGAATAGTGTGACCACTCTAGATGGCCTTTGGTCATTACTAAGTACAACTCATTGATTCTTTTTGGGAGGTCTTGCAAGCAAGTGGTTGTAAACATATGCATCACCCTAGGCTTAGACAGCTAGCTGCTCACAATCTTACACTACCTAACACCCACTATCTTGGAGCACTAGAAGCTCTATGAACCTTTGTAGATACACTGCAAAGAATGTGAAGTGTATGTGAGACCTCACCTAGAGGTTGTAGCTAAGCCTAATGTTCTTTGTGTGTAGTCTAGTGGCAATGTAGGAGGCCTAGTTAAACCTTGTGTCCTCCTAAAGAACCTTCTTCATCACTCCTACCTACTTCACCCTAAGTATTTCTCCTTGGGAGAGCAACTTCAAGAAGGCATGAGCATGAAAAAGAGGGTAGAGCTCCTAGACCTCACACACATGCACATCTTTAATCAGGATGTCTTTGTGAGATTGGATGACTCCTAGCCACTCCTCAATCTCTCCTCTATGGTCCACCTCTTTGTTGTCCTTGTCAATGACTAATAGGCTATCGGTGGAAAGGTAAAAGAGGTTAGTAAGGAGGGCCTTGTTGAATTCCAAAACTACCCTCACTCCACTCACATAGGTGATGAAGTGGCACACATCATTACTAAAGAAGTCCATGATGCTGACCATTTTAGCCACCAAAATTCTTGGGGTAAGGGCCAAAAATAAGTTTATCATCCCATCATGCATGAGCTGATTGGTTAATGCCTCTAAGGCTTGGTGGCACAACCAATGCTATGCCCCCTCCACATCACCATACTTCATAATGAGGGTGGCCTTAGTGTTGCTTGTGTTTCCAACCATCACCTCTCCTAAAGCAACTACAATTGCAACATAGGCAACAACAACATTAGCATTACACAAGAGCAAATCAACAAGTGCACATGTGAGCAAGCACAAAAAAATAAAATAAAATAGATGCTTATGTAGAAAAAATGGTGTGTGAGATGGATGAGCTGATAATGCAAGAATCTCCTTGAGGTTAAGCTCACCACTAGCCCACCCCTCATCAAGCCAATCATAGGCCTTGCACCCCTTGAACGCCTTTGAGTACCACCTTGAGTAATCCTTTAGATCATCTACCATCTATTCAAGGACAACCTCCTAAACATTCAGACTAGAGGAAAACATCTCTAGGGTAGTGCAAGTCAAGGAAAGAGCCTCTTCCTCGTTGTGGAGACCCTCATTATCAACTTTAATTTGGCATTAAGCATGAGTAGTTAGCGGTTAGCAAACTTAACATGAGTCAATAAAGAGAAACACAATGCAAAATCATAGCACTTACCCTCTTGCATAGTATACAATTTCAAATGGATTCTAGAACACTGTATGCACATGTAGAGCAATAAATAGGGTGTTTCTCCTATTGTAGCAAGCAAACTCTAGAATCAATCAAATCTTGGATAAGGGACGAGTGCCCCTAGGGCCATGGCCTGAACCACTTGCTCTATCATCACTAGTAGTAGGTTCATTAAATATAAATATTAATATTCCCTAGTTGGTCCTAGGTAGCAATGTCTTGGTGATGACACCTGTAGCCTTTGCTACTAAGTCTAACCACATAATCATACTAAAGTACTGTAGCAGAAATGCCAAAAACTCGAATGCCCCTAGTCAAAACCACACTACCTGATAACCCACCCACATATCTAGTGTAAGTGTGTTGGGTACTAGCTTGCTCATAAAATAAAGAATGTTGATGGGCTCCACAATGACTAAGATAGGTTTTAACAATACCCTGCAACTGCAAAGGTAATCGGCATGGCATTGGTATACACTAGATGCAAATTTTGATAAAGATACATTAAATTAAACTTAGCAAAACTTTACATGACATAGCATAATTTAGTAAAAATATCTTAAGGCCCACTAGGGCCCCATGAGTATAGGACATCAATGAAACACCACTAAATTTGGGCTCCCAGTTCTCAACTGGAAATTTGACTAAGTGTCAAAACTTGACAAATTTTTCTAAGTGTTGAGACTACACTCCCCACTACTAAGACTATGCTTCAAACTATGTTGAAGTGTAGTCTCCAAAACTATGTTGACTACACTTCAGGACTACTATGTTGAAGTGTAGTCTCCAAAATTCCCCACTGCAAGTGTTAATAGTAGCTGCAAATATTTCTAAGTGTTTTGGCTATGCTCACCCTACTAGGACTACGCTCTAGAGCGTAGTCAGCATAGTAAACCTTGGAATGATCAATTTTGCAAATTTTCCTAAGCGTCAAGCTAAAGGCTGCTGAGCATGGTTGGGATGGATAAAATAATTTGGCAAATTTTCTAACTCCTGAGCCTATGCTTCTTACTATTCTCTAGAGCATATTTAGAGTAGTTTAGATGCATGCATTATCTTTGCTAGATTTTTCCAAGTGTCAGGGCTACACTCTCACCTTTGAGACTATGCTCTAGAGTGTAGCCTATAATGAGCATCATTTTCTGGCAAGATTTGCCTAACCCCTAGGACTATGCTCTAGAGCATAATTAGCGTAGTATGCTAGAAGTGCCTTTAGAAGCCTCCAAATCTTAACACTAACCTACTTCTCAACTCCAACATTCCTTCAACAAGCAAGATTAGTAATTTGCATCTCTTTTGCACCCTCAATTTTTCCCAAAGTTGTACCTACGCTCAACACCACTCAGGAGAGTGGGAAACATAGTCCTGAAGTGTAGTCTCCAAAACTACATTATTTTGCACTATTTCCAAGTACATTGCAATCTATTTAACACTCACACATGCAATCTTAGTAGCATAGTCATAATTTGTCCGTCTCACAGGGTCCATTGGAGCATGCCAACAAAACACCATTTTGCTCCAGTGGAAGTGTAGTTGGGGATAGCGTAGTCTCAACTACCCCTCTACCACATGGTGCCTAATCCATGATTCACACTAATCCTAGGCTTATAAATACCTCTATGCTTCATGTTTTAAGGGTTGGAATTTTCATTCAGTAGTTGGCATTTTGGCATTGGCACTCTTGCACTTGATCATCCTTAGCATCTTGACAAACCTTGGGACATCATTGAACACCATTGAACACCACTATAGCACCATTGTACATTTCCCAATGCACTACACATCATTATAGCTTGTAGGACATTGTGGCAGCCAACCCATTAGTCTTAGACTTCATGGTAACATTAGTTCTTCATAGCTAGACACCTTGAGATTATGACTACACTACCTACTATGCCTATTTGTACATTGCATACCTCCTAAACTTTTCTTTACAATTAACTATGCTCCCTCGCACCCACCCACACCCCCCACCTACGTTTGGATGATGCCTCTTGCTCGCTCACATTCTGTGCATTTTTCACATTTTTTTTACATTTTAGCATTCTACTGACATTTTTCATTGTTCAAGAACATATTCACATGTTTACATTCTCATATTCACATTTGAAACCTTTACTATGCTCACACCCGTAGACACCATAGACATCGCAAAAAAACATGTTACATTTAACACCCATTTCATTGTAATACTCATAAGTTCCAATTTGATCAATAATATTGTTCTGGGTGCCTTGCCTCTATTCCTAGTAAGCCCTCATGTAGAAGTGGGGTCAAGACTATGCAACCATGGACCTCTTGGTGTTTCATTTCAGCCTTCGACATTTTTGGTTGCTACAATCAACACATAAATTTGACGTGTTTGGTACTCACTGGGGTATAGCATGTTTTGCATAGAATTAGCAATTCATTTGCACATTTGCATATTTAGCATTACAAGCTACATGTTTTGGCAATTTAACATAAGCATTTTGCATTTCAAAGGTTTAGCATTCTTTCACAAAATTTTCAAAATTTTTTCTAACTTTGGGCAACGTAGTTTGGAAAAATATGAAAAATTATAACTCTAGGCTACCCCACAGGAGGATAGTCTAGAGAACACAAAATTTTTTTTCTAACTTTTTCTAACATTGAAAATGCTCTAGTAATTGTGGAGCATAGCCCTAGACCAAAGAAAAACAATTCTAAGAGAGTGTAGCCCTAAAATTTTTTTAAAATTTTCCAAAAACAAAAACCTAACAATCTAGCGCCATGCCCTATACACACTACACCTCCTACCACCATGCACTAAGCACCTACCATGGATGTAGCCCTTGTAGCCATGCCACTAAACATTCCCCATGGTACTACCCTACCCTGCAGATTACCACAACCTCTACCATGTGTCCTACCTCACGGGTGGTGACAATCATCAAACCCTTACCCCTACCATGCTCTCATCCTATCGTGATTTCAAAAAATATAACAGAAAAAGGGGTTAATCCTTTGCTATGCCTCTACCCTAAGGTGATCACCCATGGCCATCATTGGTGTTGCCATCCCTACCCTATGCCCCATAAGTGATAGCCCTAAGACCGTCGTAAAGCCTCAATTCCTACCTCTTCCTTACCCATTGCACAACACCACATAACAAAAGTTTTATTTTTTCATAGCCTCACATAGTCCTACGGACTTTTTCCCCCTATAGCCATAATGACCATTATGAAAACTAGTAAACCTTGCGGCCATCGATTTCAAAACCCCACATAAATGACATAGAAAAAAAAACCCTCCTTCTACAAACCAAAAACTTTCCTACCCAATGTGCATACCCTAAGGGTTGTGATGGCCCAAATAGCTACAATAGTAGTGGCTATTGCCATGGCAAGGCATCACCAACATAAGCCCTAAACCCCAAGTACGAGAAAACAAATGAAACTGTAGAAAATGACAAAAGGGAAGAGTGTAGTAGGGGTACTTGGTTGATGGTGGTCTCTTTCATTCCTCCACGCGTGCCCACAACAAGCATGCTAGTGCTTACTCTCCCTCACCCATGTTAGTCAATTCAGGGTGCTAGTGTTCACTTCAATGCAACATCCTAGCAACTACAGGATTCAAATTGCGCTATGCTCTAAAAACGTTTATGGTTTCAATTAACAATGAAAAATTTACCCATAGGTGAAGCACACTTTTATATCCCCTAGGACCACTTAATTTTTTACCTATCCTAGGACTATGATCTACAGTGCAAGGCATAGTTGGATGGGAGCATAGTCACTAGATTTAGAAAAATTTTTGTTTTCGGGTCACCCCAAATTTAGAAAAATTTTAAATTTTTCTTATTGTCCAATGAGCATCCAAGAAAATTTTTCTTTTTCAATGCACCAAGCCTTACTAAAATGATGCATCTAGCACACATTATGGTCCACTAAGACCTTAAACTCTCACTCCACTATCTACTAAGACCTTAAACTGGCAACCCCATGAGCTATTGAGGCCTAAAACCAACCCACGAATCCCTCTCCATCAGGCAAAGAATATTGGTCCATCCCTCTCCATCTAGCTAATTTTTTGGGCCACCTCATTAAGGTGACTCATTGTCAACTGATACACAGATGGATCTACCCCACTCATTCCTGCTCATTACTCTTGCTCACTCAAGAGCTATTCTTGGATTTTTCATAAACGCTCAATGGCTACTCAAGCCTCTGGCATTGTTTCTTGAGTGGGTGGTGGTGGCAAATGCTCCTCTTCTTAGGTTTTTTTTTGGCATTTTATATTTAATGATTTTAGACCATGAGGCCAAAGGAGCATGCTTGATGGTATCGTTGGTGTAGTGAAAAATTCCTACCCTTTTGCAGAGTTTCTGGAGGAGGCATGAAAAAGGCAAGGTTTTCCTTCCACATTCATTTTCTTTACAGTGCTTTTTGATCTCTAAGTAAATTAGTTGTGAAAGGTTGATAGGAAATTTCTAGCTTAGAGAAATGCATGCTCAGAAGGAGAAAGCAGTCACCTTACTTGGCCTCACCATTGGATTGAGGTGATAGGCCACAATTTTAAACTAAATTCGCTCCACTAGTGTGAGTGCACCATACTCCTTGCAGTCAACCTCATAGCATTGCTAGGTCCACTCTCTCTTAGCCTCAGGATCACCTTTCATGAATAGTTCTGCTAGCTATATTCTAATGTCAGGTGACCCAAGTGCTTGTGTGATAGCTTCTACTAAGTATGACACTTGAATGTCCTTAATTTTGACAATGGACCCCAACCTTCTATTTCTCCAAAAGAGATATGTCTCTCTCATGTACCATTCCCCATTGGATGTGATTACTAGACACATGTGAGAGGTTTGCAATTGAGTCTTAAAATCCGCTGGAGCTTTCTCAAGAAATGGCCCAAAGTTAATCTCTTGAAGAACTAATCATTGGATCTCTCAGACCTGATGATGTCTAGGCAAGGTTAAGTCAAAGTGACCTCAAGCCTTGGCATGAGTTCAAGCACTTCTCCTTACTATGATTATTTAGTTGGAACTTCTTCTTTTGGAATCTGTTAGATAAACACCACTTTGGGCTCCTCACAAAAAGGTCCCGTTGCATGGGTTGCTTCTGGCAGTTTCTGGACTTATTCTTATTGGCCCCTTCTAGCTCTAGGTTGCTTCTCCCATGGTTGAGAGGGTTTCCCTTATTGCAGAAATTTTTTTTGATGCCATATATAATCAAAATGAGACCATGGATTAACAATCATTGTGTAACTTAAAGCAATTAGGATACCTTTATTTCTTAAGGATAGTTACACTCAACTAAGTTGTGATTATGGCTAATTTAATTATTTTAATTATTATTTATTTATGTGTTATAATTAATAAATCATTCTAGAGGTTGTTAGAAGGATTAACTATTGAAAAGTTAATATTTATATGTTATTAAAGTTATTAACCCCTTTTGGGGAAGTTAGAAAAATTTTCAAAAAATTTCATCAGAACCTTTAACGTTTGTGGCCTCCATGATAAAGATCTTACCTCTGATAAGTGCAAGATCAAAAAGTAGAGTAATTTGGACAAACAATTGGGAAGTTATGGGCTCTAGAAGGTTTTGGGCTCTAAAAAATTACAAAAACTCCATGTGTTATGAGTAAATGAGAAAAAATTGCAAAGTGTTTAGTGATATATATACAATTTTTGGGTTGCATTGACAAGGCCTCATTGATGCAGCTATTAACCACTGTTGATGACTATTGACTTCGGTTAAACTTGCAAAATACAAGGAATTTATAAGTGAAATTGGTGTCAAATGAAAGCTTAAAAGGCCAAGAATAGTATGAAAATGTGAGAAGAGGGTGTTGAAGAAGATGAATGAAATAAAAGGTTAAGGAGCATTGAGTAGAATACTTAATGGAATATGCGAAAGATAGGATTGTAGCAATGTCAAAGGTAAGAGACCTTAACTAACCAAACCAAGAGCTATGCAAGTGGGTCCTCCTGATAGCAAGTTCATGTCCTTTTTCCCTTGCACAACCTCAACTGAAGAGTCCATGGGCCCTACAATTGATTTAATGGCATGATAAGTTAAGGACCAACCAGAAAGAATCTACTTAAGAATCCCATCACATCAAACCAAGACATAAAACATAACATAGAAAATGGTAGTGAGGTGAGTTATGGCAACATGGATGGATGATAGAGAAGGTGGAATGGAGTTTTGAATTGACATCATAAGAATTCCCTTGTGGAATTTATGTTTAAAATGATCCAAGAAGATCCATCCTCATTCCAAACCAAAACCATCCACTTTTAGTGACTTCGCATCATCACTCTAAGACCGATCCACTTACTTGAGATATGAGAGTGCTTCCACAAAATAACAACTATTCCACAAAGAGAAGAAAAGAGAAGTAGAAAGTGAGAGAGAGGGCCTCAGTTAAAGGGTACCTTCAGGCATAGGTGCATGCTGTTCAAGTCCCATAACTAATGCTTGTAACCTATTTATTTTTCCAAGGGGTGTGATTTGAATTTCCATTGTTTTTTCTTTTTTTTTTGAAATGGAAACCACACCATGTAAGGACTTATTCATGTCTAAAGGGTATGCTTTGAATTCTTGTTATTTTTTTTTTGAATTTTTGGATGGGAACCATACCATGCAAAAACTTTATTTGACTTCCCATTAGTGGTTGGTATGGAATAGTAAAAGTCCATGAAAAACACTCAAGAACTTAAGTAAGTAGAAGAGTACAAAGAGTATTGAGTTCCCTTGAAGTCACACCCTTTACAAACCCTTGAATCCTTCCTAATTATGGAACTACCAAGGTCATTGATTGATTAAAAGTTTCTTTAATGGAAGAAATCTCAAATTCCCAAGATAAGGAAAACCTTAGAGTTCATTGGATGGGTGAATGATGTGGACTCACTACATGTTCCATGAAAAATAAACCATGTCAAAGTCATTAAACATTAGAATTCAAAAACAAAAACCAAACATTGACAATCACAACACTAAGCACAAACCATCATTAGTAAACAACAATAGCAACACTATGTCCTATGGCAATAAAGTGATTTTACTATCAAAAATAAGGAAATATCACACTTGAACAAAAAAAAAGTAAAATATATAAGAAAGTGTAAAATAATCAAGAAAGATTCAAAATTACTAACAATGATGTAAAATTAGGAAGAATTTTGAAAATCCAAAAATTTGTAAAATAAAAAATGTGGAAAATAAAAAGTAGAAAAACTGAGAGGCCATTTGGATGGTTATCACAAGTGGCTATCTCCCCCATGACTAAGTTGGAAAGAGGAGATCTAAAAAATGGAACATGATTGTCCCTCCCTTGAGGTGGTAGTTGCACTGGCTCATCTTGGTTCTAGGAAAGGCTTTACTTGTTGGATGTTGACCAACTACTTTTTATTTGGGCTTTCAAGTTTGTAGATTATCATGGCCCTAGATGGAAAGGTTTGATCAATTATATAAGGTCCCTTTCACAATTTTTGGAATTTTTTCTTTCAAGGTACATGTGTGAGGTTCTAGTAGAGGACCTTATCTCCTGGTTGAAATTTTACTTTCCTAATTTTAAGGTCATGATGTTGCTTGCTAAATACCTTGTTCATCCCATTCAAGGATAGGGCCACTAATCAATTTTCATCTAGCACATTTAGGATGATTAATCATTTTCTTTGTGCTAGACTTAGGTCAAGATTTAGATCATAGGCTATTGAGAGTGTACAGAGCTCGGATTGAATCGAGAGCATTGGAAGTTTCCTATATACTAACTCATAGGGAGAATAGTCAATTGGAATTTTCCAAGTTGAATGAAAAGCTTAGAAAGCATCGCTAAGTTTGGTCCTCCAATCTTTCCTATATTTGCTAATGATCTGCGTTAGTATTTTTGTGATCTCCCAGTTGGTTACTTCTACTTGACCATTGGCTTGGGGATGATGGGTGATTCATTTTCTAAAAGTGGCACCTATGAAATGAGTTTTATTATCAAAAATTAGTGAATGTGGCACCCAAAACCTATTTATAATATTTTTTGTATAAATTTAGTAGTAGTGGATGACATACAATTAGCAACAACTGCTACTTCTATCCATTTTGTGCAATAGTCAATTGCTACTATAATATATGCCTTTCCACCAGACATGGGTGTGATGGGACCCATGAAGTCAACACCCCATATGTCGAAAGGTTCAAGTGGTTGAATCCACTATTGAGGACTTCCATGCAAGTGATCATCCCCTTGTCTTGTTAACAACATTCACAAGACTTGACAAACTAGTGGTCATCCCTAAAAATTGTAGGCCAATAGTATCCTACCATTAGGATTTTTATGGTTGTGCATCTCCCGCATAGTGACCTATGGAAGGTCCTTCGTGAGCATCCTAGAGAATGTGCAATTGATCTTCATCAGGGATACACCAATGAATTAGGCCATTGACACACATGTTATGAAGGTGTCCATTAATTTCCATGAAGTATTTGACCATATGAAGAACTTTTTGCTTCTTTCTAAAATCCAAATATTGTGGCATCTCCTGAGTGAGAAGATAGGTGAGGATGCCATTGTACCATGTTGTTTTTGTATGCATTTGTTCACTTATAGCTCTTGTAAAGAAAAGTTCATTTGGAAACTAATCAGAGAGCAGGCTCTCTTCCTCTTTATTATCCCATATTAAGTGAGAGAGATGGTCAATGGCCACATTCTTAGTTCCTTTTTTATCTACCATCATGAGATCAAATTCTTGCAAGATCACAAGCTACCGTATGACACAAGGGCTCACCATTGGCTTATTCATGAGGAAGCAAATTGCACTGAGATTTGTGTGCATAAATACTTTATATCCAAGCATATAGTATCTAAACTTTTCCAAAGCATACACCAATGTCATTAGCTCCTTTTCCGTGGTGGTGTAGTTTTACTGTGCTCCCACAATGAATGGATGTAATATGGACATTTCTTATCGTTTATCTACATGATCACTACTCCCAAGGCATAGTTAGATGCATCCATCATGTTATGGAAGGGTCTAGACTAGTCTGATGCTTGTAGGATTGGTGTTTCTATGAGTTTTTCCTTTAACTGTTAGAATTCATGTTCACATTCCTTGGTCCAGATGAAAGGTGCATGTTTCTTTGTAAGCTCTACCAATGGCTTTGCGAGCTTAGAGAAATTCTCTATGAATCATCGATAGTAGCTAGTATGCCCATGGAATGACTAAAAATATTTAATGATCTCTAGTTGGCATGTTATTCCTTAGATGACCCTTATCTTTTCTAGGTCTACCTTAGTCCCTTTTTGCAAAATTCAGTACCCTAGCACAATGCCTTCTTGGACCATGAGATGGATCTTTTGCCAATTGAGCCGTAAGTTTGTTTCAACACATCTCTTCAATACTTACTTAATGAAATCCAAGGCTTGATCAAATGTAGCTCATAGGTGGAGAATTCATCCATGAAGACTTCTACACCACTACTAATTTTCTATTGGAAGATATTAAGGACTGAGCATTGAAATCTTGCAGAGACATTGCATAGACCAAATGACATCTTACAATATGCAAAAGTCCCCTAAGGACTCATGAATGTTATCTTGGCTTGATCTTCTAGTACAATTTAGATTTGGTTATAGCCATTATAACCATCTAAGAAGCAATAATAATAATGCCAAAATATGGTGTCCAATACTTGATCCAAAAATGGCAAAGGAAAATGATCTTTAAATGTTGTCATATTTAATAACCTAAAATTAATGCAAACCCACCATTTTTCATCCTTCTTTGGCATAATTATGAGTGCTCTAACCCACTCACTATCCACAATAGGATAGATGAACCCCACCTTGAGAAGTTGTTCAATTTTCTCTTTGACAATATACTTCAATTTTGGAATTCTATTGCCTCTGTGGCTACCTTCTAGGCTTCATGGCTAGGGTAGTGTAAATGTGATGTTGGCATATCCTTGGATCAATTCCTATTAGCTTAGGATATGACCAAGCAAAGGTTGTTGTCCACTTGTTAACTACATTTGACAACTTTTCTTTTTGTTTAGGAGAAAATTTGGCATTAATTATGATCAATTTACCATTGTTCAAAAATGCATATTCCATGCTTTCTGGTAAATTTTTTAGCTCTAAGGGATCTTGCTTAAAGTTATTAGGGATTTCCAACTCTCCCCAACATGTATCATCATCTTCATCAAAGATTTGGGATTGAACTTGTTCAATTTTATCCATGCCTTCAACATAAGCACATGTTAAGCTCTTAGTTGGTTCCATGCATAATCTGTTGCTATTTCAGTTAGCTATCAGTGACTGGGTTCCCTCTTGTTTTGTGGCTACTGCATATAGACACCTTTGAATATTGATTTCTTGTGCAAACTGATTGTATGTTTTAATGTGTGTACTTTTGATTGACCAAATCTTTTGCATGCAATTGCACCCCTTATCGCTGTATGTGATGCATGGAATAAACTTCCTCTTAATCTTGCCTAGTTCATTTTCCTTGGATATTTCTAAAGATAGATCCCTTATACCCATATGTGCATCGACCGTGCTTAACCAAGCTCTTCCCATAATGATGGGAAAGTCACTTTTATAGTTGTCCACCCTGATCACTAGAAAAGAAGCAGGATAGGACCACCCACAAACTATGGTTACAACATCCTCTACTAATCCCAAAGGGATAGTAATCAACTGATATGCTAATTCTAGATGAATGTTACT
Source organism: Gnetum montanum (assembly GCA_015680685.1). Lineage (NCBI taxonomy): Eukaryota > Viridiplantae > Streptophyta > Gnetopsida > Gnetales > Gnetaceae > Gnetum > Gnetum montanum. The sequence continues at coordinate 211,278 of MNCI01020942.1, read as the reverse complement.
CTTCCTAAGAGGTGGTAGGTTCCAGGCCTTGTACATGTCATGGGAGATGAGATTAACTCCAAAACTAGAGTTAAGAAGAGCCTTGCATGGCTCATATCTAGTGATCTATAGGTAAATAAGTGGACTTCCTAGATTTGATCTTTTTGTGGGAAGATTGCCAACCTTGATCCAGTCAAAAACAATATGAGTTAGCATTATAGTGAAAATCCTAGGTGACACTTGATTTGAAGGGCACTTGAAGGTGTTTAATGTAGAGGATGAGAATGCTGGAGATGCAAGATAATTAGTTAGACTAGATTGTGAGGGTTGAAGAGGGCTACTAGGTTGAAAGAAAGGTATTTTTCTTAATTGATGGCTAGAAGGTTGATTACAAATGTACAGTTCTTGTAGCATTTTGTTGTTGCGGCTATGGAGGAATCTCATCCTACATCGATGGAGTAGAAGGTAACTAGGTTGAAGGTGGAGGTGTGTGTGTAGACTGATGTGAAGGATGATAGGGATATGGATATGGATTTTTCCCTCAATTAGATCGTGAATTTTTTTGATGGCACTCTAGAGGGTAATAGTGATGTTGAAATGATGTATGACTTGCAAAGCTTCTAGGGGAGATAGGTTGTTGAACATAGTACCTGTATGGATTTGGTTGCCTATAAGGGTACTACTGCCTTGGTGGTGGAATTACCCATGATTGTGGTTGGAACAACTGTTGGTATTGCTCATAAGGTTGTGAAGGAGTTCCACTTTGGTAGTAAGCTTGTTGCTACTAGTGGAATTGCCTTGGATTTCCTTGAGGATAAGACAATTGTTTAGGTGTCTACCTACATGTTAATCAAGGATTCAATGTATACACCCTAGACTCTTTTAAGTGTGACACCATAGGGAAACAACCCTTTGGATGTTCATATTGATAGATGTCACAATCAGTTTTATCATCAAAGTCAATTTCCACAACTTTCTCTACTGCTACAACTTTGCCCTTACCTCTCTAGTAGGCACATTCAGCTTCTTTTTGTCATCTATGGTTATGATCACTATTTTTCTCCTTGGATTCTTCAAAAATCTTCATGGCCATTTCAAATTTTTCATCTAAAGAGTCCCATAATTTATCAACCTTTGTCAAAATATTAGAAACAGACTTTTGGATGGGCAAGGTTTTTCTATTCACTACTTCATCAAGCAGTGAATCCTCCTCATCATAGAATTAGACCTCTTGTTTCCTAATAGAATGATCCCTATTATAATCCTCTGCACTTTTCCTTTTTGTGGCTCATCTTCTTCTTTTGCTGCCTTCTCAATCAATGTTTGGATCTGATGAGCTCTTAATTCAAACAATCTTCCTTGGGCATACACCCCAAGGGTTATTCTTGTTTCTGCTCTAAGCCTATCTATGATGTGGAAAAGTTTTTTCCTTTGAGAATAACCATGACTAGGTCATTGGTGTAAGAGTAAATAGTATCAATCCATGGCAACATCCAAGGGTTCATGTGCTCCCTATTTCTAGCCTTGGATTTTCCTTCTCATATTAGACACTCTAGAGTACATCTAATATTTGTCATTAAATAGCTACAACATGGTACTCCATCTGTGGATAGATTCTAGCTCTAAGGACTGGTACCAACTTTTAGCTTTCTTGATGAGTGTCCTTGGGAAAAGCTTTAGTTTTTTCCATTCATTCTCTATGTTCTATAGAGAACAAGCATGATGGAAAGCTTGTAGATGTGTTTACAAATTAGAGTTGTATCCCCCCTCAAATCTTGGAATATTGTTCATGTCTAAGCACTTAATTTGACTATCTTTCATATTCTTAGTTGGAATTTTAACTACCTTTGCAATGTTGAGCATCCTTTGAGTCACTAATAGAGGTTCATCATCATCATTGTGTCAATGACACCAATGATGGTTTTGGCCACCCCTTCGATCTTGCTGGCCTTCACGGCCATTATTGTCTTGTTGATCACCTTCATCACAATTATTTCCATGGCAGCTTCTATGAGACCTATTAGATGAATAAGAATGTTTAGAATCAAATGAAGAGGATGAACAGGAAGGTGGACCACCACTGCCACCACCACTACGGTGGCTACCATCACTCTTTTGCTTATTACAATCACCATCCTTAGATCCCTTGCTATTGTGATGCTTACCCAAGTCCCTATCTTGGCTATCGCTTTTTCCTGAATCTTATTTATGAATAGTGGATCATAGGTTTAGGTACACATCCTCATCACCAATACCAGGGGGTAGAAAATCTTCATGTTAAGAACCTTCAGTAGGAGGATCCTCATTGTCATCTTGATTTAGTAGGAACAAGGGATTAGTGTAATGCTTCCCCTTCATAGCCTCATGGAGTTTCTCTTGACGTCAATCTCATTTGCCATGTGTTTTAGTGGGATAGTAGTTTCAAGTGTCATAACTGTCCATGATGTATTCCTCATGAAGATTTACTATGCCCAACTTCTTAAGGGTTTTAAAAAGCATTTTGGGCATAGATCAATCAGGGGGTAAGACAATGTTTCCCTTCATATCACGTCATCACAACTGTTCATCTTGATGTAGGATGAAGGTGAAGTTTGGCACAAACTTATCTAAATGAGTATATATCACTTTGTACTCCTATGGGACCGATGGTTTTACATCTTCATGCTTGTGAGAAGAAAAAGACATTTTGTAATATAAAATAAAATGTCTGTGTGCTTTTATAATTCTATGTATAGTGGGATGATATTGGCCTTCAGGTCCATACAATAATATTAATAGTATTTATCTAAACCTAAATAGTGCACATTTCAATAAACAAAGTTCTTGACCATGATGCCAATGATCAGCGATGAGGTACCCCTACACCCAGCCCTACGAATCACAAAGCGTTCATGCGTGATCAAGTTGAATTCTATGGACTTTATCATTTTTAGTGCACTAGTCCTCTAGGAAGTGAATCTTTGCCTTAACGTCAATCATTGTCTTCCCAATTACACTTGTGATGTACATTGGTATGGTTAAGTGTAATTGAGGCATTTGATTTTTATCATTTTTTATTTTTATGGTTTTGGCACTTAAAGAAAGATAAAGTAGTTGGATTAACTAATTTAATTTAACTAATCAACTAATGTCTAACTAGTCTTAACATAAGCATCTAGTCCCACTTTTCATACATGTCCTGAACCCACATATTTGTTGTTGGATGACCAAGCACTACACTACTATGCATACCAAGCAATAATGCTATTGGGATAACCAAGTGAATACATGTTACACTCAAAGTGGTTGTACTTATGTGTGTAATCTATCTTGCTTAATTGCTCATTAACTTAATTTCTAGAAAACATTTAACAAATAATTGGAAATATTTAAAAAATAATTGAAAACATTAAATGCATAAATAAAATATTTATTCTATATGAAATTCTTCAAGGTTTATCAAAAAGCTTATCTTTATTACCACACACACTGTCGTGCTGAGGTACAACAATGCTTGAATAAAGATCCATACACTCGATAACTCTTGTTGTGGGTACTTAGGAGGAAAATTCTAACTTTCAAATGAAAAAAAATGCAAGAGTTCACTACAACTACAATCGCTAATGCCATAAATGTACTGGTAGGTGTTTGTTTATAGTCAAAATTTGACACTACATCGATGGGGCCTCGTTAATGCATGATAAGATGCATCAACTAGGCCTTGTTGACAAGGCCTAGTCAACGAGGCCTCATCAACGTAGCCAACTGAAAGCAACTCATCACTCATACTACTCATTACTATTATTCTTCCAAGGACCATTAATCTACTACCTCATGTTCTAATTATTCTTCCTATGCTCTAGACCCACATAGTAATGCATTAAATCATCCTCTACCACCTATTCTACCACTTACAATGCAAGGTGAGTTGTCACCACAACCTTAGTAGAAAAATGTCATCCATGTTGTTAATATGCACATGGACAATACTTTTAGATTCCTTAAGCACAAGCCTAAAAAATATTCTTTCTTTAGGATGATTCCTAAGCCTACACATAATGCTAATAAACAATTCTAAGCAAAAAAACACCTAAGAAATTCTAAGCAAAAAAACACCTAAAGAATTCTAAGCAAAAAAACAATTCTTTAATGCAACTCAACTTGATTAGTAGACTTAGCTGCCAAGGTAGACAACTACTGAAACCATTGTTAAGATAGTTATGGTCACACATGTAGTATCTAATTGACTCAAAACAAACACTCTTCCACAAAAGAAAATTGACCCTCATTGTCACTTAATCTATTTGCAAATTTCAATAAATCCATTATGCAAAGGCTTACTAGACTTAGGTTTACATGTGAATCTCATTTGATAAGAAGTGTACAAAGCTTGAAACTTAACCACATTAAAAATGAGAAACATTAAGTTAAAGCTTATGGATCAATCTATCATGGTGCTAGCAAGATAGATTATTTATGTTATGAACACTATTAGTATATCACCTTATCCTATGCATTTCTTTTTCATCCATGTTCTAAGCAACAAGGAAGAATTTTCAATCATCATGGGAAGATCCTATCTAAGCTATTATTTGCCAAAAAAACAAAGGTATTCTTTTTAGCAACCATTCCATAGTTTGTTGGCATTTTCACCTACATGATAGAATAAAGGATTCCTATTAAATGGGGCTAAAGGAAAATCAAACAATTCCAACACCAAGAAAAATATTACATAGAGATTAATCATAATATTTATAAAATTTATGCTAATGGTTTGGTGTTTTGGTATAGGTGGGATAATAAATATAAGAGGTTATCAAGGGTAGCACTTATAGGTGGTAAATCTTAGAGAGTAATACATATAGGTGGTACAAAGGGTAGTGGATAGAGTGGGGAGAAAGAGGTGAGGTGAAGGCATGATGGATGGGAGTGTTGGAATCCAAAATAAGTGAAACATAGTTACACCCCACAATAAATAGTCCAATTATAGCTTTATATAACTCAGCATTGCTCATTGGAATGGAACCCATGACCTAGAGCTTCCAAATCAAGTATCTTTCTAGTAGGCTAACACCTTATTGTTGGGTAGGGGATATAGAGGCTATTAATTTAGTAGATATAAGGGAAATATTGGGTTTGTAGGAGCTATACATAGGTTGTTGTAATAAATAGAATAAATATGTGATAAGAAGAGGTCAAATTCTATCATATACAAGGGATGGAGGCTATTAGCCTATTAGGAGAGAGTGGTAGGTATGGTTGTTATTAGTTTCTTTCATACATGTGGTAGGTATTAAGGTTATATATTATGTGGGATTTCAACATGTGATAAAGATTTGACAAAAAATCTTAAGATTAGACATATTACCTTTAGCTCTTATTCAATTAATCATATTTTACACATTAGGTACATTGTGGTTTTGTAGTGGGTAGCATATGTTCCTAACTCTCATCTTTTAAATCACTATCTCATCTACTAAATTTTCTATTAATTTCAAACACCAAGGTATATGATAATATGAGATGAATAGTTATAATCAACTAATGTGCATTCTTTTTATTTATGATCATGTTGATATTTGACTACTAGGATGCTTAGAAACATTTTGGTTGTTGGTTATTCAAAGGAAAGAAGGGTAGGATCTTGCTACAGAAGGATCTACTTAACTAGCTTTTATGTATTATTTTTGCTAGATTTTCATCTGTTGGAAACCAAAGATTTCATGAGTCATGCATTCAAAAATGAATCTTGGAATTTCACTCAAGCTTAGGTGATTCCACAAGGGCTCAAATGTTCCAAAAATTATAAAAAACAAGCTTTTTGAGTTTAAAATATAAGAAAAAATCTAGTTTGATAAGTTGTGTTATTGCGTGTGCATCAATGTAGAGGTCTATATATGCACATATGCATTAGTGCATATTCCATTATGCATATGTGTTAGTGCAACCTATAATCTACTACTATAAAAATAAGCTTAAAGGCCTTATTTTTCTTATTTCAAGTTCAAAACATGAAGGTAGTTTTGCCATTTGAGAACACCTAGATCTTCCAAGAGTCATATCTTGCTTGTACAAAGTATGATTGAACATGTTCTTCCAACATTGCACACTTGGAGTTGAAAACTAGTCATGGGAGATAATTGATGTGAAAAATTAAAAAGAAAAAGCCTAAAATTAAAGATTAGCATACAAAATAATATATTAAGTATTTAGGGATGTCAAACATGAGAAATATTACATTTTTCAGGCTAATGTTTTACCAAGTGATGCTAATCATATGGTTCAAGAAGGGTAATCATGTAAAATTAGTTGATTATCAAGTCTAATCAACATATTTATTAATCAACTATAGATGACACATAAACATAGATACAAGGAATGTGAACTAAGGCAAGGAAGAGAGAAGAGGAATAGAATCAAAGAACAACTTAAGAAATAATCCAAAAAATAGCCCATGGAGTAGTAAGCATAATTCAGGGTCAAAGCCTTAGAACTTGAAGTTGAATTTTTCATAGAGGTTTGACAAAAAGAAGAACATGCATCCATTACATTTCAAGTGAATCTATTAGGGAGTCTAATTTAGTCCATTAGCATCAAATGAGTGCATAAGGATATTTTGGTGAAATTAAACTTTTCCTCATTTTTGAAGCTTACATCAAATGATTTTGAAGTTATGATGCAAACATATATTGATGTGGCCTATCTTAACTAATAGTAATGATTAGTATGTTACTGAGATATATTTTTTGGAAGAAAAGACAAGATTATTGCTAATTAAAGATTGGGAACACTCAAATCCCATACATAGTGGAAGCCATCATCAAGACAACAAGGTTTCCTAACACTAGGTTGAATCTACCAATGATGTCTATCTACCCTAAATCCTTGTATCAATAAGAGGGTTAAGATTATATTTGACACCAACACCAAGGAGTATAAAACCTTGAGATTGTCAAAGAAGATTCTATCCATAATAGCCACTTGATGAGTAGTGGGTACCCCCTATGCCCAACCATATGAATCACAAGTGTTCATGTGAAATCCGATTGAATTCCATGGATGGAACTAGTGTAGTATCTAGATTATTAAGCATTTATTGTAGGTCACTATCTTCCCACTTGGACTAGTGGTAGCTTTATCACATATGATTTAGTCCAAAGTGAGGCACATGATTATTGATGTTGTGCGGCTAAGGCTAAATTATATAAGAGAATGAAAATTAATTATATAATAAGCTAGCCTAAAGAAAATGAGTGTCCATTTCCAACTTATGATACATGTCCTAAACTCATGTACCCACTACTAGGATTACCAAGTGTTATACTACTAGGTGAACCAAGCAATAACGTTGCTAGGATTACAAGCGAATACGTGTTTAAGCTTGAAATTGGTCATGCTCATTCTATTGATTAATTAACATGCATGGAAATGTAAATATTAAGGTAATTAATTGGAAAATAAATTACATTGAAAGTAAATCTATTTTAAGTTAGAGTGTTGCAATGAATATGAATCAATCTTGATCTTATTTTTATTCATTGAATGTGTCCAAGTACAATGCCACTTGAATAAGACTCCATACAATTGACTCAAATCCACACTACATGCACTCACTAACTATTTGCTAAGATTACAAAATAAAATTGCAAGAGTTAAACTATGCTATTGATCAAATGGTGTCATATAGGCGGTAGGTGCTTGCATATTTTTAGGCAAATACATGCATTACGTCAATGAGGATGCATGAACACATTTAGCTACATCGACGATAATGTGTTAGTAGGAATAAGTTGATGCAGATGTGTCAACACATCTAAGATGCATTGCCAATTAATGCATCAACGCGTCTTCATTCACACATATGTGTTGACACATCTATGATGCATTGATGAGGATGTGTTGATGAAGTTGCTCAACATATCAAGTCTCATCACCACTTATCATCTTATTTGACAATGCAATTAGCTAGTATGAACTTGTTCCACACCTAAGCCATGATGGTTTAAAAGGAAGTTGATGAGTCATGAATTTGTTGGCTGTGATATCGCTATCGTGATATCCCAGTGGCTGTGATATCGCTATCGTGATATTCCAGTGGCTGTGATATCGCTACTGTGATATCACAGTCGTGATATCATACGGGTTGCAATATCACGTATGCAATATTACAACCAAGATATCATAGTCGTGATATCACATCAGCCGCAATATCGCGTACGTGATATCACGTATGCGATATTGTGGCCTAACTCAATTTCTATAAATAAGAGGCAGCTTTTCTTGTTCTAGCATCTAGTTCTTAGTTCCTTAGCTAAAATCTTGTAGTTTTATCATTCCAGAGATAGAATAATTCTCAGTGTATGCCCGTAGTATGGTGATTGTAATTGTACGGCATCCTTATTCGAGTGTGACGTACTTGGACATGCACATGACCAAAAATAAAGATCGAGATTACTTCATCATTGCATCATTCACTTAGTTTAATTATTTATTTATTTAATTTTTATTTACTACTTTCTTAGTTAATCTCTCTCACCCTTAAACTCCTATTAAACACAGAATGAGTACGACTTGATTACGAGCATTTAAGTGTGACTACTTGGTAACCTAGTAGCGTACCTAGGATCTGTGCTTGGTAATCCCAGTAGTAGTCGTGCACAAAGTCCAAGATGTGTACGGATAATCAAGGAATGGATGCTTATCACACTTAGGCTAGTTTAGACTCTCTCTCACCCTTTCCCTCTTTGCTTAGTTAACATTATTTTCCATTGCCTTTAGGAGTAGCATTAGATTAGGATCACATCATACACCTCACTCTAGACTAAATCATACGTGACAAAGACAATACTAGTCTAGGTGGGAAGATAGCGAACTATGACCTAAGGCTAACTATCTAGGTCCCACAACTAGTCCATATGCGGAGTTCGACTGGAACACGATGAAAACGCTCATATTCGTATGGTTGATTGTAGGGGTACCTCACCACTCATCATTGGCACCGTTGCTGGGGATGGTGCTAGTTATCTAGATTACTTATATCGTACAAGGTCACTATATAGGAATTAACGATATATCTTTTACGAAGAAAAAATTATAAACATCACATACAAATTCACACACAACTTCACAACAATGCCTCTCCTACCAGATTACGATAATGCCACACTTAGTTAGGAAATTCATTGGAGAACCAACAAATTATATGAAAATGAAGTCTGGAGTACTCAACCTTATGTAGGAATCCCTTACGTTTATGAACACCCAAACGATACTCAAAGACTCTCGTCATCCAACTCTAACACCTCTAGTACGGATGAGACATCCCATAGAATGAGGAGGCTCGAAAGGCCTAGGACCTTCTCAATAACTAACAAGAACTTACTTGGGGATGATTGGAAGACTTACAAAAGTCATAACGCATTTTACAGTTCCTTCTCTTCCTCTACTCCTTCAACATCAGATTGTGACGTGGATTACTATCTTTCAAGGGATCAGTGTAGAACTAAAAATTGAGCTCACAAAGGAAATCAAGAATGCCAACATAAATGAAGGCAACATCGTCCCAACACATGAAAGCATAACTTACCAAATGATGATGAACCCCTACTGGCCACTACAAGCCTAAAGCAAATACAGAAGGCCATTCGAATCTCTCGTAGGCATCGTAAAGAGAGTTGTCTACCTAGGCTCAATTTAAAAAACTTTGCTACATTTTCAAGAGGCTATGACTTAGATCTGCAACAACATTTACTAGCCTTCTATGATGCCTGCTCATGGAACAACATTGATAACAATTGGCAACAACTCAAGCTCTTTCCTATGACACTTATTGGCCAAGAAAAAGTATGGTATAGATTGTTAAAACCAAATTCAATACAACATTGGCCAACAATGGTAGAATTCTATAACGAAAGATATCAAACGTACGCAAGAGTGTCAACCTTGAGGAAACAAATCCAAGAGTGGAAACAAGCACAACATGAACCCTTGGACATGGCCTTAGAAAGATATTATGCACTATTAAACAATTGTCCAGGCCATGGGTTCTCCAAGGAAAGGCTAATGTACCATATCATTGATGGGCTTCGTGATGCAACAAGAGAAACCCTAGGGATGTATGCCCAAGGTCAACTATACGAACTACAAACCCATCAAGTCCAAGAGCTTATTAAGAGGGTAGTAAAAGAAGAAGGAGAAATGGCTAGATGGGAGAGTGTTGACAAACATCAATAGGATCAAAATCTCAACTTAACAAAGGTCCATGATCATAAAAGGGAGAAATCAACCTATCATAAGGAGAAAGAACCATCTTTGCCAGTACAACAATCATTGGATGAAGTCGAGGAAAAGATCGATAAGATGTTGGAATGGACATATAAAAAGTGTGGAGAATTTACCAACATTATTGGAGATAGAGTTTTGACAACCCAAGAAGCAGGACAAAACATTAGAAAATTAGAAAGAAGGGATAAGGAAAATAAGAGCTCAACTGCCAATCATACGTATGAATGCAACATATGCCTATATGATCATCCCAAGGGCCAATGCCCAATATTATTACATCTACATGAGCATTCAGGAAACACGTTTCATCCAGAGTTCGTACAGAGATACTAAAACACCTCAAAAAATATGAGGTCATCCTGGCTTCACCAGGCCTTGCAATCTGTGCATCACTATGGAAATTCATCGGGAGGAGAACATTCTGAGTTTAGGTTGGCCAGTTTGGCAAATTTTTTTCTTTGAGCATGGACAAGATCTACGTCATCCTATCTGTTCATTAGGGTACTCAGAAATGGCACGCAGAGTTGGAAGCAACATTTGGGGTGCACAAAGAATAGTTTGGCAAGTTTTCTAAGTCATGAACCCTGTTATGCTAAGCTACGCCTTGTAGCGTAGCAAGCTTGAAAAGATGACAACAAAACAAAGTGCTACGCTATGCTACAACACGTAGCGTAGCATGGCAACTGCTTCAATACCACTCCCCTCGCCCAATTACGAGTTTTACAACAATGTCCCTTTTCGTCAAGAAGTGGCACTGAGCTACAAGGCACAGTAAGGAGTAGAAATCCTGTGGAAGGGATAGAAGGTAGCTCAAAGGGAAGAATCAGTGGAGTTTGTAAAACTTACATCACAGGAGACAAAATTCGCAAATCAGCAAAACTTTAGTGACTAAGGCCATCTCCTACGCTACGCTAGGCTACATAGCATAGCATAGCAAGCATGCAATATGTAGCAAAACGAATAACAAGATGCTACACCAAGCATGCTAAGTTACAAAGCACAGCAAGGCATGCGGGTGGTTGTGCAACATCAATGCACTTCACCTAATTGAACCATTGGTATACATTTCTGAACACTGACGGTGCAGTTATGGCATGGAAAACCCACAGTTATGGCACAACAGACTCACGGTCACAATGGTCTTACAGATCCAACCGTCACACATGGCACATGTGACTCCAGTAAGTCAACAGAAGCCCAGGGCACATGGCGTCCAAATTGCCCCTTTTGGTGCACCCTCGATCTTATAAATATCCCCATCAGCAACATTCAAAGGGTTCGGTTTTGTTCAATTTCAAAATCTCTAAAGAAAAAGGCTCTCTCTCTCTCTCTCTCTCTCTCTCTCTAGCATTCAAAACAGAATAATTCTCCCTCTGGCACATTGCAACATCAAGTATTGTAAGCTTTCTGTTTGAAGCCACAAATAGTCAGCATCTTTAGATGGCACTCCATCCTATCCCCCTTTCTACCACCTTGGTAGAATCCCTATGCTGTCGACTCTAAAGTCCATGCCCGAGCACATGAACTACCTACTCTATACACCTTGGTTACTTTTAGGATCTCTGCACTCCATCATGCTGTGCAACTAACTGTATCCATTTTGGAAGAGCAAATTTGTGACTCCGGAGTGGTTCACCTTTCTAACTATATCCTACTCTATTTCCTGATATTATAGCATGTTGCATTATTTCCTGTTTCATTTGCTTTCAAGAATCATTTCGTTTATTTATTTTTAAGTATTACGACACATTTCTGTTTCTATTCTAAAATATATGTTGAAAAAGGCTATATTGACATCAATGTAAGTCCTTGTCTGATTGACCAGACCATTCAGGATGCCCCATATTTGCCCACACCCAGCACGACCCTCCCACAAGTACGAGGTCAAAATTATCGTGCCCGCCAACCCCTCGGTGTTTTTCAACTATCGAAGTTTTCGGTTGCTAAGGTTTTCTAGTGCTAGAAGGAGGGCCTTTTGGTGCCTTTTCCACATGTCACAGTAGTTCTATGAGCCTTCTGCACCCTGATACACATAAGTGTATACATGACACCCTTTGCGGTTGTTTGCACTTTGTGTGGTGAAAATCAGTCACCTCGACAATTCCTTGAGAGCCCCACAGAACACAAGGCCTTCAATCACCAGCTAACTAGCTCGTTTTATGGTAGTCTCGTGTGCGTACTATACCCCATCTTGTGTGGTATAGAGCAGTCACCTTGACGGTCCCTTGGGGATCTTGTGAGACATAAAGTCTCTGAGTGCTAGCTAGCTTGCCCATCCTATAGTAGTCTAGCATGCGTACTGTACCCCATCTCGCGTGGTACGGAGTGGTCTCTTCAATGATCCCTTAGGGATCCGACGAGATGCAAAGCCTGCTTGGCTGCTAGCTAGCTTCCTAGTCTTACGGTGGTCTTGCATGCTCTCTATACCCTATCATGTGCTGGTGTAAATGTGACACCTTTTTCGTGGTTGGTTACACTTTTTGTGGTGTAGGTCGGTCACCTCAACTATTCCTCTGGAACCCAGCAAGACATAGCCTTCTTTATTTTTCACTATTTTTTGGTTCCCTTGCTTGTTTGCACTCCTTCGCATAACTTTCGCCCTTGTTCACATAACTATTGCATAACTATCATAATAACTATTTACATAACTATTCAGCCTAACAATGGCTTTTTCAATAACTACGACTGATACCTTCAACGTGGAGGTTCCCTCCAACGTCAAGGTTCCCATCACGATCCAAGGCACCGCTGGTGACGAACAACTATTGAACCCGATGCTGGAGGCATGAAGATCTCTCAGGATCCAAAATTGAGGACCTAAGGGATTGGCCTAGTAACATGAGCATTACGGTTTCCTTTGTATGAAGGTGCAAGCTAATCTACCCTTAGATTTACATGAACTCGAAGAAAAATGTAGCTTTGAGTTCGCTTATTGGAATGGGAAGGAATTTGTTCCTACCCTGAGCATTCCTCTATCTTTAATGCAAGTGTACCAATGACTTCTAGACCAACTAATCTAGTTGGCCAGGCTTAGGTTGCAGTAGGACACAGCGTCGAACCTAGATGACACTTTCTAGGATGGGCAAGAAGAACTCGATTCCCAAATAGATGAGGGAGGTCCAACTGGTCCCGCACCTATCCCTCCTACCCAATCTTTGTGGGCTAGGCTGTGGTCTATCACCACTCCCTTTGTGATCACCCTCATGCTTCTGTAGCCTATGATTACAGCTGCCATGGGTAGCCACATCAGTCCCATGGTGTTCCAACACCCATTCTATCCTATTCCGTCTATACCATTTACAGTTAATCCCTCTTTGTAGGCTGTTCAATAGTCTATCCCCGTGGTGCATGATACGCCAATCACGGCTACCCAGCCACATGTGCATACTGTACCTACTTTGCAAGCATACATGATTGCTACCTCTATTCCTGCATTCACGTCTATTCCACCCACTATGGTGGGCCCCAGCCCATCCCCATAGTGGACCCCATTTTCTTCTCCACCTACTCAGCAACCGTCGCAAATGTCACACTACGTACATTCTCAAGCACACCAAGCCTTTCAGGCAGTGCAACCTAACATGGGGTAATGGTCCACGTTGCCGATAACACAAGCAGTCCATCTGACAGCCCAACCCATGGTTGCTGCCCTAATAACACCACCTACTAGGAGGTGGGCAACACAAGTAGCACCACTCACGGGGGTTGTCCCAACGATACCGCTGATGGGTTACATCATTACCCCTTCCATACCACAAGTAGGAGCTACCCCCATAGCTCCTCAGCCATCTACAATGTCACCAGGTTTGGATCAAGCATTTCAACTCATCCAGACTCTCACTGAGAAAATAAAACGACTCAAAGCTATGGTACAAGTCATGGACTTTTATCAGGATGACCCTGTTAGCCCTATAATCCCCATGTTAACTTTACCCCTAGGGATGTCTCTTCCCCACTTCATGAAGTACAATGGGGAGGGAGATCCCAATGCGCATCTTATCACCTTTAGGTCAGAGTCTTTGCTACTACAGCAATGGCCACACACGATCTTTCACATCTTCACCATGTCCCTAGTCAGGAAAGCCCTAGATTGGTATCGCGCATTGCCATGGTCATCCATTTCAACTCTGGAAGAATTGCTGACCCAGTTTGTGACACGCTTCAAGTATAACTTGAAGCCAAAAACCACACTAGATCAGCTGATGATTGTGAAACAAGACTTACTAGAACTAGTCCAAAAATTCATTCAATGTTGGAGCACGACCCTTAACGAAATCTATGAACCCATTGTAAAGGCTCACTTGCTAGTCATCTTTAAGGGTGCAGTAAATGACTTCATCAAGTCCAAGCTATATTACCTCACTCCTCAGTCTCTTAGTCAATCTTTTGCTTTGCTTACACTAAGAGCATACAAGAAATGGCAGAAGTAAGCAGAGACCATGCCTACATCGCTTATAAAAGCACCTTCGCAAAGAAGGAAAAGAGCAAAGCCCCAACAACCATTGTGGCCACTGTGTCGACTAAGGCTAAGCCCAAACCTAACAACAACAGTAGCAAGAATGGGAAGAAATCGACCACACTAGCAGCTAACCATGCACCCAAGCCGATCCATGTGCCACAACTTATTGCACCCACGCATGAGACATCTGCACAACCTAAACCCAACTTTGAGCTCAAATATCGCTCAAAGTACACCCCATTACCTCTAAAGCCCTCAGAGCTCCTGAAGTAACTGTTGGTAGTGGGGTACATCCAACATAAGCAGATGTCAGAAGAAGCAAATGCAAGACATTAATGCTACTACGAACTCCTTAGGAATCCCTTGCTAGCCCTGCCTAATAAGGATCTAGTTCCTAGGGATTTTAGGCTAGACAGGTTTTGTGACTACCATCAACAGTGTGGTCATAACATAGATTATTGTCTATCGTTGCAGAACGACATCCAAGGATTAATCGACCAGGGAAGTCTGAGGCTAGATGAAAGCAACCTAGTATGCCCTAAAAACCAATCTATGCATGTCTACATAGACCCCCTCAATGCGAATAATGCTGGTTATGTGATCAATGTTATTGGCATTGACAGAAACCCTAGGCCACCCTGACAACCATTTGTGATCCGTGTGCCTCGACATGATGCATTAGCCCCACCAATGGCTGGTCCAAGCTTGTAGCAGCCATTCATCCTAAAATTTTCACCATGGATACCTGCCTTTGTGCCATCTGTTAACGGAGCTATACGACCCCATTAGTTGATGCCTCTAACTCCATTTATCATTATGGGATTGATACCTTCGATGGCCCCTACCTCGCACAGCAAAGCTGAACGACCTCTTCGCCCTGCAAGGCGAGTAGTACACTGGGTAGACGAGACATCAAAAGGGAGTATGGTCAATAGTACCCCCAAGCCTATGCCTTCCTCCCCTGCATCTACACCTTCGCCCCCAAAGATGAAGGTCGACATGACCACGCAACCCGCATCATTCTGTAGACAAGGGTGTAAACCCAAATCTGAAATCACCTCTCCGTAGGAGATTTGTCTTTTGGGATGAATCATAGAAGAAGAAAATGTCAAACAAAAGAATGGTCAGGACTTCCTGGATGCCCTCACTCAGGTCAAGAAAGACCTAAAGTTGAAAAATGCTACACTGAGCTTGTATGACCTAATCATGACATCTGTACTCCACCACGAGGCTCTGATCCGCATGTTAATAGTGATTCCAGTGAATGAGAACATGCCAGCAGAGGAGGAAGCTATCCACTCGATCATGCTTCCCCCCATGCCCATAGAGTCCATGGTACCACAATTAACATTTCATGATGATGCCATTAGGAAATATCCCTAAGGGGGTCAGGTGACCACAGTGCCTCTCTTCATCACAATTCGAGTCGGTCAACATAGGATCCAAAGAGTACACGTTGATGATGGGGCCACCACGAACGTCATTCCCTTCCCCATTGTGGGCAAGTTAGGGTTGGTCAACCAGATCAAACTAACAACAACGTCGTGTTTGAGGTCCTTCAACGGGACATGCGTCTTGGTGAAGGGCATAGTTCACATAAACTTCATAGCAGGGGACCAATTCCCCACAAATGCAATGTTCATCGTAGTCGAGGAAATGCCCAGTTTTAACCTAATCTTGGGAAGATCATGTTTGGCACAACTTAGGGTTGTCTCCTCGCCTATACACTAGGAGATCCACTTACCATACGTAGGTAAGGAGGTGGTGATCCGTGGTGATGAAATAGTAGCACGGGCAATCAGCCAGTTAGACATGGAGCAAGGCTCAGAGGTCACAACCTCTGAGAATGGAGCACCTACTCATGCATACGTAACCATCAAATGGGAGAGTCGGCCTAGCAAGCCAGCCTCCAAACCAAAAACACATGGCTTGAGTTGCCCTTCCTAGTAGAGGACGACGATATGAACAAAGGTCCTAGTGAAACACCCCGACCTTACATTCTGATCAACCTGCGATAGGTTAGGAAGCAGCTATGCATAGCATAGCAACCTGACTACTTCCTACCTGATTACCACCCCTATACATTCATTGCTTCCTTACTTTGTTAACATGTCGCCCTACTGGCATGTTACGCTACGACCCGAAATGGCCTAAAACTAGCATCGTTACATTCCTCCTTGTTAACATGTCGTCCTTTTGGCATGTTATGTTAATGGCCCAAAATGGCATAAAACTAGCATCATCATTTTTTACTTCGTTAACGTATTACCTCTATTATGCTACAGCTTGAAATGACCCAAAACTAGCATTAACACTTTTTACTTTATTTACGCACTATCTCTTTTGGCAATGGCCATAAATGGCTTAAAACTAGCATTTCTGCTGGCATGTTACACGATGGCCCGAAACAGCCTAAAACTAGTGCATTTGAAAACATGAAAATTTTGCATTATATGCAAGTTAACCCAAAATTAGTTTCTCTGTTAAATTACTTTATTTTATTCAAAATTTGTACCTGATGGTACTGTTGGCAAAATTTCCAAAATTGTGATGTTCAAAAAATTTCAAGAAAGAAAGCCCCATGCTGTCATGAATTGTCACTATTTGCGTTTTCCTCACTATTCACCTCTACTCTATCTACTCGTGCATTATCTCCCCCTGTGTCACCTTTTTCCAATGCCGATTCTTCATTCCCTCCCCCTACGGACCTTGCACCTTCATCTAGAGCCTACATCATGGGAATGGAGTAATCAATTAGGGAAAAAAATGCCAACCACAATATAGCATGAGCATTTACATAGTAAAGCGACTAACTTGAGAGGAGCTTGCATCGGCCTCAAACGGTATCCAATCTAGGCAGAGCTTGAGGCGATGCCAAATCTCCTCTATCATGATATCCATCCAACGCCTATTGTTAGATTCAATATTCATAGCAGTGGCTTTCTCCCTTTCCATGATCATCCATTCTAAGGCCCCTGAGGAAAGGGAGGCGGTTGCGGTCTCTCCTGTAGGAAGGTCCACCTGCAAGTCAGGAGAGTCCATAACCTTCACTTGCTCTTTAAACTTAGCATAGGCCTCAGAAGCATCAATGGCATTCATGAATGCTTCATACGTGAACGCCTCCACAGTAGCGTCCCTATACATTTTTGATGGATGTTATTCTCCAGCTTGTACACATGTTTGTGGTTCCTCTAGATTCACCACCATTTGAGGACCTTGGATGCAGATATCCTTCATGCCTTGGCACTTCTGGGCTAGCAACTCCATCTGCATTTGTTGCTCGACAATCTCTCATGTAGATTCAACGTTCTAATGAACAATAGTCCAGAACTTGGCATACTCATCCATAGCCTTAAGGCAATTGACAGGGTTAGGGTCACGGTTTATGAGGAAGTCAATCCTCAACCTAAGATTCCCCATCTCAGCAACTAGCTCAGCCTCTCTTTGCTCAGCCTTGTGGGCCCATTTCCATAGGTCCTCATTGGTGTGTCTACATTCCCACAGAGAGCGTGCCAAGTGCAAGACACACTTTTGAGCCTCATCGAACATGTGACGAGACACCTGGGTCACATAAGGTGAGAATGTAGGCACAATGTCAACTTTCATAGGTCGAGCCGGATCCCATTTCAGCCGAGAGGCTGCATCAACATGAGGAATGAAGCAATCACATTAGCATAGGAAAGCCAACAAATTCAAAAGTTTTTTAGCACAAAAACATAGGAGTATATAATACTGCCACTTACCCGTGCTAGGGTCTGCCTATTGAAGGTGTCCGATCATGTTGTAAACAAGTCTCTGCACAAATGTAAACTTGTCAGGGACCTCAGCCCATGACTCTACGCGAATCAGAGGAGGTCCCGTGGTGTCAGAAGTAACACCTGTTACATGGTTAAGCATGTCATCAACGACAAAAATAGACTATGATAAGGTAGATGTCCCACCAACTCACCAATGCCTAATTGTGGTCTTTCTTTTGGCTGAGGCAAGTTGATCATGGTAGCCTTAGTGGAAGGCCCTACCAAATCCATACAAGTCCCTTCATGCATTGGTGCTTTTCCTTTCAGGAGACTTGCATCTTTTCTATTCAAGCGAGGCGCCTCTTCATCAGTAGGAAGAGGCTCCCTAATGATGAGTGCCCCTGTCCTAGAGACAGGAGCTCCCTTATTCTTGACCAAGGTCCCTTCCTCCGAGACTAGGGCCTCCACCTCTTTATTCGTCACCCCCATCCTAAGGGCCAAGACTTCCTCGTCACCTTCTTCTTCATCTTCGTCTTCCTCTACTAAAAAAAAGGGGCATGTTTGCTTCAACTCAAAACAAGCTGGTTCGAAATAGATGTTACGCTATGCTACACTGTCTAGTGCAACATAACATCACAAATTATAGCAAAGTAAGCATTACACAAAAAAATGCTTACCAATGGGGGGTTGCATCCTCTATAGCTTGAGCCGCAATCTTCGTCCCCCGTCTTCGTGAAGGGTTTTCCTAGCTGGGGGAGGTCTCTTCCTTCGTAACTCCTTGGGCACAATCTCAGCTATGAGGTGTTCACCCCATGTCGTGCTTCCGGTTATGGAAGGGGGCATCTCTCCCACACTGTCCTAGCCACCAACGCTGCGAGCCATCAGATTTTTAGTCGTCACAGATAATGACTCTCCAACCATTTTTGGGGGATCCTAGGCTCGCATGGTCCAGAGGACCTAGCGAATCTGGTCGTGATCTCACTTGGTCCAAAATCTATCCTCTAGGACCACCAGGAACTCCACAAAGTGCTTCAGACAGCCTATGTAGAAGGCATAGTGTATGTTAGAGTGGGACTTTGTTTGCTCACAGAGCCCCAAAATCTCAGCCGGCAAGCCACTACATAGGAAACTGGCCCAGTTATAATAGGCCCCTTCTTCCATAACCTCCCACATTACCCAGGCCTGCTCAAGCCCCAAGACCTTCCCTTGGGTGAGCAGTTGGGGAAATGTGCGGGCACGAAAGATCGAATAAATGCCTATGGCAAGGCCTTCCTTAAGCTTTTCCATAGGGAACCCCTTTTGCTCCTTGGTAAGCCTCAGCCACTCCTCAATATGCTACTTCTATAGGGTCAACTCCTGCTTTCCCTTTGACACTATGGAGGCACCATTAGTAAGAACACCGAACAGATCTACAAATAGCTGGCCATCGATTTCAATGACCACTCGAACGTCCTACATGTATGTACGAAAACATCCCACCTTCCCAAAGAAGGAGTTGACCAAGAAAAGCATCTTTGCGGCAGAGACACTCAAATTTGGAGCCATGAACAAATCCATAAGCCCTGCCTTCCGAATCTTCTCGAGCAAAGAGTCAGGGGCCCCTCGCTCTAACCAGCTCTAGCTAACTGCTACTTTGAAATATTTGAAATAGATGTTTGCCGCTTGCCTCTTGGAAGTTACCATTGTCACCTCACGAGGTTTCTTTGCCCTTTCAACAATTTTTACAAAATGCACTTAGCATAACACTGCAAAGAATGCAAAGATTACAAAAACACTTGAACAGGTGACACCTACCTTTTGACCCACCAAGTCTATATGGTAATGGGAACAGCGGGAGTTCAATCAAAAATTCTTCAACTGTGACCTGTTTGAAGGGTTCTTTCCACTCCTTATCTAGCCAACCCTTCTCCCTACACTGATTGCAGAGAGGGTAGAGCGTGTGGAGATAGGTGTAGTATTCACCCCCACACTAACTAATCACACCCGCCCATATGTTCTGGGCAGAAGCAAACTCCCATAAGGTTAGCTGCACTGTAGTTAGTAGGTCCGGGTGGTCGTGAACCCCATCATTATCAATGTGAAACCTAGTGACAAATATACACTCTTAAAACCTTCAGTCAGTATTGTAACGACGGAAAACGTCGGCAGCTGGAAAATACCAAACCAAATCCCGCGTACACAGTTTTAACCATGGATCCGTGCAAGGGCTATGCTGGAAAAACTGAATCTGCGGTGCCTTGAACGGTCTTGTTGATCAGACAGGGACTTACTAATCAGTAAACCGATGAATATCTCGTGGAATGATATGATTCGAGGGATGGCAAAAATGAGGGGAAAACGACGTAGACAAATTGTAACGATGATAACTCTAAACACGATGAGAAGAGGCTAACACAAGATAAACACGTAGTTTCAAGATCTACACTTTAACTTGAAAGATGTATATTTTATATATCTCGTTACACTGGGGAGACCCCGATTACTGGATATGAAGCAAGCACAAAACAACAAGAAAACTGTCCAAACGGAAGTCCGGTCTACCTCGTGGGCTAAAGTCGGGATGCAAGGAAGGTCAAGCTTTGATGTCTATCGATCAACTATTTCTGACCAATAGAGCCTGTGAACCGTGCAAGATGATCCCACGATCTTGGATCTGCTTCTTTTGCCTTAGGTAGATTCTATTTAGGATGGCCAGTGGTCGCTGATGGAGAAAATTGTGTCTTCTCCAAAGAATGATTACTTTTGTTACCGGTGCTCAAAGTGAACTGTGCTCTGTTTCTATCGGAAGGTGATGCTGTCAACAATCGCCAAAGTGCTGCTCTCTGTATCTCTGCTCAAAAAGTGATAAGTGCTCCCGTACTTAGAAAAAATGTCTTTTTGCTCTTTGATTTTTCCACCCCTGTATCTTTGTCAACTGGGGTATTTATAGGCTGCGACGCCCTGTGGAAAAGGTGCAACCCTGATGATGTGTGCCCCAAATGTTTCGGGTGCTGTTGGCCTGACCATTTTTGTGTCAAACTTCATGACCATGCATAATACGCTCATTTGCATATTGTGCGTGTAAAGAACAGATGCACGTCAGGCGTACTTCAACTGTCTTTGGCTTAGATTATGCTTATTCACGCTGCGTTGCGTGTACGAGCGTAACATAACATGGAAGCCATGGGTTTAAGCTGTTCTACGCTTGCTTACATAGCCACGCGTGATGAAGCGTAAAACAATGTTTAGCTTGGCAGTGCAATACGCTGTGATACGCTACGTTGCGTAATGAGCGTATGATGAGCAATTGCACTTTCTTAGACTTTGCCTTTGATTGTTTTGGAGCTCATTATGCTGCCGTGTGTAACAGAGCGTAAACCTGACCTTGAACAAAAGACTTAGCAAAATATACAAGAAACCGCATATTACGCTGCTCAAGCCTCTCCCTATGCCGAAGTAACTAGCCTTCTGATGCCAGACTATGTTTAAACAGAATCACGCTAAGCATCATTATGCTACGTCACGTGATATAGTGTAAACAGAGAAAACATAGTAAGATATGGAATCTGCAAGGGAAGTTGAAGACTTGATGCTACGCGCCTCTTGGTGTTGCTCTGTCTTATTCTCCCTTCTGGAATTTTGACATGCGCCCTTTCCTGAATTGTGAATCTTTGCCTGAGGCTGACTTGCAATTTTCACGGCGTTTCAATGGCCCCTCTTTGTTGACGGTTGGAGGGCTTTCCCGAAAGACGTTGACAAAGAATACGAAACACTGGATTGGTAAAAGCAAGAACAACATCTATCCATGGCTACTCAAGCATTACCCTATCAACATGGAAGAGCGAAGCTGGAGGGAATGGGACATAGAATGACATAGTAGGAAATAGGTTCGGGGAAGATGTAAAATAGGTCAAGATGGTAGGAGTATAGAATACACGCACTGAACTCACAAAAACGTACGCACATTTATGTCAACAGGAATGCTTTCAGACGAGCGTAGCACATCAGCCTGAGATCTCTCTATCACTGATTATAGCAGGAATGCTTGCAAAAGGAGCACGATGCATCACTTCTGTGATATCTCTGCTAGTGTGAGTGCGGAAAATAGATACTTGCGTATGTAGCTTTTGCGTACGGGAAGCGGGTGGTAGGGATGAAATGAAATAAGAGCTAAGGGTAGGATTATGAGAGGTATAGGCATGCAGTTCTAAGTGTTTGGGAAAGCTTGAGTAGCCATCTCAAGATGCCATTGTTCTTCACCGCTCAGGTGAACGCATTCTTGAACGACATCCTCAAAACAAGTAACCAGCAATCACAGAAGAAAATAGAGGACACCATTGCCTATGCGAACAAGAGGCAAGGTTGTTGAAACTAGCACCATTTGATGCGAGACAGAACGATTGGGCCGTGAACAAGGAGCTGGAGCATGAGGGCAGAGCCGCCAATCCTGACGATTGGCCCAACATATCTTCTCCAAAAGGCATCAGACACAGTGCATCTAACTGGTTGTACAGGGAACCAGCTAGATGAATTTGCGAAGCCGGCGTCTGATAGCGATGATTGGTGGAGGTCACCGAGGTCGTTGTCATCAAGGATTGTGTCGGGGCTCTGGCTGGTGAGACTAAACTCTCAGAGGTACCATCGTTGCAGTGGGCGCAGCGGCAGCATCTCTGAGGGATCAGTAAGATGCCTCTCAGCTTATCCGAGGAATCAGTAGGATGCTGGTGAGGTGGCGACGCTGGGACTGTCCCAGTATCCCATCTCGTTTGTCGTGCAGCTGTATAGAGATGATCACACTTGCTTGATTTATATGGCAGCAATCTTTAAGTCCCAGTTTTAAGTCTTGGTAGACTGTCATTGCTGGTTTTAAGTCCCAGCAGACCATGGTCCCAATTTAAAGTATGGGCAGACTGAGAAATGCTAGTTTTACGTCGTAGCGGACAGTGGCGTGTCTGATTTATGGTCCCAGCAAACCATGCTATGGATGTCAGTTTCATGTCATGACCCAAGGACAGAGCTACACTGTTTTTACATCTCAGCAGATGACTACTTACCTGTGCCAGTTTAGCGTCGTGGCGGACGCATGCAAAAGATGCCAGTTTTTCATCTTGGCGGACCTGTACAACATTGCCAGTTTTACATCATAGCAGACGGTTACAAATTGCTAGTTTAGCGTCATAGCGGACGAGCAGTGCCAGTTTAGCGTCATGGCAGATGCGTGCAAGGAACGCCAGTTTTACGTCGTAGCAGACGAATATTGCCAGTTTAGCGTCATGGTGGACGGTCAGTGCCAGTTTAGCGTTGTGGCAGACGAGTATTGCCATACCTGTTGTTGACACCATAGATTCTGCTAAATGTAATCTTGCTTCAAATACACATGATTTACAGGATTTGGTAATTCATTGTCGTTGACGTCTACTAACTTGAATGCTCCGTTGCTGTACGCGTCAACCACCAAGAAAGGGCCTTCCCAGTTTGCAGAGAACTTGCCTACTGGTTCATGCACAGCCTTGAGAACTATATCTCCTTTCTTGATCGGGCGCTATTGAAGGTTGTGTCGATGTTTCTGTCTCTGTTTGTCTTGATATCTTTCAATCGTGTCAAGAGCCTGTATCCGCTTCTCTTCTCCTGAATCCAGATCCGCGATCCGAGACTCAGTGTGTTGAGCCTCATTTATAACCATGGAGAGGATCATTCTTAGAGAAGGAATTTGCAACTTGAGAGGTAGCATTGCTTGAGACCCGTAAACCAGGCTATAGGACGTACTACCCGTAGCCATCCTACACGTAGTATGATACGCCCATAGCACATAGAGGATCTGTTCGTGCCACCGCCTTTTGTTGTCATCGAGCATTTTCTTGAGCAGATTGATGATCACTTTGTTCGTTGCTTAAGCTTGACCATTCGCTTGCGGGTAATAGGGGGAGGAAAAAGATTGTCGAATACCTAGGTTATCACAGAAGGATTTGGTTTCCGTGCTACTAAACTGTGGCCCATTGTCGGTCACGATAGTCATCGGGAGACCAAATCTGGTTACTATATTGTCCAGGATAAAATGGCAAATCTGCTGAGATGTGATCTTTCACAAGGGAACGGCCTCTACCCACTTTGTGAAATACTCAGTAGCGGTAATAATGAAGCTATGACCTGCAGAAGATTTCGGCGTGATGGGGCCTATAATGTCTAGTCCCCATCGTTGAAATGGCCATGTTATCTGCATTGTATGTAATTCTGTAGGCGACACGTGTATGAGATTCGCGTGACACTAACACGTGTCACAATTTTTAACCTTTGTCAGGCAATTCTTTTCCATGCGCGGCCAGTAGTATCCCAAACGATGGATTTTTCGGGCCATAGCCTGTGGCGCTACGTGGCCGCCGCATAGTCCCTCGTGAACTTCGCCAACTATATGCTATGCTTGGTCTTTGTCAACGCAAGTAAGCAACACACCATCAAAAAAGTGTCTACAAAGAGTGCTATCTCCGATGATGACGTATTGCCTAGCCCGCTTGCGTATCGCATCTTTCTACGTGCGTGTCAATTCAGATGGTAGTTCGTCCTGTAAAAGGTAAGTTTTAATGTCATCGTACCATTCAGGTGTGCTTTCCTCGAGAAGAGAAGATATTTGCACCGTCTGAATGATAGGATCTACGCAGTCTGTTATCAATGCAGGACATGTGTCAAAAAGATGTGAAGGCACGTTCAAAGCCAGTGTTGCCAGTGAGTCGGCTAGTGTGTTATCCATGCGTGGCATGTGTTGGACATCGATGGTTGTAAATTATCTCAGAAGATCTTTAGCCTTATTGCAGTAGGGCTACAAATGTACAGCCTTGCAGGCGTAGACTCCTGTGATCTGATTTATGACAAGCATCGAATTTCCCCTAATCGCCAGGTGTCAAACATCGAGTTCACTGGTAGTTAGTAATCCCCTGAGGAGCCCCTCGTACTCTGCGACATTGTTCGTACAGGGGAAGGTCAAGTGATAAGCGTGTAGACGCACATCCTCAGGTGATAGCGTAATAACAGTGGCAACATTGCCACCTCTAGTGGTTGAAGCTCCGTCAAAATACAACGTTGATTCGGGGCCTGTCAAGACAGGTCTTAAACTCTGTACATGTTCATCAAGGAACTCTGGTTCTATAGTCGTCTGATTGTTAATCGGTGAAGTTATTAACTGGTCAGCTATCACCTGGCCTTTCGTAGATGATTGGCCAATATAGTGCAGATCGAATTCTGCCGTGATAGCCTTCCAGTGAGCTATTTTACTAATCTCGTATAAGTTATGCGTAATGGCCCTAAGAATGTTATTTTTACAAATGATGTTGACCTTGCTACGGAAAAGATAATGCCTACATTTTTTAAGCGTAAAAACTAATGCTAGGCAATTACGCTTGACGTCGTTGTACCTCATTTCATATGCACATAGAGCATGACTCAAGTAGTAGATAGGCACTTCTGACCCATCATCCCTCCTTTGACAAAGTAATGCTGCTAACGCTACGTCCGAAGTTGCAAGGTAAATGTAAAATGGTGAGTCCCTTTGTGGTGGGAACACCGTCAGTAAATGTTGCAGTTCTTTTTTTAAGCTGTCAAATGCACGTTGGCAATCGTCGGTCCATTCGAAATTAACCCCCTTTTTCAGCAAGTGTTGCATAGGGTGTAACTTATCGGTTAACCTCAAGATGAACCAGCGTATAAATTGTAAGCATCCCTATAACCCACGTAATTGCTTGAGATCTATAGGAGGCGTTAATTCGACAATGGCTTTGACCTTATCAGGGTCAACTCGTATGTCGGTTTCCGACACCACAAACCCCAGCATGCGTCCAGTTTTGACTCCGAATACGCATTTCTTTGGGTTAAGCCGGAGCTCGTATTTGGACCATCTTTTAAGGACTAACTCCAGGTCTCTTGAATGATCCTCAAACTTTAAAGACTTAACAGCTATATCGTCTACGTAATCATTCAGTCTTCCTAGGAGGTAATCGCTGAAGATGTATGTCATGGCTCACTGATACGTTGCTCCGGCATTCTTTAGACCAAAAGGCATCATAGTATAACAGAAAGTCCCCCAGGGCGTCATGAACTTTGTTGTCAATTGATGTTCTGGGTTGATGCGAATCTAATTATAGCCTGAAAAACCATCCATAAAGGATAGAAGTGCATGCCCAGCTGTTGTATCGACTAGCTGGTCGATACTCGGTAGTGGGAAGTTATCCTTGATTGTGGCCTTATTCAAATCCCGGAAGTCTATGCAGATGCGTATGATTCCGGTCTTCTTTGGGACGACTACAATGTTAGACACCCAATTCGAGTAATCGACCGTACGAATGAAACCAGCCTAATACAGTTTGGTGATTTCATCACGCACGGCTAGCACGATCTCTGGCTTGATTTTGCATGCATTTTGCCTAACTGCTTTAATCTGCGGATCTAAGATGATGTTATGCTGGATTAACTTGGGATCTAGTCCAGGCATATCCTCGTATGACAATGCAAAGACAGTAATGTTGTCTTGCAGGACCTGTTTTATAGCATCGTGCGTTTTTTGGTCTAATAACGAACTGACTTTAAGCGTTTTGGCTTCACCCTTATGTGTAACGATAGAAACCTCACTGAGGGGGTCTTCGGTTATGTCCCCAGCCTCCAAGTCTAGCATGCGCATCGACTATTCTGGCCATTCTGGGGACATCTCTGACGCGGCATTGGTTACATCTTCTAAAGGGGGGTTAACATCTACTAGCGTGGAGTCGAATTGCCTAACTACCTTCCCGTATGGGCCCGTCAAAGTTAGGGATGCTGAAAATGTTGCGTCCATTTGCCATCTACCCTGCAAAACCGCCAAGTGCGTAAATGATTAGGAGAAAGGTGACGTGATGTCGTCGAACATGGAAGGCTAACTGAACTTTGAAAATTGTAAACAAGGTGTAATTAATGCAACCCGATTACGAGGCGATAGGATGTGGTAGTTTAACATCATTTCGGACAGTGGTGAGTGCGATATCAGCCGCATTAATATCTTGATTTTTGGATTCCATTTTAGGAAATTCCCACTGAAATCGGATATCAAGTCGATGATCCTCGCATATAGGTAAGTAGTTTTTGATAAGGACAGGCTGTTGGCTGTTGTGAATTCAAATCCGTAGCTGTTGCTGAGAGAAGGAAGAGCAGAGGATTAGAACATGTGATTTTGCAATGATTTGCAAGTGTTAAACTGTGAAAAATTCTGAAATTATTGCAATGGCACCAAAAATCAAAAGGAAGAATGCAAAACTGGCCAAAATTGATGAGGTGCAAGAAAATCTGGAGCACGTTTCGCAGGCGCTGGTTGATGTTCGTGACCCTACGCCTTTGAACCGGTAGGTCATTCTTTACATGTTTATGTTGGTGTTTTTTTTTGCGTGAATGTGGATTTCAAATTGTGGACCTCGGGTTAATGCGAGGGTTTGATGGGTTTGCGTCTACCGCTGTTGTCAGAGACGAACCTTGCGTTATTGGAAGGGTTTGGGAGATTTTGGCCTGGATAACTAGGTGTACCAATTTTTCTATATTAGTCATGCAAATGTAAATGTAGGGGTTAATGTATGTATTGGGTTTTCTATACAGCATTATGCTAAAGCCTGTTCTGATTGTTTTAGATATTGTCGAGGTTTTGTGTTGTATAAACCCCATCATCCCCAATGTCCCTCCCCCGCACACACGGTTGGAAGGGAATGCCATATGGTTTCGACGGGGTGCACTGGAGTTTCTACAGTTCTTGCTGCACAACTACAACGTTATTTTATGGTCTGATTTGTCTGGCGACATCGTCGGTGCCCTTTTAGAGCACCTGCTAGCGGGTTCTGCACAAGGGATTCTGGCCTTTTTGACAGACGGGGCCATCGATACGGGTCATCCCAAGGACCAAGAACTTAGCGCCCGGGGCTTAAGGAGCTTAAACTGGATCTGGGAAATGGCTCAGTTCAGTTGTTATCATGCATATAACACATTGTTCGTGGCTCGCCATGTCTCGACCTATTTCCAGAACCCACAAGGCACGGTGTACTACGCAGGCGGGTAAGCGAATTTTATTAACTATCCATTTTTTTGTTGTCGTTATATGTCTGTTATCGATGTGAAATGTAAGAGAAGCCTAGGTGCAAAATGTAAGATAAGCCTACATTGTATGGTACAGGTTTTTTATCCATGACAACAGTTTAGTCAGAAATGGAGATGCGTTGTTATGGGCTGAAACGGCAATAATGGCATTCACCTCAACTAGCAACGTGCGCGCTGGTGTTATCGAGCAAATTGACTTTGACATGCGTGAGTACCCCACCCGCTACGCTGGGGCTTTTGAAAATTGCCAGAGACTCGGGTGGCTGCACGATGACTGGACCTTAGATCCTCCCCTTACCGTTGAGGACATGCAGAGGAACCTTTCGTCATTTCCTTTGCCATTTGGACCTAGTGAGGCTGTTATATAGTCGATTATTGCATAATATAGTTGTAAATTGTGGACATTGCGTAATAGTGTTTTGGTTTGACTTGTGTTTTATGCTGCTTAGTTAGGGAATCCTAGGAGATTACCCTTACGATTTCCGGCCGCGAGGTGAGCACCATCCTCTTCTGCTACGGCGACATCAAGGACGCACAGCGCTGGCTTGGCCACTCAACGGCCCCAGTCGCGGTGACCACCAAGATCCGAACAACAGGGCTAATGCATCTGTTTTTAGCTGCAACTCCTAATGTCCCCACCAGTGAAATGCTAACCTTGGTCAACTCCTTCAACAAAAAGGCAAAGCATTTCTGCACGCGCGTACACAACGTACACATAAGCTTTAACATTGACGCTCAACTCTTCGCGGACCTATTTGGCATCCTCTCGGACGGCCTTCCTGTAAGTGTGAAGGTGAATAGGAGCCTTGACTTCCAAGAGTGGCTGAAGGAGTGGGTAAGGGTCCCGAAGGAGACTAAAGGGTTTCCTTGCGAAAGATTCCAAATGGGCGTTGCCAAGACACTTTATCCCCTTTTCTGGACCCAGACTTTCCCCAAAACTCTCTCGCAAGGGAAGTTCTTTTTTGTAGAACAGACCCGTATTATGCGAGAGGTTCTGGAGGAGGGGACCCAATTCAACTGGGCAAGCTATTTTGCTAAGGGGCTACGCAACGAGATGATCAAGCTTCGCAAGAAGCTTGAGTCTCATTTTAATGTGCATTATTCTTTCTTCATAGCTTTCCTTCGGTGGTTTGCTGAGTTTCTGGTCATCCAAAGGAATGGGGTCTGGGTGCAACAAGACCGAGACCAGTTGTCTAGACCTTGGATTACGCACATCCTTAGCACTACCCATGGGCAGGATCCACCGGAAGGGATCGGGGAATCATTGTCTATAACGACCAAGGGTTTGGTGGCACCCCAAGTGCAAGGCCTCGACAGCATAGGCAGGATAATGCCTACTTACACCAGCGATGCCTCACGAGGGAAACGCCTGGCGGAAGAAATTGTAGAACCTGCAGCTCAGCGTAAAAGGCTCCGTATAGCTGAGGCCCCTGGAAGTGACGCAGGCCGAACTATGGCGGTCAAAGTTCAGCGGAGTAAGCCTCCGCCTGGTAAGCATGAAGGAATTGTATTACGCAATGTTTTTATTTTTAGATAGTGTGGAATGATATACTAAGGTGTTGTGATGTGACCAATGAAAATTCCAGAAGAACTGACCCCTGAGACAGGGGCAATAGTATTATGTCGTGGGGAGGGGGCCTCAATTTTGGATGAAGAGGCCCTAGCTGTTAGCCTGAGCCGTGCGCAGGCTCTGGTGCGTGAGGAGGCCCCAGCTACTAGCGGGAGCCATGCACAGGACTGGGTACATGAGGAGGCCCCGGCTACTGGAACCAGCGACGCACAGACTCAAGTGCGTGAAGAGGAAAATGAAGCGGAAGATGTTGGCAAAGTTGCCACTGTCACCAGTAGAGGTAATGTGTGTGTTAGCATGTTTGCAAGATTCTGTAAATAGATGAAGTTTCTAACTGGATCACGCCACAGGAGAAGAGGATGTGTCCACGTCTGTCGCTGTGAGCAGAGCATGGAGAGACTTCCCTGACAAATTTGCCTTCATGGAAGGCGTTGTCAGTGACATGATCGAGCGCCTGGAGCACGTCGAACCTAGAGCTGGTACGTTATGGTTGTAGTAAGTTTGTGATATTACATAGTGGTAATGTGTCATCAACATTGATGATTGTTTCTGTTAGGAGCTCGCCTCCGATGGGATCCCACGGAGCCCATTGATTTGGACACAGTGGAGCCACCATCCGATGAAGCAGTCGTGCCACGTCACATTTATGAGGAGATGCGTAAATGTGCGTTACGCTTGACACGCTCCTTATGGGAAAGTAGGGGTGTAAATGAAAATCTATGGAAAAGGTTACAGAGGTCGGAGCAGAGGGTTGATTCTCTGACCAAAGAGGTCGGAGACTTAAGATCACGGTGTGACTTCCTACAGGTGCGAGTNGTCGGAGACTTAAGATCACGGTGTGACTTCCTACAGGCGCGAGCGATAGGGGATGAAGATTTGGCGTACCACTGTGGTCGATTATTCCCGTTATTGGACCGCCATCAAAAATAGCGTATAAACTAGTCGGGCATTGGTCGAGCAGCGGATGCATATAGAACTCCTAGCCCAGAAAAGCTAGGACTGGAGGGATTATTGTGCAAACGTGCAAGAATGAGGGAAGAAGGAGAAGGACCATAAGCATTTGTACAAGCGGGAGAGCATTGCTTATCGGAAACTCTACCACGATTTTGCCGTCAGGGCCCAGTCCTTGGAAGTCTTCCTGGACGTCATTGGAGCTTCCGAAGCCTTCAAGAAATTTGAAGAGCAGGTGACTGTAAGTGTGTCCCCAGAAAGGGAGATGACTCTCCCTGGGGGTCAGGCTACAATCCCTACTTTCTTCCCGGACCCACCCCGCTGGAGTAGAGTGGAGAAAGGGAAAGTGAAGGCTGGAGCTGCCTTGGGAGAGGATGTGTGGCCAGATCTAACAGAGGAAGAGATTATGAAGCGCCTGTGGGCTGGCCTGGACAAGCTTCCCTTTGCTGCGGAAGCAGGGCCATCGCAAGTAAGTTTATGCATGACTTAGTTTGCATTTTCTAATTATGAAGTTAAGTCTTGTATAGCTAATGTGCTTACTGTATTTAGGTACCAACTGAAGATAGGGAAGGCGAACTAGTTTAGGATCTAGTAGAGGAAGAAGCAGAAGCCGAGGAAGAGGAAGAACGCAGTGATGAAGAGTGTCCCCTCGTGGAGCCGATGCCTGAACAAGGACCTCAGGAAGAGGAAATTCTTCGTAAAAGAATAATTCCCAGGGACGATGGCCCACTGGAGGACGATCCACTAGGGCTGGATCCGGATTTAAGAGATACTGGTGACAGCGGCAGTAGAGGAAATGCATAATTTTGGTTTACGCATAGTTTTATTTATGGCAAGTGAAGTGTTGTTTTATGAATAACTGAAAAGACGTGTTATAAAACCTGGTGGATGTTTTAAATATCAATTATTTTTTCTTTTTTGACTTTTATTCTTTTATCTGGACAGCGTGAACGTAATTACTAAGGATGGTGCCTAAGTTATAATGATAGAATGTAATTGCTAGTTTAAGGCCATCACGGGCCGTCATACGATTCTACGAAAACTATAGACTAGTTTAAGGCCATTGAGGGCCATATGCGTAATGTAGAGAAAATGTAAATGATGATAATGCATAATTCTGGGTAACTAGTTTAGGGCCATTGCGGGCCATGGCTAGTTTAAGGCCGTTGCGGGCCATGGCTAGTTTAAGGCCATTGTGGGCCATATGCGTAATGTAGAGAAAATGTAAATGATGATAATGCATAATTCTGGGTAACTAGTTTAAGGCCATTGCGGGCCATGGCTAGTTTAAAGCCGTTGCGGGCCAACTGCGTAATACAGCAAGCGTAAATGATACTGGTATAGAATTTTGTGTAATTATGCTAAAGTGATCAGGAAATGTGAATATCATGCGTACGAAAAATATAACAGTGTGAAGATCAATGAGAAGCGTAAGAACCGAAAATGAAAGTAACGTGAAAATGCATGAAATAAAACTACTAAGTAATAACCATGATAACTCGCTAAGACATGATAATGTACGCAAGGACCATCGTTCAACCATTGATACGCAATTGTCTCTTGATGGCCTTTATGTTCAGCATTGCGTAAGGGCGAGGAGACTTGTGGTTTGACTCCTCTACACCGCCATCCGGAAATGGCAGGTCGGCCCAAGCCTGACCATCATCATTGCTGTCAGCTTGTTGAGGGGTTTGGAGATGGGTTTGATCATCAGTCGTTTCTATCTTTGAACCCTGTTCTTCTTCAATATTATTGACGGTCCTGGGGGTGATTTCGTCACCGCGTATCACAACCTCCCCTCCAGCATAGGGAAGGTGTATCTCTTGGTGTATTGGTGATGAAACCGCCCTCAGCTGGGCTAACCACAACCTCCCTAAGATCAGGTTGAACGCTGGCATCTCCTCGATGACTAAGAAAGTCGCCTCTGTTGGGAATTGATCTCCCACCACAAACTCAATACGCACCGTCCCCTTAACTTGAACCCATGCCCCGTTGAACGATTTTACGCAAGCCTCCATCATGGGCATGATCTGGTCGACCAGATCCAACCTATCCACGATGGAATAAGGAATGATGTTGGTAGCTACGCCATCATCTACGTGCACTCTCCGGATCCGATATTGACCGACCCGGATGGTGATGAACATAGGTTCAGTTGTGACCTGACCTTTCTCAGGATCGTCTTTGATAGACTCGTCATGGAAGGTTAGCAAGGTAGGCATAGGTTGCTCAGCTTCGGAAGGAAACACAACAACATGTATCGCTTCCTCCTCCGCTGGCAAGCTTTCATCCACTAATATGGATGTCAGCATGCGAACCATAGCCTCACGGTGTTCTCGAGACGTCATAAGCAGGTCATAAAGGCTCAGCGTTGTGTTCTTTTGTTTGAGAGCCTGTTTAACTTGCGTAAATGCATCGAGGAGGTCCTTCTCTTGGCTAGGTTGTTTTTCCCCCTTGTCCTCTTCCATTCGGCCCAAGAGACGGATCTCTCGAGGTGGAACGGTGTCAGTCAAAGGGTCGCTCTTTTTCTTGCCAAGAGAAAGTAGTTGCGTTTCTGCACCTTTATCCTGCCCCTGAGGTACAGGTAAAGGCACAGAGGCCAGGGGCCTAGGCTTAGGGAAGCCGAGTGTAGAATGGTCTTTTGTTGCGTTAACTAATGTGTCTTTTCCCTTTCGCTTGGGGGGTGACAGTTGACGCTTTTGGTTGGAGGTCTACCCCTGCGTGAGAGGAGCAGCCTGTGGTTTTGGTGCCCTCATAATGAAGGGCGCCCTAGACGTGGGCACGGACGAGGCCGTGGCTTGACTGTCGCTGCGTGACTGAGAGTGTATCCAAGAAGGTGCCCGTATAATGAAGGGCGGCCTCGAGACCCCACGCACTACCGATGAAATGGTTGGCCCCCTTTGTGAGCTGGCAGGGACACGCAAAACAAAAGGTTGTTTTGGTAGTTCCCTCCTCTCACTGTCCGTACTTACCATAGTGATCATATAAGGATCATCGTTTGCGTTCAATGGGTCCTTATATACGTGCAACGTTTGGTTTTCTGGACGCATCAGGTTGCTGCTATCTAACTTGAGTGAACCATCATCCAGCATGCGTTGAATGTCATCTTTCAACGCCCAACAGTAATCTGTATTGTGACCACACAGCTGGTGGTAGTCACAGAAATGGTCTACCCTGAAAGATCTCGGAACTGGTGGTTTGTTAGGTAAGGCCAAAGAAGGATTCTTCAGCAGTTCACAATGATGTCTGTGACACTTTAGAGCTTCTTTGGACACCTTCTTAGGTTGAATGTGCTCTGCCCCTAACAGTGTTTTTAACAGTTCGAAATGCTTTACAGGTAATGTCATGTACTTTGAGCGATCCTTACGCTCAAAGTTCGGCTTAGGCTGGGGGCCTTTTCAGGGGCAGTTGTGTCTTGGCTGGTGCCGGCACTAGCCATGGTTTCAGGAGGCACCGTGGGTGCCTTCTTATTCTTAGTCTTTGTACCTTCAGTCATCGCAGCTACTGTCGTTGTCGCTGCTTTACCCTTTTCTTTGCTCTTGTTATGTGTGTTCTTGTAGGCTACATACGCTGGGTCCTTGCTGGCCTCCGCAGCATCTTGGATGCTTCTAGTTTGAGCGAAGGCCTGGTGTAGAGAGTTGGGGGAAAGATAATATAGCTTTGACTTAATAAAGTCATTGACTGCTCCCTTGAATATAGCCAGCAGATGTGAGTCCGCAATCGACTCGCGGATCTCATTCAAGGTAGCATTCCAGTGCTGTATGAACTTTTGGACAGGCTCCAGTGGGTCTTGTTTCACCCCCATGAGCTGATCCAATGTGACTTCCAATTTCAAGTTGTATTTGAAGCGGGTCACAAATTGGGTCAGTAGCTCTTCCAAGGTTGAGATGGAAGAGCGTGGAAGTGCTCAGTACCAATCCAAAGCTTTCCCCGTTAAATACATTGCAAAGACTTGGATGATGGTGTGTGGCCATTGTTGCAACAACAAGGACTCAGACCTAAACATGACCAAGTGAGGGTTGGGATCTCCCTCTCCATTATACTTGGTAAAATGAGGTAGGGACATCCCTGGTGGCAATGATAGCATAGGGACCGCTGGGCTAATCGGATCATCCTGGTAAAAGTCCATGATCTGAATGGTATCAGAACCAGCGGTTTTGAGGCGTCGAACCTCCTCGGTGAGGGTCTGTATAAGCTGGAAGGCCTGGTCCAGACCTGTTGACGGAGATGTCGGTGCGGAAAGCATAGGAGGTTGGACTAGGAGGGCAGTGATGGGAAACGGAAACGATGGGAGAGGTTGCCTGGCTGCTTGTGGGGCAGGGATCCCTGTAGGTGGAGGGGCCTGTGAAGACCATCACCCACTGGTTTGCGAAGAGGGGTTAGCCGCCACCTGCTGCGTAAGATAAGGATAGATATGCTGCGGGACCACCTGTGGAACTTGCGTTGCAGGTGTGACGGAGGGTTGCACACTATACAGCACAGACTGGTTGTGTTGCGCCACAGGGTTGGGCCACTAACTTGAGGCAGGCTGTTGGATGTATGTCTATGGCTGAACAGCTATGGTGATCTGTTGGGTTGGAGGGGGCGGGGGTGGTAAAATATGCATTGGGCGAGTTGTTGATATGGTGTGAGGTTGTATCTGAGGGACAAAATGGGGCGCAACGGTCGCCGAGACCACCACTGGGATGCTAAGTACCCGCGGTGACGAAACTGCCCCCATGTTATTATGGGGTACTTGTACTTGTAGCCCAGACGACTATGCAGTGGCCTGCGTAATGGCAGGGATGTGCATCTGCATCGTCATGGTTGTGTTAAGAGAGGCGGTCTCTCCGTTGAAAGGAAACAGGGGATTTACGTACGTATGGGGGCTCAGAGTATGGAACAAATGTTCCGACTAGGCTGCCAATTCATCCTCTTCCTCTTCCCCATGCTGGGGCTCCACCATAGCCTATGTAGCCTGGCTCTTGGCCATGACCAACTGCGTTATAAGTTCATGTTGGTGTTCGGTCAAGGGAATAATGTCATAAGCTGTTAGATTGAAATCATGACCCCCTCGGTGGACCACCTCAAAGTTTTGTTTCACTTCGACCTCAGCTCGGCTAAGAGCTAGCTGCGCCTGGATCTTAACACATATAAAATTGTATTCTTCAGGGGTTATGACTATGAAGATGGGCTCTTTTCCCTGAAGTCTCAATGATCGGCGCAATGGCCCTTGAGATCCTGTTGCACCAGGAGCTGGTCTGGTGACCACGATAGGGTTCATAGATGTGGCACCCAAATCGTCGGGGACCATGGCGGTTGTGGTCATGTACAAGGAATTCATTAAGCTATGAGATTAACGATAACTGGTAATCATATCTAAGAAATGGCTGGCAACAAAAACACAAATAGGCTTTCTACCCTGTAGGATTCCAAAGAAATCGTCCTTGCGACCGATCTATACCACACGGTTTACCGTAAACTTCCTTAGAGGTATTACGTCTATGGTTTAGGGTACGGATTGCTAACAGGGCTACCCAAAATATTCAGATTAGAGCCTAGGCCCTCCTTCTAGCGCCAAAAAACTGTAACGATGGAAAACGTCGGCAGCTAGAAAATACGAAACCAAATCCCGCATACACAGTTTTAACCACAGATCCGTGCGAGGGCTATGCTGGAAAAACCGAATCTGCGGCACCCTGAACGGTCATGTCGATCAGACAGGGACTTACTAATCAGTAAACTGATGAATATCTCATGGAATGATCTGATTCGAGGGATCGCAAAAATGAGGGGAAAATGACGTAGACAAATTGTAACGATGATAACGCTAAACACGATGAGAAGAGGCTAACACAAGAGAAACACGTAGTTTCAAGATCTACACTTTGACTTGAAAGATGTATATTTTATATATCTCGTTACACTGGGGAGACCTCGATTAATGGATATGAAGCAAGCACAAAACAACAAGAAAACTGTCCAAACGGAAGTCCGGTCTACCTCGTGGGCTAAAGCCGGGATGCAAGGAAGGTCAAGCTCTAACGTCTATCGATCAACTGTTTCTGACCAATAGAGCCTGTGAACCATGCAAGATGATCCCATGATCTTGGATCTACTTCTTTCGCCTTAGGTAGATTCTGTTTAGGATGGCCAGTGGTCGCTGATGGAGAAAATTGTGTCTTCTCCAAAGAATGATTACTTTTGTTGTCGGTGCTCAAAGCGAACTATGCTCTGTTTCTGTCGGAAGGTGATGCTGTCAACAATCGCCAAAGTGCTGCTCTCTGTATCTCTGCTCAAAAAGTGATAAGTGCTCCCGTACTCAGAAAAAATGTCTTTTTGCTCTTTGATTTTCCCACCCCTGTATCTTTGTCAACTGGGGTATTTATAGGTTGCGACACCCTATGGAAAAGGCACAACCCTGATGACGTGTGCCCCGAATGTTTCGGGTGTTGTTGGCCTGACCATTTTTGTGTCAAACTTCACGACCACACACAATACACTCATTTGTGTATTGTTCATGTAAAGAACAGATGCACGTCGGGCGTACTTCAACTGTCTTTGGCTTAGATTACGCTTATTCACGCTGCGTTGCGTGTACAAGCGTAACATAACATGGAAGCCATGGGTTTAAGCTATTCTACGCTTGCTTACGCAGCCACGCATAATGAAGTGTAAAACAATGTTTAGCTTGGCAGTGCAATACACTGTGATACGCTACGTTGCGTAATGAGCGTATGATGAGCAATCGCACTTTCTTAGACTTTGCCTTTGACTGTTTTGGAGCTCATTACGCTGCTGTGCGTAACAGAGCGTAAACCTGACCTTGAACAAAAGACTTAGCAAAATATACAAGAAACCGCATATTATGCTGCTCAAGCCTCTCCTTGTGCTGAAGTAACTAGCCTTCTGATGCCGGACTATGTTTAACTAGAATCATGCTAAGCGCCATTACGCTACATCACGTGATATAGCGTAAACAGAGAAAACATAGTAAGATTAGGAATCTGCAGGGGAAGTTGAAGACTTGATGCGACACGCCTCTTAGTGTTGCTCTGTCTTATTCTCCCTTTTGGAATTTTGACATGCGCCCTTGCCTGAATTGCGAATCTTTGCCTGAGGTCGATTCGCAATTTTCACGGTGTTTCAGGTATGACCATCATTACACAACGAGGTAAAGCAAAGATGAAAAACTCACCCACTAACACAATAGACGATCTCCTATGGGTTCTGGAAGTACGTCACCATGTCACGAGTGAGAAACAATGTGTTGTACTAATGATAACAGTGAAATTTCGGCATGTTCCAAATCCAGGCCCAATGCCTCAACCCTGTTGAGTGTTGGCTGGATCCTCCTCCCTGCTTGCCCATGACTACCTCGTCGGAGAAATATCTCAGGATGCCCTAACTTGCCCCTGGCAGCATGGCTTCTACTATACCAGATGACTCCTTCTCCTTTAGGGAAGACCAAACAATCACACTAAAGTGGTTGAGAAGGAATTTCAAGAAGTCTTATTCCCCTTTTCTGAACCAAACTGCTTGATCTTCCAAACGAATCTAGGAAGGGGGAGCATTGGCAACAGGTTTGCTCACATGGCATAAGACCTTGCTAATGTCCAAAACAATCAACTGGGACCTTGGTCCTACCCTGAACAATGTAGTCAGCAAAAATTAGCATCACACTTAAATGTAGTACACGTGCAACATAACAGTGTCTAACAGCCCCTACATATAGCATAGCATAACCCTTCACTGCACATAGCGTAGCAAGAGCATGCGAACAGCCTAGCATAGCAGTAAAATGACTGATGGCATAGCCTAAAAAAACACATGTCACATTGCCACATCATCACCATGGCTGAACCCCCTGAAGGATTTTATGTTGTAGCATGCTAAGGTCAAGCAACTTAAATTGCCCCAGCCTCTGCGGTTGTAACAATCACGGCGGTGGTAGCTTCAGCGGCTTTGCATGCAATCACGATGTAATGATTACATGTCTGCCATGGCCAAAATGGCAACCGAGGCTATGCAAAAGCCAAAATGACACAACTACAGAAAACGTAGGTAACCAAAAAATGGATGCAAACAAATAGGATGCAAAACACACCAAAAAAAGGGGGCAAAGAAGACAGAGTAACTTACTAGGTTAACAATGTGCTCTACCGTGGCACAACGCACACTTGTAGTGCATGCCCTAGGGTCTTCTTTGCCTCTTCAACCTTTGCAAGTACCAAATGAGTCTTAGGATCCATGGTCCCGCTTGCAAATTTACGTCCTTCATCGTAGAAATTTGTCTTGCTAATCAACACAATTACTTCATGCTCTGAAATCGCTGTGTGCTCTGATGAGGGTCCTGCACTCTTACGATAAAAATGGTGAAATCACCAAGGTTTAACCCCTATTTATGGTCATAAGAGGAAGGAAACTTGCCGCCCCTTCTCTCTCTGATTAATGCGGAGTGTGTCATGTAGCATAGAATGCTCGCCACGACATCATAACACTATTAGCATTAAA
This sequence comes from Gnetum montanum, assembly GCA_015680685.1. NCBI lineage: Eukaryota > Viridiplantae > Streptophyta > Gnetopsida > Gnetales > Gnetaceae > Gnetum > Gnetum montanum. The sequence goes on along the minus strand of MNCI01020942.1, from coordinate 171,749 downwards.
GCCTTGACACACTTCAAGCCAACTACTTACCCTCCCGAAAACAAAAAAAATATAATATTTGTTTTTGATTAAGGGTCCAAAAAGACCTTAAACTAGGAATTTTGGCATAGTCACACCCCTAGGGTCTGAGAAGACCCTACACTAGTAGCTTCAACCCATTACGTTCGCAGTCCACAATGATGTTAAACTAACAATGCCACATGCTTACATCAGCGGTTATCTCACCCTCTTCCACATGGGTAGTATCAAATTTCTTAACAGTTTCATGTTTTCAACTTGATACTTCTCATACTCACAATTTCTTGTTTTTCATACTAATTATCTTACTTGTCAAGATTTCATCCGCAGGTTATACTAGGCAGGGTTCATCTGTGTAGTTGACTATTCAGAGTGGATATCCAACATCATTGTGGTTTCAAAGAAAACGGGAGGAATACGAATCTATATAGACTTCCAAGACTTAAACAAGGCAATGATCAAAGACAACTTCCCACTCCTGAGCATAGATTAGCTCTTTGACACCACGGCTAGCCATGCTTTGTTATCCTTCATGGATGGTTTTTCTAGGTACAACCAAATCCGCATTAACCAAGAGCACCAGCTATCAACCACCTTCATGACCTCATGGGGGACCTTCTACTATATCATGATGCCCTTCGGGCTCAAAAATGATGGAGCTACCTACCAGCAAGCCATGATTTACATTTTCAATGACTACATCCTAGGGACATTAAATGACTACATGGATGATATAGTAGTCAAGTCCAAGGAGAGTGTTGATCACACATGCAACCTAGGGATAGTCCTGAAATGTTGCCAAATGCACGATTTACACCTCAATCCTAAGAAATGTGTCTTCGAGGTGAAAAATGGATGTATGTTAGGATTTGTAGTATCGGAGGTCGGAATACGGGTGGATCCCAACAAAGTCAAGTCCATCATCAATCTAGCGCCTCCCACCAACCTTAAGGAGTTACGTGGTTTACAAGGTAGAGTACAATTCATTCGAAGGTTTATAGCAAGGTTGACCAAAAATTTACACCCCATGCAACATCTTCTAAAGAAGGGGGTTGACTTTGAATGGACAACCTAGTGTTAACAAGCCTTCGACGACTTGAAGAAAGAACTCTTGCACCTCCCAATGGTGCACCTGCCACAAAAGGACAAACCCTTCTTCATATACCTTGCCACCTCCAACACATCCATAGTAGTGCTACTATGTCAAAAGTGAGATGACGGTTCTGAGATACCAGTGTATTACTTAAGCTATGCACTAGTAGCATATGAGGTGAAATACAATGAAGTGGAGAAGAATTGCCTAGCCTTAGTGTTCGCATTAAAAAAGTGGCAGCATTATCTGTTTCGTAGTACAACCAACATCATTTGCAAAAGCAATATACTTCGGGCTATCACCAACAATTTGTATGAAAGTAGCAAGATAGCCTGGTGGAAAGTGATAATCGCAGAATTCGACCTATGCTATGTAAGTCAATCGTCGATAAAGGGCCAAGCCATAGCAACCCAACTCACGACCTCACCAGTTGACAACAAGGCAACCATAGACCCTAAGTTCTCGGACAAATACGTCAACAATATCAACATCATCCCATTGCATTGCGAAGCCACTTTACACTTTGATAGCAGCTCAACCGTGCAAGGAAGTAGCACCGCTTCCGCGATCACGTTCCCCTCTAGGGAAATGCATCCATCCTCTTATCGATTTATGTTCCCTTACACCAACAACGTGGCAGAATACGAGGGGCTACTTAAGGGCCTCTTAACTGCCCAAATGCTACGCATACAACACCTAGCAATCCGAGGAGATTCACAACTAGACGTGAATTAAGTCACCGAGGTCTATGCCTACAAGGCTACACACCTACAAACCTACTGCGACCTAGAAAAAATCCTACTTAAATAATTTGCGAACACCGATGTGCAACATGTAGCAGACACCTTAGCCACCCTCACGTTAAACATCCCATCACATTTCTTAGCAAACCTACCAACTGCAATCACAGAATGCATAGAGCCCATCACTCAGGTCGAACACATGGCATCTGTCAGTGCTACAGATACCCAAGGGTGGTATGCCAACATTAAAGCTTATCTACAGCACAGTGAGCCCCCTGAAGGATTAACATCTACCCAGAGAGATGTGATCTATAAGCGTGCCTGGCAATACATGCTCATGGGGAATAATGCCCTATGCAAACACTCCTACAATGGGATATTGCTAGCATGCATAGGTGGCAAGCAAGAGCAGAAGGTAGTTAATGAAGTCCATGAAGGGTTGTGCGGTGGACACATAGCACCCAGGGCTATGGCTAACAAAATTAGACGCCTAGGGTACTATTGGCCCTACATGGAGTGTGACTACCTGATGAAAGTCAAGACATGTGACACGTGCCAAAGATATGCAAATCTCATACACATAGCACCTACAAACCTACACCCAACGCAAATCACGTGGCCCTTCCAATGATGGATATTAGACCTCATAGGGCCTATCATGCCTAACTCCTCTCCAAGGCATAGCTTCATTATCACCATCATAGAGTATTTTACTAAGTCAGTGAAAGCTATTCCCCTAAGGAAGATGACGTCCCAGCAAATCTGATGTTTCATCCTCGACAACATTATGACAAGATTTAGGCTTCCAATGACAATTGTGACCGACAACAGGCCGTAGTTCAGTAGTACGAAAACCTAAACATTCTGTAGCAACCTAGGCATTAAAAAATCATTTTCTTCCCCTTACTATCTACAGGAGAATAGGTAGGTGGAGGCTACAAATAAGTCCGTCATCAACTTGCTGAGGTGGATGCTCAACAATAGCAAAAGGCAATGGCATGAGCAAATCCTCTACGTCCTCTGGGCCTACTGAATGACGTGCAGAATTGCAATAAGTAAGACCCCTTACAGTCTTGTTTATGGATTTAAAGTTGTATTGTCTCTTGAGTTGTAGGTAACCTCACTTTGAATGATCCTTGCAGATGCCGTGAATGAAGCCCAGAACAACAAGTCGTGAACTATCGACCTTGACTCAATGGAGGAAGAGCATGCGTAAATGCTAAAATGCATCGAGCACTACCAAAGCAGGCAGTAGCAGAAGCACCATGCAAACCTGCATCGACAATTGGTGCAGAAGGGAGACCTCATCTTCAAGGCCATCTATGAGCACGTGAGAAAGTTCTAAGCCAATTGGAAAGGTCCTTACATGGTCACCAAAGCCTTGAGAAACAAAGCCTTCAAACTGGCAGACATGGACAGCAACGAGTTCACCAACTCGGTGAATCACTCATACCTCAAGCCATACCATGTCTAAAGCACAACGGCACCAACAAGCACCATCTACTATGATGATAAATTGGCAATAGCATCGAGCAACATCTGCAATGACGATAAACTAGCGGCATCAAGTAGCACCCACTATGGCGTAAAACTAGCGGCAACTGTCTGCTACGATGTGAAATTGGAACTGTTAGTCCACTATGACTATAAACTGGCATAGCACATCTGCTACGATGGTAAACTAACATGTACGGTCTGCTAGGACCTTAAACTAGCACATGGTCTACTAAGATCTTAAAATGGGTTTGCGTCACATCCCTGGCATGCACCAGTACCAGATACACATCAAACAAGTGGATGCGATGCTAACATGTAGGTGGGACACCGTAGCCCTAGAACATCTTTCATGACGCACTAAGAACGTGATTTGGGATACACGTGGTGTCGCCACCCTTAGCATCATGCTGACCCTTCGAAGACGTCGTATGGCATCACATTGGCCCTTCGAACTTGTCGTCGCCACAACCCATTACGCTAACGGTGGTTCTTGGGCTGGCTCCCACATCTGGAGTGCCAACAGCATTGTGGCCCAGCCACAATTCAGTTACTCTAGCTCCCTACTGATGCTTGGGCTTGCACGACATTAGCTATGTGGCAACTGCTCCCACAGTTGAACCTAGAATGCAAGCCCCTGGTAGGGATTCTAGAGCATCCAGAATTTCAACAGCTCCTGGTGCCTTCAAGGTCAATTCCTCCATGCTGCCAAGGTCGTTGTTGGCCTTCCTACTTTAGGCATCTCACAAAAGCGACGGTGTCCAAGAGTAACAACAATGCCAACAGCCAGCAAAACCTTGTCCCCACAGATGCATCTCGCTATAGTAGTAAATGCTAACAGCATTGCAAAGTGAGTGCCTCGACTAACATGGCTATTTGAGAGTGCAAACTCCAACACATGCGTAACACAACTTACCGTGCGGAAGGTGTCTATAGGCAAGTCAAAACCCTTCACGGATGTAACGCAACTCATCCTACGAAGGGGGCACTTGCCTACAAGAGGTTAAAGAACAACGCCAACTAAAGATGAGAATGCAAACAAGCCCCTCAGAGCACTCCGATGAAGGACTTCACTAAACATCATCTTTGCTTTCTACCTTAAACTTTGCAAAACCAATGCAACACTCTCAAGTGTGGCCCAGCGACGTCTCAGAACTCACCATGCGACAACCTTAGCATTTCACTTGCTGCAGTGTTTCATATTCTTTGTCGATGTCTATCGAATTTGTTCTCTAGAAATTGATAAAGAGGGACCAATGAAACACCTCAAAAAATATGAGGTCATCCTAGCTTCACCAAGCCTTGCAATCCACACAGTGCTATGGCAATTCATCGGGAGGAGAACATTCTAATTTTAGGCTAGCCAGTTCAGCAAATTTTCTACTTTGAGCATGGACAAGTTCTACGTCATCCTTCTTGTCCACTAAGGTAGTCTACCCAGCTGACAACCTACTCAGAAATGGCATGCGAAGTTGGCAGTAGCATTCGGGCTGCACAGAAAATAGTTTGGCAAGTTTTCTAAGTCACGAAGTCTGCTACCCTAAGCTATGCCTCGTAGCGTAGCAAGCTTCAAAAGACAACAGCAGAACAAAGTGCTACGCTATGCTACACCACGTAGTGTAGCATAGCAATGGCTTCAATACCACTCCCCTCCCCCAATTGCGACTTTTGCAATGATGTCCCTTTTCGTCAGGAAGCGGGAGACCATGTCTGCTTCTACACTACATTGAGCTATAAGGCGTAACAAGGTGTAGAAATCTTGTGAAAGGGACAGAAGGCAGCTCTAAGGGCAGAATCAGTGGATTTCATGAAACTTACATTGCAGGAGACAAAGTTTGCAAATCGGAAAAACTTTAGCAACTAAGGCTAGCTACTACGCTATGCTATGTTGCATAGCGTAGCATAACGTAGCAAGCATGCAATATGTAGCAGAATGAACGACAAGACACTGTGCCAAGCATGCTAAGTTACAAAGTATGGTAAGGCATGTAGGTGGTTGTCCGACATTAATGCACTTCATCTAATTGAATCGTTGGTATACGTTTTTGGATGCTGACGACATAGTTATGGCATGGCAGACCTACAATTATGGCACAACAGAATCACGATCACAATGGTCTTACAGATCTAGTGATCAAACACAGCACGTGTGACGCTAGTAAGTCAACGGAAGCCCAGGGCACATGGCGTCCAAATCACTCCTTTTGACGCATCCTTAGTCTTATAAATACCTCCATCAGTAACATTCAAAGGGTTTGGTTCTGTTCAATTTCAAAATATCTAAAGAAAAAGGCTCTCTCTCTCTCTCTCTCTCTCTCTCTCTCTCTTTGGCATTCAAAAGAGAAAATTCTCCCTTTGGCATGTTGCAACATCAAGTATTGTAAGCTTTCTATTTGAATCCACAAATAGTCAGCATCTTCAGCTGGCACTCCATCCTATCCCCCTTTCTACCACCTTGGTAGAATCCCTATGTTATTGGCTCCAAAGTCCGCACCTGAGCACACAACCTACCTGCTCTATACACCTTGGTTACTTTTGGCATCTTTACACTTCGTCATATTGTGCAACCGACTATATCCATTTTGGAAGAGCAAATTTGTGACTCCAGAGTGGTGCACCTTTCTAACTATATCCTACTCTATTTCCTGATATTGTAGCATGTTGTATTATTTCCTGCTTCATTTGCTTTCAAGCATCGCTTCATTTATTTATTTTTAATTATTGCAATGCATTTCTATTTCCATTCAAAAATATATGTTGCAAAAGGCTATATTGATGCTGACGTAAGTCCCTGTCTAATCAACCAGACCGTTCAAGGTGCCTCGTATCTGCCCACACCCAGCATGGCCCTCCTGCGGGTACAGGGTCGAAACTGTCGCGCCCGCTGACCCCTCAGTGTTTTCCAGCTATCGACATTTTCGGTTGCTACAAATACTATGTTCGATCACAGTGGAAAAAATCCCAATCATGGGGGAGACCACCACTAAACTGGAGACAACCTTCATTTCATCTGAACCCAAACACTTATCTTGTTCAACATCCTGTTTCTCCAACTAAGCCAACATACTCTATCTCACCACATTATCATTCTCCTTAATACTATCAACCCATGTCTTCAGCACAACCACCACCTTATGCAGCTTATAATCCTCCTAACTTTCAACATTCTCATCCTTTCCTTCCTTCCACATCGCCACCAACTATTCCTACAGTGCCTACGCCATAGCAACAACCCACGAATGCCACTTGTGCTACTACTATCAACAGCAGTGAGAGGCCTCCTCAACAATGAAGGCATCCCTTCTTTAGAAATGATCCTAGGAAAGGACAGCATAATTCCAAGGCCACTACATCATCCAACTTAGCACAAGCCCAACATTGTAGCGCACCCTTCTCTTCAAATCCAACGCCTCATGTTACTTCATTAGGGCTACCAACTAACACTCCAACAACCATACGGCCCAATGAACACAATCATGGAAGGCATCATCCCGATCCTTGCATACCATCTAACAATCCTAAATATCATAGTGGGTCAACTCATAATCTAGGAACTACATCATATAAATTTCCCCAACAGGGTTAGCCATACTTAGCCATACTATAACCCAGTGTGTGAAACCCAACAGGGTAAGTATGGCTAAGTTCCAATACTTCCAACATGCAAGGATCCCCGTCGTCAATTATTAATCCTTGCCATCCTCAACCGTTTAGCTATGAGGGATATCCCCCATTCTAATAGCAAGTAGGATTAATAAATACTTTTCATTTTCTTTAATTTTACAACTTTTTGTTTTTTAGTTTTTCATTTTTGACTTTCTTATTTTATCTTTTTGTCTTTTTGTCTCTTTACATTTTTATAAGTAATCTCATCTACAAATAAAACACTCATGTGGATTGTTGGTTGAGGTGTGTTCTATGTTGTCAAGTCTCAAAAGATCAATTATTTGGACAGTGAGCCCATTACACCCACTCATCCATTCTACAAATTAGAGGTTCTATTTAAGGGTACAGTGATATTCTTAACATTTTTTAAACTTAAAATTAATTTTTTGTTCATTGTACCCAGAATGAAGAAGGATGGAGCAATAGGGTATGATTAAGGTATGACATCAAGGGGACTTGCGGATTCTCTTTGCTGACAACTGTGGGAGTTATCATGCAACATGGTCGTACTAAGATCCTTGTAGATCTAACAAAAAATGGGAGTAAGAGTAATCAAAAGGGAACTCAAAATCCAATGCTATTCTAGGGGGTCTCACTAAAAAGACATGCACCCATGCCTGAAGGTTGGTAGCTTCTCTGGATTTAGTATTCTTCAACAAAATAGAAAAACAAGGTGCCATAAAACAAAAATCACTCCTCCCTTAAACAAAATGCCAAGTGATCATACACCTTGTTGTTATGGTACTCTCATAGTTGCTCATCATGGGATGAAACAATGCGGCATTACTAATTAGAGGAATGGACTTGGTCCTAATCTTGGAACGATAGGTTAATGACACATTAATCATCATTTACATGTAGGATTCACTATGCCCTGGGTTAGTTACCTCATGTCCCAATCTCTATGATCCCTTTCTATAGTACATCTCATCTCACTGTTCATGTAATTGTGGTTCATGTCTCACGTAGCATAGAATTCTCATCTCATTTCAGTGATAATTACATGTGTGTGTTTTGTGGAATTAGTGTAGATTACATCTAACCCTTCTAGTGCCCATCGACACTTTAAGTGTGGTTACACAATGACATTATAGGTTGAAACTTGCTCTGGGGAGGACCCACTTGTGTAATCTTTTGTAATCTTCACTTAGGATATAGCTCACACACACCATTTCTCACCCTCAGCTTATTTTTCATAACATTCTTTCCTTACTATTAGCCCTCTAAATTTCAACATTCCCATGAATCATCACATAGCCTTTTTCTCTACCATCTGAGATCCTTATTGATAAATTCCATACCATCATAATTTTTGTGCCTTCAGAATTAGTTGAATTATCCTGGAACCCTTTAACAATCATCTAGATGTCCTTAGTTTACATCATTTAATTTCAATATATATATATATATATATATACTTGAGTACATTCTTTAATTACTCTAACTTCGATGAAAATATATATACGTGATCCCCCTGTGCTAATCAACATCATTTGCAACTATTCACACAGGGGAAGTTTTTGAAATTCCTCTCTATGACTCGCAATTGCGCATCCCTTGCTTTCATATCCATAACTTGCTCACTGGTACTTTGATTTTCATTCCATTTGAACCTCCTTGAACCTGGAGTGTTCAGCTTAGTCATGGGGGAGGGGTACATGTCAAATAGTGCATAAATTTTTTGAAATTCATCATCGCCCAAAGGACATCTTTAAGGGTAATTAGCTGTAAAATTAAGAATAGAATGTGTTAAAAATAATTTCATCCCCTTAGCTATACTAGAAAATTAAATGTGGAAACCACCTAAGCAAAGAGGACTCAACATTATAATCTTTCAGGGACATGTTCTTCCAACAATTAACATCACACGGAAATAAAGTAAATCTATTAAGGCAAGTAGTAAGGTATAACCTAACTTTGGTAACAACCTTACTAACGATTAGCCCCATGTGATTGCAGATGGCCCCGAAACATGAAAAACGAGAAGGTCCTACTCAAGGTGCAATCAAATGACCTAGGAGAGGTGAAGGATAAGTTCCTACTGAACAACATGCAAAGCAGGAAAAATAATCATTTAGCACGAACCAAGAATTCCTTGCTCCTGTACAATCAAGGTAGGCTAAAGGAGGAGCTGCAGCAGCATTTGAATAGGGATAATATCTCATGTTGACCTAGGATTGTGTTCAGATCATCCATGAAAGGTCCATATTCACTGTAGTGATCATGGAATTAAACTTTGGACCTTTCATAGAGTTTTCTCCTGAGGCTATTAGGGACCACCTCAAAGGGTCTCCCTTATGGCCTATCCTCTCTACAAGCAGTGCCTGGTACGTAGGGGAAATGTACCAATTTTGGTACAACAAAGAAAAAGAGAAGAAAAGAAAAGAAGGCACCATGATTAACATTTGTGGTGTGACTATTGATTTCTCTGTTCAAGCCATTTTGGAAGTATTAAACCTTCCGAATATAGGGCCAAATGTTACTCAGAACTAGCTAGACACTTTTTAGAACTGAGCAACTTAATAAACTATTGATAGAGAATAAAAGGTTGGTGGAAGAAAAAGAGAAGGTTGACTGGGATGCCTCTATGGCACAATCATAAACTTACATGCACGCCAAGGCACTTCAAGCCTTATAAGAGGAGAAAGTCCAAGCCATACTTCAACGCCATCAAATCCCAAGACCTAGAGTGCAAGAAAAGGGAAAGACACCTATGGAGGAGCCACCAACACCAGGAACTACATGAGTTCCACCATTTTGTAATCATAGGATTTTCTTTTGTGTTGTGTCTCAATTTTGTTTTGACTCCACACTACAACATGAATGCATTCTAGTCAGTCAATAATCCCATACCTATCCACTGTGTAATCAATGGAGCTTGTTCTCTTTGTAACTCAAGTACGAGTTTTCATTCAGTCATGGGGGTATGATGAGTCATGAATTTGCTAGCTAAGATATCACTACCATGATATCACTACTATGATATCCCAGTGGCTGTGATATCGCTACCGTGATATCACATGGGCTACGATATTGCATACGCAATATCACCACGTACGCGATATCACATGTACACGATATCATGTACGCGATATTGCGACCTACCTCAATTTCTATAAATAAGAGGTAGCTTTTCTTGTTCTAGCATCTAGTTCTTAGTTTCTTAGCTAAACTCTTGTAGTTTTATCATTCTAGAGTTAGAATAATTCTCAGTGTATGCCTACAATGTGGTGATTGTAATTGTACGGCATCCTTATTCGAGTGTGACGTACTTGGACATGCACATGACTAGAAATAAAGATCGAGATTACTTCATCATTGCAACATTCACTTAGTTTAATTATTTATTTATTTAATTGTTATTTACTGCTTTCTTAGTTAATCTTTATCACCCTTAAACTCCTATTAAACATGGAATGAGTACGACTTGATTACGAGCATTTAAGTGTGACTAGTTAGTAACCCAATAGCATACCTAGGGTCTACGCTTGGTAATCCCAATAGTAGTCATGCACAAAGTCCAAGATGTGTACAGTAAATCAAGGAATGGATGCTCATCGCACTTAGGCTAGTTTAGACTCTCTCTCACCCTTTCCCTTTTAGCTTAGTTAACATTATTTTCCATTACCTTCAGGAGTAGCATTAGATTAGGACCACATCATACACTTCACTTTGGAGTAAACCATACGTGAAAAATATAATACTAGTCCAGGTGGGAAGACAATGAACTGTGACCTAAGGCTAACTATTTAGGTGCCACAACTAGTCTTTCTACGGAGTTCGACCGAATCACGGTGAAAATGCTCATATTCGTATGGTTGAGTGTAGGGGTACCTTGCCACTCAATCAGAAGTTATTAAGGCTAATATTCCTTACCTCCTATTCATGGAGGCTAAAAGCCAATTTTATGAAAACAATATAGGTCTAAAGACTTATCTATTTATCTACCGTATTAGAAAGCTCTATGCTCGAAAAGGCATCACAAGGCATATCAATGTTCCTATATAGAAGGCTTTCAAAGTCTCATATGAGAGCAATATCAAGTCGATGTTAGAGAAGAAGATAATAGATCTAAAATAAAAATAGACACTTGCAATGACTTAAATGGAAATAACAACAATATCCCAACTAGTAGCAAAACTTAATCATTCATAGAACCATCCCATCCATCAAAGGATGTTGTAGGGCCAATTACAATATCATTAACAAAGACATTAGATTTATATAGGCACAAGAGGTTGAGATTTAGCTAAGAATGCGGGACTATGGATGAATATAGCTAGGCAATGAGCTTTTTAGAGCTTGTGGTCACCACTACAAGGGAACCAAGTTAATAGCCATGGACTCAAAAAAAAAAGAAGGCTCTTTGAGGATTGTTTTAAAATTTTTTTACAATGTGACTTCCTTGTATGTGGATCTAGATGAGAAAAGTTGAACTACAATGGTTGTCCCTTCCCCATGAAGTTTTTAAGGTTGTTGTTGGCTACCTCAACTTAGCATTAAACATTCCAAGGGTGTCATTCACAATATTTAGCCCAAAATAAGATATGGAAATGTCCTTAAATCTAGGATAAAGAGTAAAATAAGTAACACCACTAGCCTAGCCTAGGCACATGATTGCCAAACAACATGAGTAGTAACTAGAGTGCAAGAAGAATAGTAGAAAAATCTTGTTTGATACCTTCAACATCCTTGACGATGTGACAACATTAGAATCTAAGTTGTTATTAGTAAAGAGAAAGTGGTGTTGCATAAGGCCTTGAATCAATAGAGTCAACATAAAATAATGAAGCTAAAGTAAGATCTATTAGAACTCCAAGCACAACTAGATAGATCTAGTTGGCATGTTGCATGAGAAGATCTTAAGAAATTTTCTCAAGCAAAATAAATTTGACTATTAGTGATGAAGTGGTTACTCTAATTATTAGAGCGGCTATTATTAGAGCAGTTATTCCTGAGTTACTCCTAGGTCTATAAATACAGCGCCCAGGTGCACAATTCGAAGGATGTTTTTAGGAGTCAACTAGTGAAACTCTTGCAATCTATCTATTTGAAAGTTAGAATATTTTCCAAATTCTTGCAATAGGAGGTCTAAGTGTGAACGGATCTTTATTCAAGCATTGATGTANAATTCATTTTGATCAATTAAGAAAATTGTTAAATTACACAAGCATGACCCCTTTGAGCATATGTGTGACACTTGGTAGCTTAGAAACGATTAGCATTTGACAACCCAGCAATGTTTGCATGAAGTTCAGGATGTGTCTGAGAAGTGGAACCGATTACTTGTGTTAGGCTAGATTAGACTTTAGTTTCTTTAGCAATTAATCACTTTTATTTTTAATCACTCTTACTTTTATTCTTGTTCTATGTGAGTAATTCCATAAAAACATAAAATAATAAAAAACCATATGCCTCAATTACACTTAACCATACAATTACATTCCACATGTGGGACTAGGAAGATAACGAACAAACAACATGCACACACCATTTAGCTCTAGTGTACTTAGTAATTATAGTATGTGGAATTTGACCAGATTACTATGAATTCTTGTGATTTGTATGGTTGGACGTAGGGGTACCTTGCCACTCATCATTGGTGCCATTGTCGGGGACTATAGTTCTTCGTGCGCTGTCTAAGCCTAGTGCAATCTAGTACCCTCATTATTCAAAACCTAAGTGTCAAATCCTACAAAAAAAAATTATCATTATCATCATTAAATTAAATTTTAATTGTACACTATTTATTAGCATAAAATGTCTTCTTCTTATAGGAGCCCATCTCCGCCTAGGGCAGTTCAAGTACCTCAACAATATCGGGTGGTATATGCTCATCTTGATGGGTATGTACTAGACTTTACGTTCATATTACATGAAGATGAATTGATGTGATGGCATGACATGGAAGGAAAGATTGTGTTGCCACCTAACTAGTCTATTCCAGCAATGCTCCAATTAATGTTGACATGACATGGGCTTCAACATCTCCATGGAGAATATGAGATGTGAGATCCCGACTCAAGGGATTATCATCCCACTAAAGCACAAAGATTAAGGGATCATCAGCTGGAGCATCAACATGAGCTTATGAAGGGCAAGGATTCAAACATCTTTCTACCTCTACTTGGCCCAATTGATGAAGGTGACCACTTTTTTAGTAATTCTCCTCTCTTTGATTTTGTTCAAGGATCCCTTAACCAGAATGTACAATCCAAAGTTCACAAGCCAGGTTTTGGTCAAAATGGATCCAATGAAAAAAATGGATCCAGAGAAGCAAGTTAGGAAAAGGGGGATAAAGGAGATCATGATCGTGATCGTGTTCATGAGCATTGAAGGAAGGGTGATAGGCATTAGCATAGAGCAAGTTCCCCTTCTTTTTCCCCTTCATTGTCATCTCCTTCTTCATCGAGTTCAGATCATGACCGTAGATGAAATAACCATGATGGAGGTGACCGACGAAACTAGAACAATAGAAGGGATCATCAAGATAGTCATGATCGAAGACATGGGTAATCTAGAGAGGCTCGTCATCAATAAAGAAAGGCTAGTAGGGAGCATCGTAGGCACCACCATCATGGCCTTGATGAACCTCTACTTACTACTTAGGGCATGTTGAATATTGCAAAGGCTATGAGGATTCCAACAAAGCATGTGAAGGATAGTAGAATAAAGAGGCTTGATATGAACAATATCCCTCAATTTGAGGGAGGATATGATGCTGATCCATAAAATCATCTCTAGGATTTCTAAGATGCATGTGCCTTGCAGAATATTGAAAATGAATGGAAAAAGCTGAAATTATTTCCAAAAATACTCATAAAGGAAGTAGAAAGTTGGTATTGATCCTTGGAACCAGAATCAATCAAGCAGTGGAGTACGATGCTGGAATTATTCAATGAAAAATATCAAACGTACTCTCGAGTATCCAATTTAAGAAAACAAATTCAAGGGTGGAAATAAGAAAATCATGAGCCCTTGGATGTTGTTATTGGTCAATACTACTCTCTATTGCATAGGTGTCCTAGCCATGGGTACTCTTAGCTTGATCAGCTTCACCATATCGTAGACAAGTTACAGTTTCAAACTAAGAAAACCTTTGGCATCTATGCCCAAGGGAGATTAACAAAGTTGAGCACTCATCAGATTCAAAGATTAATTAAGTAGGTAGCCAAAGAGAAGGGAGAGCTCAGAAAACCTAAAAGTGTAGAAGAATACAATAGAGATCCTTCTATTCAGAAAAAGGAGGTTATATTTTGTGACAATGAGGATGAATTTCCCAGAGATGAGGTGGTGAATTAGAAAATATTGCCATTCCAAAAATTGCAGTTAGAAATTACGACTAACATTGATCGATTATGGGACTCCGTGACCAATAATTTTTAAGTTGTTTTAAAAGTTACTAAAGAGTCCAAGGAGCAAAGTCGTGATCATGAGCATTGGAGGCATAAGGAGGCTAAACATGCCATATCTAAAGATAACGATAAGATGGTTGTAGATAGTGATTCAGATGATGATGGTGGATGTGATGTTTGCCAATATGAACATCCTAAGGGATGTTGCCTAGTTGTATCACACTTGCAATAATCTGGGATGTATGCCTTACATCCACAACTTGCACAAAGGCAAACACCCAAAAGATTGCCTTATCCACAGGGTAATCCTCAACAGTTCCACTAATCACAATAATACTATCTACGTGGAACTCCTCCACAACCTTACAAAGTATATCAATAGTGGCAGCAACTACAATCATGGGCATTGCCACCTCCAAGATAACAATACTCTTACTGGAAAACAGATCCCTACAGTTATTATGTTCAATAGCCTTCATTTCCAAGGGACTCCTCTAGTCATATTACTACTTACCAATCTCCCCACTACCCTCCTAAAACATATCAATCACCCTATTCAAGGAGGGATACCACCTACTACCCTCATGTACCTCCTATCCTTGCACCTACTTCTCCACCTCCTACGCAACTACCACCTCCTTTGTCCATACAGGGTGAATTACCTACACAACCACAACAAAGGAACACTATGAGGGTAGTTAACCTGTAATCAAGTAATCCATCCAGTGGGTTGGAACCACGAACAAAGAAAAGATTCTTCTTCCAACCTTGTAGTCCACCAAAGCCCTCAAATACATCAATGGTTGGTAACCCTTCTCCTCCACCTTTCTCTATTTCTTTTTTATCCAAGTCTCCTTCAAACTAAAATCCCTCTTGAGTCTAGACTATAATGTTAACACATGTTTTATCTAATTAGATTCAAGCTGGTAACCTACCCAAAAAATTAGCTGATCCTAGGAGGTCCCTAGTTTACTTGCAAATTGCTAGGAATGAGCCTCACAAAGCTCTTCTGGATTCTAGTTCTGGTGTTAATTTGATCTTGCATGAGATATACACAATGTGGAACCTTCCTCCTTTGAAGAAGAGCAACATTTGGCTAGAATTGGTGGAGCAGTTCATCACTGTTCCATTAGGAATGGTTGAAGACATCATCACCACCATTTTTGGGTGGTCATATCCAACTGATTTCCTAGTAATAAAAGTGGAGAACTATAAGGGAGACTTTCCAATCATCATGGAAAGGCCATGGCTAAGTATTTTTGATGCTAAAATGGTCATTAGAGATCTCTCCTTGGAGATATCAAAAGAAAATGAGTTTGGAAACATCAAGAAGAAGAGAGTTTGATGTATCATGTATAGCAATTTAGGGGCCATTTTGTGCAGAAGTTATGGTCAGTAAAGTAAACATCTATCTCTGCATGCAAGTAGTATGCACTAAGAGCTAAGATCCAAAGATTTCTGTACGTAGTAGCCACAAAAAAAGAGGGCACCTAGTGGTTGATAGTTGATACGAGTAGCAGTACATTATGCATGGAATCGATTGAGAGCCTAATGTATGAATATGTTGCAAGTATGGACGAACTTGAGCAAGTTCACCACCAGCTCTTCTAAGGAGAAAATGATGATGTCAATTGGGATGAGCTGGAAATTCTTGACAATTTTAAATAAGAGCCCTTGAATTGAAGAAACTACCAACTGGAGTGGTTGACTATTGTACCAAATGGACAGAAGTAGCAACCATCACCAATTGTACATCCACCACTGCTACTTAGTTTGTACAACAAAACATCATAAATAGGTTTGGTGTACCTCATGCATTCATTTTTGATAATGAAACTCATTTTATAGTTGCCACTTTCCAAAAACGGATGCAACACTTGAGGGTTGAACATAAACTCATAACAACATATCACCCCCAAGCCAATGGTCAAGCTAAAGTCACTAATCGGGAGATCTGAAAAATCTTATGTGTACCATTAGCAAATACCGAAGGGACTAGAGCACAAAATTAAAGAATGCCCTTTGGGCCTATCACTCCATATGTAAGCTTCCCATAGGTTATTCTCCCTATGAGCTTGTGTACAAAAAGCTACCAACTTTGCCCATCCAATCCGAGCCTATGACCTTAACCTAGATCTAAGCCTAGCACAGAAATAATGATTAATGAGTCTCAACTTGCTAGAAAAAAATAGGTTAATGGCCTTCTCATCCAATGAGATGCATAAGACATTCAATAAGAAATGCCATGACCTCAGAATAAAAAAATTAAAGTTTCAACCAGGAGATAAGGTTCTTTATTGGAATCCTACACATGTATCCCAATGAACCAAATTCCAAACATTGTGGGAAGGACATTACATGATAGATGAAAATTTTCCATTTGGGGCCATGATCATCTACAAACTTGACAGGCCAAATAAGAAACAACTAGTCAACATCCAACAAGTAAAACTTTTCCATGAGCCCAAGCCAACCAACACAACAAAGACCTCGTTAGATGGACAACCATGCTCAATTTTTCGGATCTCTCCCTTCCAACTTAGTCGTGGGGGAGATGGCCATCCATACTAACACTTTATGTAGCTCCTCAGTTTTTGATTTTTTTTTGTTTTACACATTTTTGGTTCTACAACTTTTTGTTTTCATCTTCTTTGTTTTACATTCTTCTTTTTTTTTACACGTTTTTATTTTTAAGGTTATTGGTCTTTTCTTAGTTTTTGTTTTACACCATCATTAATATAATTCAATATCTATTATCTACCTTTTTACTTTCTTTTATGGTTACATTTGCTTATGTTTGGTGTGTTTCTTTACTTTTTCTGCTAATAAGGTGGCATGTACAATGGTAATGCATTACTCGATGGTGATATGTTTCATTTGTAATTTGATTGTTGATGTTTGATTTTTGACTTTGATAGTTGTTACTGATGACTAGGGCATAGTTTCTTTTCATGTCATAGGTAGTGTGTCCACATCATTCACCCATCCACTTACTCTATGGTTTTCCTTGTTTTGGAAGCATGCAGTCTCTTTTTCATTTATGCAACTTTAATAAATTAGTAACTTGTGTAGTTTTCAAAATTGGGAAGGAATCAAAGGTTTGGCTAGGGTGCGGCTTTAAAGAGATGTAGTATTCTTTGTGCTTTTCTATTTTCCTGTGTATAGGAATGTTCTCGTAAGCTTCTCACCTTTCCACATCATTTCATAATAGGAAGTCAAATAAGTCCTTGCATGGTTTGGTCCTCATCACAAAAACAAGAAATGGATGAGGATTCAAAGCACACCCCTTGGAGAAAATAAATATGAAAATTGCATGGGTCTTTGCATGGTGCAAGTCCCATTCAAAACAAAACATGAGAATTCAAAGCACACCCCTCAAACCAAATTGTTGGCACATTTTAGGCCATTTCATGGAATAGGAATTTCAGTCTATTTTAAAAAGAAAAGAAAAGAGAATAAAAAATAGATGCATGAATTTACTAAAGATTCATATAAGTTATACGGTGATGAAACATATATATTTTTTACCTTATACATCGACCAAAGAGTGCAATATTTCGGCATATTTATGTGATGCTTATTGGGAGGACATTTAGAAAGGATTTAATTCAACTAGTTTATGAGCTTAGAGATGGTTCAGCAGTGGTGGTGGACATGGAAATATACATGGCTTGGTCACACAAGCATATTGACAATAAATATTAATGGAGATAGGATCGGTCCTGATGTTCACGCAGTCTAGGCCATATTCAATTAAAACCAATGAACAGAGGTACCGATATTTGATCCTATAGCAAGAAGAGGCTATGTACCATGATAAATAATCTTAGGAATAGAGGCACATCTTGGATTATAATGTGGCATAGTTTAGGCATTGGGGAAATGTTTTCTGGAAGCTGGAAAGACGGTATGCTTATTCTGAAAGTGGAGTTGTGGTTCTTATCAATACGATAACCAAAAGTAAAATTATGAAAGCTATGCTTGCTAGTAAAAAAATGTTAAGAACCACTAGGATAACCTCATATTTCACTTGGGAATTTTGTCAAATGCTTGCTGCACAAGGTTTAGTTTCTCTATTTTGACATACTGATAAACGATGAATTTGTAACCATAACATTCGTGAATCCTAATTTCGTGGCCAGGGCATGTAACAGTAGGCATTTTAATAGGTTTTGTGAAGTAATAGGTTGCAGCAAAATCCAATAAGAGAAACAGGGCTAAAACGCAGGTGGTGGACACAACACTCAGTAACGGATGTGCGGGTAGGTTTCAAGAAAGGGCATCATTGTTCAACAGTACGTGGTGGCAACTATGTTTTTAATAATGATGCATGGCAGCAACATCACCAACACCATGAATGTTGCCACGCTTTCCACGTTGCTGGTATTTCAATGCCCTAAGTGCCACATTGGTAGCCATGCTGTGCAGATCAGCAGTACGGGAAACCAAGCCAGAGGTCCAGATTATCTCCTCTACAGTGCTTATGCCTGTGTCTACGGTTGCGGGCGATAATATGTAGAAAATACTGAGCGCTCCCAAGGACAAGGAAGGTGTCTATTCTCTGCTAGAGATAGATGGTGATTGTAGATGTGCCCATACCATTGGCTCTCCAGCAACTAAACACTACACAACAACAATGTCGGATGCAGAGGCAGAACCTTCTGTACCGTCCGAAATCATCGATCTCTGGCTGGAAGGAAACAGAGACTGTGGGACAATCAGATATGCACAGAAGACCCTACCTTCACCTAAGGGTGAGCTGGAATGAATGAAGGCAGAGTACCTTGGATGGTCCGCACGCGGATCAAGCAAGGATTTCCCCAAACGTAAACCGAGGTGCTATATGCTGGGTTATACATGAACAACGTAACAAGCGTAAAATAGAGCGTAAAAAATGTAATTGATGCGAATGGAGCGTAAACGTAAAACAGCGTAAACAGTATACATGCAAAAATTAATGCAAACTATAACAGATTTTAGGAAGAAACTGTAACAATGGTATTTCAAAATGAGAGTTACAATGCACCAGTCTAACGTAGTTGTGGCTTTAACACAAGGCGGACGAATAGCCCCGGTGGATGCAGGGAGGACTGATGGCTGGTTCAAACTGTAGGCACAGTGTAGATGTTGTATGCTCAGCGTACAGGGTTGTTCAACATACAAGGCTCTCTGCTCTATTTCTCCACATTTCTACTCTCCGGTTTGCTCTAAAAATTTGCCAATCGTCCTTTATCTCATGGAAAATTGGGGCTTTTATACAGGTTTTGATATTAGACTCAGGTTGGGTGACACATGGCGCATTGACTAGGTGCAAAAGAATGAAATTTACAAGTGTACAGTATATTACATTTGCTAAGCGTATACGCTGTATCAAGCGAGCGTAGACTCTAGGCGTATACACTGGATGTGCTGAGCGTATACGCTTGATGTGCTGGGTGTATACGTTGGATGTGCAGGGCGTATACGCTAGATGTGCATGGGCATATACGCTAGGCGTATACGCTATGGATGCTAAGCGTATACGCTGGAGTGTATACGCTGAAGGATGCTGATCACATACGCCAGGGCGTATACGCTGATGGTTCCTAGGTGTATATGCCGGGGTGTATATGCTGATGGTTGCTGCCTTGTACCAAGTCTTGTTATGCAGTGCTGTTTCCATGCCATCTTCGGGGATTGCATGCAAGGCGTATGTATCAGTCGTACAAGCTAAACATAATTGTGAGGTGTGTACGCTAGTCGTGTATGCTGTGAACATTGGGCATATACGCTAGGCGCATACACTGTGAATGTGAACTTTGAGCGTATATGCTGGGCGTATCTACTGAGAATGTAGACTTGGGCGTATACGCTGAAAATGCATACTTAGTGAAAATTAAGCATCTGATCCTCGAAGTTTCCATGTTTGGTACTAGATGTAGCTATGGTCATCTGTGAGTCCCAGGGACCTACTTCTTGTTGGAAAAGTACCAAGCTCAAAATTTTGTGGTGTTTCATTGGCCCCTCTTTGTTGACACTTGGAGGAATCGACCTGAGAAGCATCGACAAAGAAGTGCAAAACACCACAAGCAACTCGATAAAGGAATTATCCTTTACCACCTGACTAGACATCATCGCATTGTCTTCCGTAGTACATAGGATTGGGAAAGTGAAATCTATAGCTAGTAGGAAAATGGAGATTGTGGGGACTAGTAACTGACCAAGGGATTGTGCTTGGTAAAGGGGATGCTCTGGTGTGTGTCATGTTGATCCTTGTCAATAGCCATTATTTGGCAAACTTGGAATCAATAGATGATATGTGCGTCCTTTGGCGGAACAAGGCTCTTGGTTAGTGTTCAAGAGGCCTTGTTGGCAAGACCAAAGCCACGTGATGATGTGTTGCATTCTTTGGAGAAATATGGCCCTTATTTTAGGGGGAAGCTTGTTGGTGGAGAGCCAAAGCTATGCAACGAGGTGTTTCTTAATTATTTTTAGACATGGAACTTGGTTCCAAGACAACTACCTTCTTGCCTAGGGCTTGGATGGGAAGTGCCAAGGGTCTCTCATTTTTTTTTCGAAGGAAATGTTGTTTTGATCTTGTGCTCACGCTCAAGTGCTACGTTGTGTGTTGCCACTGCTTAAAGGTGTTACAGTGTGCAACGGTATGCTCAAAGTTTTGAGTGTACTGGGTGTATCAGAGGTGTGGCTGGGTAGAGTGTGTTAGTGAATAGATAAGGGATGTAGTAGGAAATGGGGATGTACTAGTAAATGGCTGAATTTAGTCTTGCCACGTGTGCTGTGAACATTGCCTCACCTTGCTGCTTATGACAAAGTGCATTCTTGTACGAACACCTCTGAGTGCCATCCTGCAAACACAACTCCAAGGAGACAAGAAAACCATGAGTGAATATGCAAGCTTAGACTTAAATAGCTATGGATGGAACAAAGACACTGGAAGAGGTTTCAGGCATGGAATATGAATGGCAGCAATATTGGTAGGATCGTCTGATGGCGAGCAATGCAGTGAGTCTGATGAAGTTTGAATGTGGCCATGGATTGAGGAACCAGAAATGAACTTACTAGTTTATAGTCATAGCAGACTATCATGGGTTAATTTTATGTCATGACTTGTTGGACATTTCCGTTTAGCGTCATGGAGGACAGTGTGTTGCCAGTTTCTAGTCTTGGCGGACCGTGAAGAGACAAACTAGTTTATAGCCTTAGAAGACTCTGGTGAATGCAACTGTGGCAATTTACTATCATACCAGATGGGTGCTAGTTTATTGTCATTACGGACGCTCTCTGGTATTAGTTTATCGTCATGACACCAGGACGAGTTGTGGTATCAGTTTTAAGTCATAATCCAAGACTATTCTATGGTATCAGTTTACCATCATGATTCTAGGATGAGCTGTGGTATCAGTTTATAGTCATGACCCCAGGACTCGCACGTACCTGAGCTTGTATTCAAGTATAGAATGGTTTCAGGAACAAGTGATTGGTTGGATTTGCAAACTCATTTCCTTCCATATCAGCTAACTTGAATGCTCCATTGTTGTATGCTTTGGTGACCAAGTAAGGCCCTTCCCAATTGGCTGAGAATTTGTCCAAGTGTTCCCAAACGGCCTTAAGCACAAGGTCACCTTCTTTGTTACGAATGTCATGCCGATGGCATTGTCATTATTATTTTTGGTACCATTCAATTTTATTGAGTGCACGGATGCGTTCCTCCTCCACCGAATCTAAGTCAATGATGCGTAGATCGTTGTTTTGCTCTTTGTCCAGGAGTCCAAAGAGTGTGATCCTTAAAGATGGTACCTGCAATTCCAGAGGTAAAACAACTTCTGAACCATAAACAAGGCTATATGGCATTTTACTTGTTGAAGTTTGATGCGTAGTACAATATGCCCACAATGCGTAAACTAGTTGTTCATGCCATCTTCTCTTGCTTTGGGTAAGCTTCTTTTTAAGTATTGTGATGATGGTTTTGTTTGTTGCCTCTGCTTGCCCATTGCTTTGAGGGTAGTAAGGGGATGAAAACGAGTTTTTGATCCCCAGACTTTCGCAAAAAGTCTTGGTTTCAGCATTGTTGAATTGTGGCCTGTTGTCAGTGATGATTGTCATGGGAACGCCAAAACAAGTTACAATATTTT
This sequence comes from Gnetum montanum, assembly GCA_015680685.1. Taxonomy (NCBI): domain Eukaryota; kingdom Viridiplantae; phylum Streptophyta; class Gnetopsida; order Gnetales; family Gnetaceae; genus Gnetum; species Gnetum montanum. The sequence continues at coordinate 149,248 of MNCI01020942.1, read as the reverse complement.
CGAGAATGAAGTTGCATACATGTTTAGATGTGGTTTTTCAAAGGGAAACAGCTTCTACCCACTTCGTGAAGTATTTTGTTGTGGTTATGATAAAACTATGTCCTGCAGAAGATGAGGGTGTTATTGGGCCGACAAGGTCCAACCCCCACTTTTGAAAGGGCCATGTGATTTGTATTGTATGCAACTCATTTGGTGGGACATGAATTAGATTACCATGTATTTGATAGGTACTGCATGTTTTAGCCTTGGAGAGACAATCATACTTCATGTGTGGCCAATAATAGCCTAAGCGTCTAATCTTTGTTGCCATTGCTTTTGGTGCTATGTGTCCCCCACATAGTCCATCGTGTACTTGTTCAACAATGGTTTGGGCATCAGTATTACCAACGCATGTTAGCAATATGCCCTCGTAGGATCAATGGCACAACGTGTCCCCTACCAATACGTACTACCTAAAACGCTTTTGTACCACATCCTTTTGTATGTTCGTTAAGTGTTGCGGTGTTTCACCGTGTAGAAGGTGCTCTTTTATGTCATCATACCATTCTATCGCATGTGTTGTACTAATGGACGCTATTGGCAACGTATCAAGGGTATCGGTTATTGGTTCGGCACAACTAGTTATGGATCTTGGCAGTGTATGGAACATGTCAGGCGATATGTTTAATGCTAATGTGGCCAGTGCATCTACGATGGTATTGTCATTTCTAGAGACATGTTGCACATCGATATTTTTGAATCACCTCATTAAGTGTTTTTCTAACTCACAGTATGGTTGTAAATATTGCTCTTTGCATGTATAAATATCTGTGACTTGGTTCAAAACTAGTTGTGAATCTCCTCTTACCACAAGTCATGTGATTTCTGAAGCCAGTGCTGCCGCGAGACCTCTAAGGAGACCTTCATACTCTGCTATATTATTGGTACAGTAAAAGTTGAAACGATAAGCAAAGGGTCTGATCTCCTCAGAGGGATAGGTGATGATAGTGGCAGCACTTCCCCCTCAAGAGGAGGATGCTCCATCAAAGTTTAGAATGACATCATAGTCATTAGGCACTATGTCTATTGCTCTTATATTCTCATCCGGGAATTCTGGCTCTATTGTCGCTTGATCGTGTGTTGGTGACGCGGCCATTTGATTTGCTATGGCTTCACCCTTAACTGATGATTGCGCTATGTAATGTAGGTCAAACTCAGCTATCATGGCTTTCCAACATGCTATCCGAATTGTCTCATAAATTTTTCCTGTGATGGCTCTAAGCACATTATCCTTGCAGATTATGTTAACTTGATTGTGGAAGAGGTAATGTCGCCATTTCTTTAGAGAAAAGACTAAGGCTAAACATGACCTTTCTACGTCATTGTATTTCTTCTGATGGCCTACTAATGCATGGCTCAAGTAGTAGACAAGGACTTCGGTTCCATTATCTTGTTTCTGGCAAAGCATGGACACGATTGATGAATCCGAAGTTACGAGGTAGATGTAAAATGGTTTATCCTTTTGAGGTGGATAAACCGTGGGTAGTCGGGTAAGTGCTGCTTTAATATTAACAAACGCTTCCTGGCACTATGGAGTCCATTCAAAATGGACATTCTTGCACAACAAGTGACTCATAGGTTTTAATTTATCTGTTAGTTTTTCTATGAACCTTCTGATGAACTATATTCTACCTTGTAGACCTCGAAGTTCAATAAGGTTGCTAGATGGTTTTAGGTTTGTTATGGCCTTAACCTTATCGGGGTCTACTCGTATCCCTGCTTCTGAGGTTATGAATCAAAGCATTTTACCTATTTTGACATCGAAGATGCACTTCTTTGGGTTAAGTCTCAGTTCATATTTTAAACAACATTTTAATACTAAGTTAAGATCTTGTACATGTTGTTCCGATGTCTTTAATTTAACCACAATGTCGTCCACGTAATCGTTGAGCGAGTGCAACATGTAATCGCTAAAGATGAATGTCATCGCCCTTTGATACATGGCCCCAGCATTCTTGAGACCAAAGGGCATCATTGTATAACAAAAGGTTCCCCATGGTGTCATAAAGGTAGTCTGAAGCTGATTCTCCAAGTTAATACGTATCTGGTTGTATCCCGAGAAGCCATCCATAAAAGATAATAGGTCGTGCCCAGTGGTTGAGTCGACAAGTTGATCGATGCTGGGTAGGGGAAAATCATCTTTTATGGTTGTGACGTTGAGATCTCGGAAGTCAATGCATAAGAGAATGCTTCTGTTCTTCTTCGGGACAATGACCATGTTGGATACCCATTCGACGTAATCGATAGTCTAATGAAACCAGCCTGATAAAGTTTGGTGATCTCATTGCGAACTACCAATGCCACCTCGGGTTTAACCTTTCATGCCTTTTGTTTTACGGGTCTCAATTTTGAATCAAGGATGATGTTGTGCTGGACAATTCGGGGATCTAACCCGGGCATGTCGATGTAAGACCAAGCAAATGCTTTCATGTTGTTTCGAAGCACATATTCTATGTCTTTGGCAAGAGGAGGTTGCAATAGTGTACTTAATTTTAGTATCTTGGTCTCACTATCAAACATAATGATGGGGGTTTCAATCAATGGGTCTTTAGTGATATTTTCAACTTCTATGTTAAGGGACTTTGTCATACCTTGGTAGTTATCTAGAATTTTTTGTGTCAAGGCTATGACTACATCGTCTGTTGATAGACTTAGGTCGATGAGATTTATGTCAATGTCCCTTACGATTTGTCCGTGCGGCCCATCGATGATTAATGATGCAGATAAATGTTGATAATCCATTGGGCTTACTCCTACCAATGAACAGAGAGTAGAATGAGGCAATAAGTATTGCTCGATGTTTTCAGGCAACTTAAATTGTGTGCACGTGCATAATGGTGGTTTATCGTCACACCGGGATGCATGGTAGTTTAAGGCCATACCGGGCCATCATGGCAGTTTAAGGCCATACCAGGCCATCATGGCAATTTAAGGCCATATCAAGTCATCATGGCAGTTTAGGGCCATACCGGGCCGTCATGGAAGTTTAGGGTCATACCGAGCCATCATGGTAGTTTAAGGCCATACCGGGCCGTATGTTTATCGAAAAATTCGCATAGGAGTGGTTTTGTGCCAAAATGTTTGACACGAACTTTTGGAGTTGGTTTACAAGGGATTCAGGATGTGGTAATACTTATTTTGTATTAAATATATTTATTTTTTTTCTTTTTTAGGAAATTTTGATTAAAATAAGCAAAGAAGGGTAAAAAGGTACAAACCGGAAGGCGGCAGTAGCAGCAATGTCGGAGCGTTATAAATAGGGGGGGGTGTCATTTGTCACATTGTTGAATTTTCAACAAGCGTAAATATCGAGCGTAAATCCTGAGCGTAGACAACCCAGGGTAAGCGTAAACCACTAAACCCTAGCGTAAGCATAAGCGTGAGCGTAAGCATAAGCGTGAGCGTAAGCATGAAACCCAAACCCTGAGCGTAGATGTAAATGACTAAACCTCAGCGTAAACATAGAGCGTAGAGGTTCAAGCGTCAGCATAGAGACTCAGACTTCGGCATAGAGGCTTAGCGTAGGCGTAAAGATCAAAGCGTAAATCTGTCAATCCCAGCGTAGAGGACACCGAGATGGGCAAAGGCAAGGAAGTGGAAGGCCAGGGGAGAAAGGGACCTGAACTAACCTTCGTGGAGGAGAGCGAGGCCATGCTGTAGTGTCTACCTAGGCCAAGGGTTCCATCGTGGCCTGGATCTTCACACAACTAGGCTCTGATCCTGTCTCTGTTAGTTATTTTCATATATACCAATTTCTTAGAGTAAACAGTCAACGTAGAGGGTTTTGGCGTATACGCCTGACGTAGACAATTTCCTTGACATATATGCCCAATGTAGACAGTCAGCGTAGAGGGTTTCTATACGCTGAGCATATCCTTTACATAGCCTAAGTTGTTTGTAGCATAATTTGTTGTTAGTGCGCAGCGTAAATGATTTTACTGGCATGAAGTATAGATGATTTTATCAGCGTATACACTGACTGTTCATAGGTCATTTTTAGTGTCCAGCATAGACTGTTTACACAGTGTTCAGCATAGACTATTTACACAGCATATATTGTTTACGCAGCATATACGCTAGGGGTTTTTACAGCGTATACACTAAGGGTTTCTACGGTGTATACGCTGAGGGTTAGCAGTTAATTGTTTTCAAGTGGGGTTCAGTGTAGACCTGTTTTCATGGCATATAGTGTGAACTTTTTTCAATGTAAACTTATTTTACAGTGTATACGCCAAGCGTATATGCCGAGCGTAAACAGTTTTGACAATGTATACACCGAGCATAAATAGTTGGTAATTTTTCTAAGTGTTGCCCTATAATATGAAATTTTGTTTTTTGTCTACTTTTCATGTATGGCTGATTTACCATGGCATTTTGGTTTCTTCTAGGGACACTGAACCTTTTCTCTTGGTTGTTGAGCTTGTTGGGGTACTGACGTGGTTTGGCCCCATTGAGGCCGATGAACCTACCTTGGAGTTGACCGTTGACAACAATGGGGTTTGGTTTAGAGAAGGTGCGTGTGAATTCTTGGCCTTCATGTTGGACAGTTTTAAAGTGGTGGTCTGGTTGCATCTAAGTGAACTGGTGGCATGGAGCGTGCTTGAGGCAATGTTGCCGGGAGCCACGGAGGGTGTCGCAGTCTTCATGGAAGACATTGATGAGGGGCCGCTTGTGAACAAGGGTGGCCCCTCTGGTGGGCCAAAATCCACTCACCCATTAACGTGCGTGTCGGCCCAATTTCCGCAAAGGCACAATTATCTGAACAACACTTTCTTTTTAGCTGCACGCGCACACACATTGTTCCAAAACCCTCCTAGTACTGTGTACCAGGTGGATAGGTAGGATCGTTTAAGCTTGTTGTTTCTTTCCGTCATTTGGCATTTTCTTTTGTTTTAACATCCGTTCATTTGTAGGCCTAAAGTTAATCCAAACAAAACATGTGTTGAGGATGATGGGCTCGCTCTAGCTCGTACCGCTCTAGAGACCTTTATGGCAGGTCCCACCCTTCATGGAGCTGTATTAGCTCAAACCAAGGGTGATATCGTCCACTTCCACAAACGGTTCTCTAGAGCATTCACAATGTGCCAAGCTCATGGATGGTTGCATGGAGATTGGTCACATAAGGGATCAATCTTCCCTCGTGACTCTGACTTGGGTAGCACATCTAAGTCCACCACTGAAGGTAAATGACAATATTTTCTAGATGTGTTAATGTGTTTGTTCAATTGTCGGGGGTTATACTGATATGATGATTTCGAATTGTACCTACAGTTGATGTTCCTCTTGGCGGAGACCCTGTTGCAACCGGACGAACTGAGACTACCTTGTCAATGAAGTTCAGGGAGGTCAGCAAGGCTCAAAAATGGTTGTGCACTCATGCCCTGCCATCCATCATTTGTTGTTTAGATGATGCTGGCCTTATGGAGCTCTTCACGACCCCGAACCTTGATGTGTCAATAGCGGAAATGATCGGGATCGTGGATTCTTTCAATGAGTCTGTCTCTTACTACAACACCCAGATTAAGGGTGTTAAGATAGTTTTCCATTTGTAGCATGAATTCTTTTCGAACTTGTTTTGTGTACCAGCAGATGGTATAAATGTAGTTTTAGACAGGGCTCATAAAGAGCTCCATACTGTTTGTGAATTAGAGGACAGGTTGGGTGTTGCCAAGGGTGCCAAGGGATTCCCTATGCAGGCGAAGGTAAAGGTTGAAGAGGTGAATGAATTATATCCCCTGTTTAGGGCACGAGTATTTCCTAAATCCATTTCCTAGGTGCGGAGTCTTGGGGTCGAAGTTGTACGTATTATGCGCACCGTCTTGGAAACCGGCATGCTTTATAACTGGGCCCAATTTTTGTTGTCGGGCCTGCACAAAGAGATAGTGTGATTGTGCTTGAATGTCGAGGTGCAGTCTCACTTTACTTTCGCATTCTTTGCCGATTATCTTCGCTACTTAGCCGAGTTTCTAGTGGTTCGTGCAGACAACAAGTATATTCTGTGGGATCAAGATCAATTATCTCACTCATGGATCAACCATTTTTTTGAAACAGCCAAGTCCCAGGTGTATCGTCCGAAATCATTGGTCTCCAGCTGCAAAGAAATAGAGACCATGGGATCACAGGACATGCATAGAAGACCCTACCTTCGCCTGAGGGCGAGTTGGAATGAATGAAGGTAGAGTACCTTGGATGGTCCGCATGCGGATCAGGCAAGGATTTCCCCAAATGTACACCGAGGTGCTATACACTGGGTTATACGTGAACGGCGTAACAGGCAAAAAACAGAGCGTAAACAGTGTAAATAATGTGAACGGAGCGTACACAGAACATATGCAACAATTAATGCAAACTGTAACAGATTTTAGGAAGAAAATGTAACAATGGCATTTCAAAATGAGAGTACAATGCACCAGTCTAACGCAGTTGTGGCTTGGACACAAGGTGGACAAAAAACCCTGGTGGATGCAGGGGTGACTGTGGGCTGGTTCACACTATAGGCACAACGTAGAGGCTATATGCTCAGCGTACAGGGTTTTCCAGTGTATAAGGTTTTTAGCTCTAGTTCTCAGCATCTCTACTCTCTAGTTTTCTCTAGAGTTTGCCAACCGACCTGGATCTAGTGAAAAATTGGGGCTTTTATACAAGTTTTGACATTAGACTCGGGTTGGGAGACACTTGGCGCGTTGACCAGGTGCAAAAGCACAAAATTTACAAATATACAACATGTTACATTTGTTGAGCATATACACTGAGCGTATACGCTGTATCAGGAGGGCGTAGACTCTAGGCGTATACATTGGGCGTATACGCTGGATGTGCTGGGCATATACACTGTGGATGCTGGGCATATACGCTGTGGATGCTGGGCATATATGCCGGGGCATATAAACTGATGGTTATNATGCTGGGCATATATGCCGGGGCATATAAACTGATGGTTATTAGGCGTATACGCTGATGGTTGCTGCCTTGTACCAAGTCTTGCTCTGCAGTGCTGTTTCCATGTTGTCTTCGGGGATTACATGCTAGGCATATGCATCAGTCGTACAAGCTGGGCGTACTTGTGGGGTGTGTACACTGGTCGTGTACGCTGGGCATATACACTGAACATGTACGTTGTGAACTTCAAACGTATATGCTGGGCGGATATGCTGTGGATGTCGAGCGTATACGCTGTGGATGTGAACTTGAGCGTATATGTTGGGTGTATACACTAGGAATGTATACTTAGTGATAGTGAAATTAAATATCTAGTCTCCAAAGTTGCCATGTTTGATACCAGATGTAGCCGTGGTCGTCTGTAGGTCACAGTGACCTGCTTCTTGTTGGAAAAGTACTAAGCTCAAAATTTTGTGGTGTTTCATTAGCCCCTCTTTGTTGATGCTTGGAGGAATCGACCTGAGAAGTGTCAACAAAGAAGTGCAAAACACCACAAGCAACTCGATAGAGACTTTGTCCTTTGCCACCTAACTAGACATCATTGCACCGTGTTCCGTAGTCCATAGGATGGGAAAAGGGGAAAATGGCGATTGTGAGGACTGGTAACTTGCCCAAGGGATTGTGCTTGGCAAAGGGGATGCTCTGGTGTGTATCATGCTGATCCTTGTCAACAGCCATTATTTAGTGGACTCGAAATCAAGCCGTGCGATGTGCATTCTTTGGTAGAACAAAACTCTTGGCTAGTGTCTAAGAGGATTTGTTGACGAGACCAAAGCCACGTGAGGACGTGTTGCATTCTTTGGAGGAATAGGGCCCTTTTTTGGTGTTTAGGGGGAGCCTGTTGGTGGAGAGCCAAAGCTATACAACGAGATGTTCTTGATTGTTTTGGACATGAGCACTTGGTTTCAAGACAACTGCCTTCCCGCCTGGGGCTTTTATGGGAAGTGCCAAGGGTTTTTTTCTTAGGAGCTTTGCTTTGATCTTGTACTCATGCTCAAGTGCTATGTTGTTTGTTGCAACTGCTTTAAAGTGTTACAGTGTGCAATAGCATGCTCAAAGTTTTGAGTGTACTGGGTGTATCAGCGCATGGCTGAATAAAGTGTGTCAATGAGTAGATAGGGAATGTACTGGGAAATGGGGATGTACTAGTGTACAGCTTGATTTAGTCTTGCCACGTGGGCTATAAACATTGCCTCATCTTGCTGCTTATGATGAAATGCATTCTTGTGCGAATACCTCTAAGCGTCATCCTGTAAACACAACTCCAAGGTGATAAGAAAACCATGAGTAAATAAACAAGCTTGGACTTAAATAGCTACTGATGAAACAATGGCACTGGAGGAGATTTCAGGCACTGTATATAGTGACAATAATGTTGGTGGGATCGTCTGATGGCGAGGGATGCAGTGATTCTGATGAAGTTTGAATGTGGCCACGGATTGAGGAACTAGAGATGAAATTGCCAGTTTATAGTCGTAGCGGACTGTGAAGAGGCAAACCAGTTTATAGTTTTAGCGAACTCTGGTGGATGCAATGGTAGTAGTTTACTGTCATGCCAGACGGGTGCTAGTTTATCGTCATTACAGACACTGTGTGGTATCAGTTTATCGTCATGATGCCAGGACGAGCTGTGGTATCGGTTTTAAGTCATGATCTAGGACTGTTCTACGGTATCAGTTTACCATCATGATTCCAGGACGAGCTATGGTATTAGTTTATAGTTGTGATCCAGGACGGTTCTATGGTATCAGTTTACCGTCATGATTCCAGGACAAGCTGTGGTATTAGTTTATAGTCATGATTCAAGACTCTTCTATGGTATCAATTTACCATCATGATTCCAGGACGAGCTATGATATCAATTTATTGTCATGATGCTAGGACGAGCTGTGGTATCAGTTTATAGTCGTGATCTAGGACGGTTCTATGGTATCAGTTTACCATCATGATTCCAGGACGAGTTGTGGTATTAGTTTATAGTCGTGATCCAGGACTCGCACGTACCTGACTATGTTCAGACGTGGAATGGCTTTAGGAATGAGTGATTGGTTGGATTTGCTAGCTCATGCCCTTCCATATCAGCTAGCTTGAATGCTCTGTTTTCATATGCTTTGGTGACTAAGGCCCTTCCCAGTTGGCTGAGAATTTGTCTGGGTGTTCCCAAACGTCCTTAAGTACAAGGTCATCATTTTTGATAGGGCGCTTATGAATGTCATGCCGATGTCACTGCCATTGTTGTTTTTGGTACCATTTGATTTGATCGAGCACACGTATGCATTCTTCCTCCACCGAGTCTAGGTCAATGATGCACAGATCATTGTTCTGTCCTTCGTCAAGGAGTCTGGAAAGTGTGATCCTTAAAGATGGTACCTGCAATTCCAGAGATAAAATAGCTTCTGAACCATAAACAAGACTATATGGTGTTTTACCTATTGAAGTCTGATGTGTAGTACAATATGCCCACAATGCGTATACCAATTGTTTGTGCCACCTTCTCTTGCTTTGGGTAAGCATCCTTTTAAGTATTGTAATCATCGTTTTGTTTGTTGCCTATGCTTGCCCATTGCTCTGAGGATAGTAAGGGGATGAAAACGAGTGTTTGATCCCTAGACTTTCACAAAAGGTTTTGGTCTTGGCACTGCTAAATTATGGCCCTTTGTTAATGATGATTGTCATGGGGATGCCAAAATGGGTTGCAATATTTTCGAGAATGAAATTGCACATGTGTTTAGATGTAGTTTTTCGAAGGGAAGCAGCTTCTACCCACTTCGTGAAATATTCTATTGCGGTTATGATGAAACTATGCCCTGCAGAAGATGAGGGTGTTATTGGGCCAATAAGGTCCAACCCCCACTTTTGAAAGGGCCACGTGATTTGCGCCATATGCAACTCATTTGGTGGGACATGGATTAGATTACTGTGTCTTTGATAGGTACTACATATTTTAGCCTTGGAGAGACAGTCATACTCCATGTGTGGCCAATAGTAGCCTAAGCGTCTTATTTTTGTTGCCATGGCTTTTGGCGTTATGTGTCCTCCGCATAGTCCCTCATGTACATGTTCAGTGATGGTTTGGGCATCGGTACTACCAACGCATGTTAGCAATATGCCTTCGTAGGATCTACGACACAATGTGTCCCCTACTAGGGTATACTGCTTAGAACATTTTCATACTGCATCCTTTTGTGCATTTGTTAGGTGCTGTGGTGTTTCACCACGCAGAAGATATTCTTTTATGTCATCATACCATTCTATCGCGTGTATTGTACTAACAGATGCAATTGGCAATGTATCAAGGGTATTCGTTATTGGTTCGACACAACTGGTTATGGAGCTTGGTAATGTATGGAACATGTCTGGTGATATATTTAATGCTAATGTGGCTAATGCATCTACAATGGTATTATCATTTCTAGAGACATGTTGCACATCGATATTTTCAAAACGCCTCATTAAGTGTTTTGCCAAGTCACAATATGGTTGTAAATGTTGGGCTTTGCATGTATAAACATCTGTGACTTGGTTTAAGACTATTTGTGAGTCTTCTTTGACCACAAGCAGTGTGATGTCTAAAGCCAGTGTTGCCGCGAGACCTCTAAGGAGACCTTCGTACTCTACTATGTTATTGGTACAGCGAAAGTTGAAACGGTAAGCAAAGGGTCTGATCTCCCCAGAGGGATAGGTGATGATGGAAGCAACACTTCCCCCTCGAGAGGTGGATGCTCCATCAAATTTTAGAATGGCCTCATAGTCACTGGGCACTATGTCTATTGCACTTACATTCTCATTCGAGAATTCTAGCTCTACTGTCGCTTGATCATGCGTTGGTGACATGGCCATTTGATTTGCTATGGCTTGACCTTTAACTAATGATTACGCTATGTAATATAGGTCAAACTTAGCTATCATGGCTTTCCAAAGGGCTATTTGACTTTTTTCGTAAATGTTTCCTATGATGGCTCTGAGCACATTATCCTTGCAAATTATGTTAACTTGGTTACAGAAGAGGTAATGTCGTCATTTTCTTAAAGAAAAGATCAAAGCTAAACATGACCTCTCTACGTCGTTATACTTTTTCTCGTGGGCAACTAATGCATGGCTTAAGTAGTATACAGGGACTTCGGTTCCATCATCTTGTTTCTGATAAAGCATAGATGCGATTGACAAATCCAAAGTGGCAAGGTAGATGTAAAATGGTTTATCATTTTGAGGTGGATAGACCGTGGGTAGTCGGGCAAGTGCCATTTTAATGTTATCGAATGCTTCTTGGCACTGTGGAGTCTTTTCAAAATGGACATTTTTGCACACCAGGTGGTTCATAGGTTTTAGTTTATCTGTCAATTTTTCTATGAGGTGCCTGATAAACTGTAATCTACCTTGTAGACCTCAAAGTTCAGTAAGGTTGCCGGGTCGTTTCAGGTTTGTTATGGCCTTTACCTTATCGGGGTCTACTCGTATCCTTGCTTCTGGGGCTATGAACCCAAACATTTTGCCTATTTTGACTCCAAAGATACATTTCTTTGGATTAAGTCTTAACTCATATTTTAAACAACGTTTTAATACTAAGTCAAGATCTTGTACATGTTGTTCCGATGTTTTTGATTTAACCACAATGTCATCCACGTAGTCGTTGAGCGAGTGTAACATGTAATTGCTAAAGATGAATGTCATCACCCTTTGATACGTGGCCCCAACGTTCTTGAGACCGAAGGACATCATTATGTAACAAATGGTTCCCCATGGTGTCATAAAGGTAGTCTGGAGCTGATGCTCTGGGTTAATATGTATCTGGTTGTATCCCGAGAAGCCATCCATAAAAGATAATAAGGCGTGCCCAGCGGTCGAGTCGACAAGTTGATCGATGCTGGGTAGGGGAAAATCATCTTTTATGGTTGTGACGTTGAGATCCCGGAAGTCAATGCATAAGCGAATGCTTCCGTTCTTCTTTGGGACAATGACCATTTTGGATACCCATTCGGCGTAATCGACAGCTCGAATGAAACCAGCCTAATAAAGTTTGATAATCTCATTGCAAACTGCCAATGCCACCTCGAGTTTAACCTTTCGTGCCTTTTTTTTACGGGTCTCAATTTTGGATCAAGGATGATGTTGTGCTGGACGATTCAGGGATCCAACACAGGCATGTCTGTGTATGACCAAGCAAATGCCTTTATGTTGTCCCTAAGCACATTCTCTAGGTCTTTGGCCAGTTGAGGCTGTAGTAATGTACTTAGTTTTAAAATCTTGGTTTCATTGTTAGACATAACGATGGGGGTTTCGATCAACGGGTCTTCAGTGATATTTTTAGCTTCTATGTCAAGGGACTTTGTCATACCTTGGTAGTTATCTAGCGTTTGTTGTGTCGAGGCTATGACTGCATCATCTGTTGATAGACTTAGGTCAATGAGATTTATGTCAGTGTCCCTTGCGATTTGTCCGTGCGGCCCATCGATGATTAATGGTGCGGATAAATGTTGATAATTCATCAGGCTCGCTCCTACCAATAAACAGAGAGTATTTTTCCATGTTCTCAGGCAAGTTAAATTATGTGCACATGCAAAATGGTGGTTTATTGTCACACCAGGATGCATGGCAGTTTAAGGCCTTACCAGACCGCAGGTGGCAGTTTAAGGCCTTACTAGGCCATGGGGGTTTGTATGTGGCAGTTTAAGGCCTTACTGGGCCAACATGGCAATTTAAGGCCATACCGGGCCGTCATGGCAATTTAAGGCCATACCGGGCCATCATGGATTGCGCTGGAATGTTCGGCGTGAACATGTGAAATTGGGTTCACAGGGAAACTGGGATGTAATAATTTTTGTTTTACATTAAATACATAATTTTTTATTATTTTTTTAAACAAATTTTAATTAAAATAATTAAACAAAGGCAAAAAGAGGCAAACCAGGAGGTGGTGGCAGTGGCAGCAGTTGAGTGCTATATAAAGGGGGTGGGGGCATCATTTGTTATTACATTGCTTTGTGAGCGTAATCGCAAGCGTAAATCTTGAGCGTAGACAACCTAGCGTAAGCGTAATTCGCTAAACCCTGGCATAAGCGTAGGCGTCTAAACCTCAGCGTAAACACAAAGCGTAGAGGTTCCACCATCGGCGTAGAGACTCAGACTCTGGCATAGAGGCTCAGCATAGGTGTAAACAGTTTCAACCCTCAGTGTAAACTGTTGATCACAGCGTAGAGGACACCGAGATGGGCAAAGGCAAGGAAGTGGAAGGCCAGGGGAGGAAGGGTCCTGACTTGACCTTCGCAAAGGAGAGCGAGGCCATGTTGCAGTGCTTGCCCAGGCCGAGGATTCCATCATGGCCTGGATTGTCACATAGGTAGGCTTTGATCCTACCTCTGTTAGTTATTTTCATTTGTGCATGTTTCGTAGCATAGACAGTCTCATAGAGGGCTTCAGTGTATATGCCGAGCGTAGAGAGTTAGTATAAAGGATTTCGGCGTATACACCGAGCGTAAGTTCATAGCGTAGAGAGTCCCGATAGTGTAGACTGTCATATCGTAATTTTTTTTATCAGTGGACAGTGTAAACAATTTTTCTAGCATGAAGCGTAGATGATTTTATCAGCGTATATGCTGACTATTTGTAGGTCGTTTATAGTGTTCAACGTATACTGTTTACACAGCGTACATGCTGAAGGCTATTACAGCGTATACGCTGAGCGTGAATAGTTAATTCTTTTCGACTGAGGTACAACGTAGACTTGTTTTCATGTAAACTATTTTTGGTGTAAACTTATTTGCACAGGATTCAGCGTAAACTGTTTGTACGGCGTATAGCGTAGACTATTTACACTGTTCAGCGTGGACTGTTTACACGGCGTATACGCTGATGATTTTTACTGCATATACGCTAAGTGTGGAACAGTTTTTTGTTAGCGTATACACCGGGCTTGGTAGCATATACGCCAAGCGTAAATAGTTCTTGATAGCGTATACGTTGGGTTAGGCAGCATATACGCCAAGCGTAAACGGTTAGCAATTTTTTCTAAGTGTCGGCCTACAATGAGAACTTCTATTTTTCGTGTCATTTTGATGCATGGCTGATTTATGATGGCATTTTGATTGCTTGCAGGGACACTAGGCCTTTTCTCCTCATTGTTGAACTAGTTGGGATACTAACATGGTTTGGCCCTATTAAGGCTGATGAACCTACCCCAGATCTAACTATTGACAACAACAAGGTCTGGTTCAGAGAAGGTCCGTGCGAATTCCTGGCCTTCATGCTGGACAATTTCGAAGTGGTTATCTGGTTGCACCTAAGTGAATTGGTGGCGCGGAGCGTGCTTGAGGCAATGTTTCCAGGAGCTGTGGAGGGTGTCGCAGTCTTCATGGAAGACATTGATGAGGGTGGCCCCTCTGGTGGGCCAAAATCCACTTGCCCATTAACGCACGTGTGGGCCCAATTACCGCGAGGGCACGATTATCTAAACAAAACTCTATTTTTAGCTACACACACGCACACGTTGTTCCAAAACCTTCCTAGTACCGTGTACCAGGTGGATAGGTAGAATCATTTAAGCTTGTTGTTTCTTTCCGTCGTTTGGCATTTGCTTCTATTTTAACATCTATTCGTTTATAGGCCTATAGTTAACACAAATGGAACATGCGTTGAGGATGATGGGCTCACTCTAGCTCGTACCGCTCTAGAGGCCTTTATGACGGGTCCCATCCTTCGTGGAGCTGTATTAGCTCAAACCAAGAATGAGATTATACATGTTCACAAAATATTCTCTAGAGTGCTCGCTCAATGCACAGCTCATGGATGATTGCATGGAGATTGGTCACCTAAGGGACCAATTTTTCCTAATGAATCTGACTTAGGTAGCACATCTAAGTCCACGACTGAAGGTAAATGAGAATATTTTCTAGGTGTGCTGACGTGTTTGTTCGATTGTTGGGGGTTATACTGATATGATGATTTTGAATTGTATTTGCAGTTGATGTACCTCCTGGTGGGCACCCTGTCATAACAGGATGAACTGAGACTACGCTGTCAATGAAGTTCGGGGAGGTTAATAAGGCCTAAAAATGGTTATGCACTCATGCCCCGTCGTCCATCGTTCGTTGCTTAGACGACGCTGGCCTTATGGAGCTCTTCACGACCCCGAGCCCTGATGTGTCAATAGCAGAAATGATCAGGATCATGGATTCCTTCAATGAGTCTATCACTTACTACATCACCCGGATAAAGGGTTTTAAGATAGTTTTCCATTTGTTGCCTGAATTCTTTTCGAACTTATTTGGTATACTGGCGGATGGTATAACTGTAGTTTTAGACAGGGCTCATAAAGAGCTCCAAACGGTTCGTGAACTAGAGGACTGGAAGGGTGTGGCCAAGGGTGCCAAGGGATTCTCAATGTAGAGGAAATCAAAAGTTGAGGAGGTGAATGAACTATATCCCCTATTTAGGATGCGGGTATTCCCCAAATCCCTTTCCCAAGTGTGGAGTCTTGGGGTCGAAGCTGTACATATCATGCGAACTGTCCTAGAAACCGGAATGCGCTATAATTAGGCCCAATTTTTGTTGTTGGGCCTACATAAGGAGATAGTGCGATTGCGCTCGAATGTCGAGGTTTAGTCCCACTTCACCTTTGCCTTCTTTGCAGGTTACCTTTGCCGCTTAGCCAAGTTTCTGGTAGTTCACGCAGACAACAAGTATGTTCTACGGGATCAGGGTCAACTATCCCGCCCGTGGATCAACCACTTGTTTGAAGTTGTTGAGTCCCAAGATGCTCCTGAGGGCATTGATGAGTCCATGTCTATCACAACAGGGGGGTCGTCTAGTATCTCAATCCACACACGTGACAGTTTGGGATTGGAGCCAGATGACGTGCCTTACACTGCAAAAAGAGCCAGGACGGGTTATCAAAGAGACTATTGGCAAGGGCAATTCAAACCTAACCAAGTGCGAACACTCAACCGAGGAAGCGTCGAATGTGAACAAGCCACGAGTGAAGCGCATATGATTCAAGATGCTTGTCCAAGGTAAGTAGACTTAGTGCACTTATTGCTTTATTGTTTTAGTTTTGTTCATAATTTTTACTTTGATTGCTTACACGCCATTGAAACCTTCAGACTTGACTCGAGAAGTGAGGAAGTAGGCATTAGAGACTATTACTGAAGAGGAGGAGACTAACACGGATCAAAAAACTGAGGAGGAAAATGTGGAGAAAGATCAGGGAGGAGGAACGGAAGAGTTGAAGGAAGACATCACAGAAACTGAGTTGTTAGATGAACAAGGTGGTGTCGATCAAATGTTTAGCAGCTTTCTTAGGCGATCCCCCAGAGGGTGACAAGAAGCACAGTATGTTTTCTTTTTTTATTTTATATTGCTTCATTAGTTGTCGTTTCCATGGTATTTTACTTTTCTGTTTTCATTTCTTCCAAACGAAGGCAACAAAACCAGGACGATGTGGCTGGACGTACCCATGAAAACGATTCCCTCTGAAAGGACCGCAGAGGTTAGTCCATCTCGTACTCGTGGGCCATTTACTTGGATAGAGATGCCAAGTAAAATGGATTTGGTGGCTGGCATCACTGAGAAAGTTGTGGAGCGAATTCAGGAAGCCCACCCTGAAATAGGTATAAATGTTTCAAATTGTTTGCAGCTTTAGAGTTTCACACCCTATTTTTGTTGTTTTAGCATTTGTTCTCTTCATGTGCATAGGTGCCAAACTGAGGTGGGATCCTTCTGAGACAATTAGCATAGAGAGTTTTCCCACGTTATCCCCAGAAGTTGAGCAGGTGCCAAGACCTATTTATGAGGAAGTAGTAGAAGTTCTTGTTCACAACGCCAAGTCACTGTGGACCTGTAAGCATTTTGTCGAATAGTTGTGGCTACAGATTCAAGAAAAGGAAAAGTAAGTCTCTAAGTTGTCAGTTGAGTGTGACGATCTTAAGGCTCGGTATGAGTTCGCCTCCGCCAAACTAAGTGGTGATCGCTCTTGGCGGACCTCCGAGGTCACGTATACTAGGTATTGGAATCTGCTCAATCGTCACGCGTCCCTGACCTAGAGACTAGCGGAACGTAAGGCCCAAATAGATCTCCTAAACCTCAAATGTCAAGATTGGAAAGCTTTCGCTTCCAAGGTATGCAAGTGGGGTCAGGATGAAAAGAATCACAAACATCATTACAAGAAATCATTAAAGGAAGTGTCCATTGAAAAATGTCAACTTGAAATGTTTGTGGAGGGATTGGGTCTATGCTATGCTTCTGATACCTTTGCTCAAAACACAACTATTGAGATGGAATCGCCTACAAGGGTGATTACAAATGCTTCTGGGGAGGTATCTATAGGCGAATTCCCTTTAAAGCATCCTACCTGGTTAGCGGTTGACAAGGGGAAGGCCCTGGTAGATGCTGATCTAGGCCTTGATGGGACCGACTGGACCAATGTCTCAGAAGAGGAAATCCTTCATTGGCTGGAATTTGGCTTAAGGGGATCCCCTACAGTAAGCATTTTTCTATTATGAAATTGATTTGCTAAATAATGTTTGAAATTTTGCCTTTCCCTTGTTCTTACGTTGAGTGTCTCCTTTTGTATTTTCAGGATCAAGGCGATGATGATGTCCAAGAGGCTGGCTCCAGTGGAGTGGGGGCCCCTGATGCCAGTGGATCTAAAGGAGACGATCCTCCCATTCTGGACACTTAGTTTTGTTTTAGTGTTTTTATCATTTCGTTTTGTTGTGAAACTACTTTGACTCAAATTTATACGGGAATTGTAAATTGAGATGAATGAAACCAGTTAACTCTTGTACTTGTACATCATTTCATGTATGAAAAACATTTTTTTTTTGTTGATTTTGAGTTTAATCGCAAACATGACACGACAATGTAAAATGTTTTGGTTGCTTTTTTGTTTTATTTTCTTAAGAGTAATGCATGGATGTAATCATAAGTTGGAGTATAATGATAGACGAAAGAGGAAAACAAAGTATTAGTGTGTGATCTGGTTTAAGGCAATTCTGGGCTAGATTCACACTAGTTTAAGGCCATTTCGGGCCACATGCGTAGTTTAAGGTCATTTCGGGCCCCAGTCGTAAACAAGGGACATTTTGAATGACACAGGTGGATCTCTCAGTTGACTGACCATTTCTGATAGTGGCTAGTTTTATGTCGTTGCGGACATGATAGTTTAATGTCATTTCAGACAGGTTGTAGTTTAGCATCATTTCGGACAGATTGTAGTTTAGCATCATTTCAGATAGGTTGTGTTGTTATTATTTTAGTAGTTTTTTGATTTTTCTTATTTTCACGTTAGGCGATGTGTTAGCGGGTATGATTCGGTATTTAGCATCCCCTTCGCTGATCACATTGAATGGTAATTCAGCCCAAGGGATGTCTGATGGAATGGTCCCTGTATCGATGTTTTCAGATGCTTCAGTGTTTACTATAAGTTCTGTGTCAGCTGTTGTTTCTACGTGAGGAGGTGTATGTACAATGTCAGGCGCAGGGATCTCTGTTTTGGGTGGATTGTCTTCTGTGTTTAAAGGATTACTGCTTACCAGTTGCTATTCATTTATGTCATTTTGTCTAGGCTCTTTGAGCTTAACCTCTGAGCCTTGGTCCATGTCTATGTATGATGAAATGATGGGTGTAGCAGCCTCCCCATGTATGATGATTTCACCACCTTCATAAGGCAAATAAATCTCTTGGTGTATAGGGGATGAAACTGCTTTTAGCTGGGCTAACCAGGGCCTTCTTGATATTAGGTTGAATCTTGGCATTTCATCAATTACTACGAAGTTTGTTGAAACACCATAAAATTTTGAGCTTGGTACTTGTCCAATAAGAAGCGGGTCCTCAAAGCCCACAGGCGACCACCACGCCATTTGGTGTCAAACATGAAAACTTCGGAGATCAGAGGCTTAATTTTTTCTAAGCATGCAGTTCCAGCGTATACGCCTAGTGTATATGCCCAAGTGCACATTCCTAGCATATACGCTAAAATTCTCAGCGTATACGCCCAGCTTATATGCACAAGTCCCAGCGTATACACCCAGCGTATATGTCCAACGTACATGCTCAACGTACACATCTCACATGTACGCTCGGCAGGTACGGCAAATGTTTACGTCCGGCATGGAATCTCCAAAAATAGAATGAAAATAGCACCAAACAGCAAGGATTGAAGCAAGTCAGCAACCATCAGTGTATAAGCCCGGTGTATACGCCCAGCCATTGTCAGCGTATACACTCGGCGTATACGCCCAGCGTCCACAGCATCTACACCTAACACATCTAGCGTATACGCCCAGAGTCTACGCCCACCTGTACAGCGTATACGCTCAGCGTATATGCTCAACAGATGTAATATGTTGAACACTTGTAAATTTTACGCCCTTTTTGCACCCGGTCAACATCCATGTGTTGTCCAACCCGAGTCTAGCCTAACAACCGTTATAAAAACCCCACTTTTCCACTTGTACTAGGGTCGGTTGGCAAAAATCAGAGAGCATATCAGAGAACATTTACGCTGTGCACCAGAGCTAAAAACCCTTTTATGCTGGACAGTCTTGTACGTTGGGCACATAGTCTCTACGCTCCGCCTATGTGCGAACCAGCCGAGTCATCCCTACATCCACCAGGGCTTTTCGTCTGCCTTGTGTTCCATCATAACTACGTTAGACCGGTGCACTGTACTTTCATTCTGTAATATCATTGTTTACAATTTATGCTAATTTCTTACATGTGTTCTATTTATGCTCGTTTACATTTACGCCTTGTTCGCATCTGGTATGCTGTTTATGCTCTCGTTTACGCCCGTTATGCCGTTTACGCATAACCCAACGTATAGCACTTTGGCATACGTTCGGGGAAATCCTTGTCTGATCCGTGTGTGGACCACCCAAGGTACTTTACCTTCGTGCATTTCAACTCACCCTCAGGCAAAGGTAGGGTCTTCTGTGCATGTCTGGTGATCCCACGATCTCTATTTTCTTCCAGCCGAAGACCGACAATTTCGGACAGTACAGAAATTGGCGCTAGAAGGACGGCCTCCTAAAAACCTTACTCGCAAACTTCCTAGCATTTACACTGTTGAGCGTATATGCCGCCAACCACACGCCACTTCCTACTAAAAACCTCCCAGCGTCTACGCATCCAGGTCTGAAAACTTAGCCTACAAACTGTCCAACGTCTACGTTGTTCAGTGTTTACGCTGTCCCTGTTAAAACTTAACCAGAAAACCATATGCTGCATTCTTTACGTTGTGTCTTGTTTTACGCTGCGCCTCGTTTTATGCTATACTCTGTTTTACGTTGTGCCTTGTTTTACGCTGTGCCTTGTTTTACGTTGTGCCTTGTTTTATGTTGTACTCTGTTTTACACTCTATCCTGTTTTACGTTGCACCTCGAAGCTGTATACGCTGCCTAGCGTATACGTTGCACTCCTTACGCTGTATACGCTGTCTACACTGACGTTATATGCTGAATGTTGAAGCGTATACGCTGCACTTTGCCACTCAGTTTACGTTATACTAAGTACACTAATTTTGCTCCTCTACCCCGTGTCATACCCTCAATAGGTCATCATGAATCCCATAAACACCACCACTGCAACTGCTTAAGTAACCAACGTCGTGGGCACCATGGCTATCCAACAGCCTGTTGCGCAACACCCAGGAATACAACCCACAGCGGGGCCCCGTCAGTCCCTAAGGTTGTAAGGGAGAGACCCGGCCTCTAACATTATAACCCAGGATCAGTATAATTTCATATGTATTAAGATACAAGCTGGCCTGGTTGTAGACCGAGCCGAAATAGAGGTAAAGAGGCAATTCGAACTCTTTTACAGGGGGGGACACGAGTTCATCCCTTCCTCGTATGACGTAATCCCTATTTCGAAGCAGTATTCGAAGCTCATCACATGGCTCCTCCTGCAAAGGAGCCATTCATTGGATCAGCCATAGCTAGAGCCCCAACTGGAGGAAGAGGACAAATTCGCTGCTCAATCTGAACAAGAGGATTCTTACCACACTCTAAGCCCGCAAGCACAGGTTAACCCCATTTTTCATCCTAGTACAGGGGAAATTATGCTCCTCCAGCATCTCAAGTTCACCCAGGTCCAAGCACCACCACCAAAAACATCAGCACTAGTGCATATTCCTCCCTCGAGCGACCCCCAACCTAACACCTTCCCTCTCGCAATCATACCCGCTGCAGCGGCAAGCTCGTCCTCACAAGCACCACCCCCTCTTGATAACATGGGAATAATATTCCCACCGTGAGTGATAGGGATGCCACACGTGATACCAACCTCCACGTCCATCCACTACATCCCTCACATCCAAACGCACGCAGCCCCCTCGACCGCTATAACCCAACAAGGGGTCCCTCCACACAACATGGCTGGGCAATGGCTAGCGATGGGTGTGCCTTCACACCAACCCTCTCATCACAATGTGCCATCTCTCACATTTTCACATATTAACATTCCCCAAAAATGACCACAACCGCAGCAGCAACAACCCCTCGTATTTAATGTATCATCCTTAGCACCTCATGTTTTTCACCTTCCACAAACACAACCGCCGACCACGCAGCTTTCGGCCTTTCAACTCACCATCCAACAGTCTAACCTGTACAATATACCACAACCAAAAGTTGCCTTGTCACCTAGTGCCCAAGATTGGGCAGATGCCAAGAAATTGATGCAAGAATTAATTGACGAGGTAAAATGCCTCAAAACAGCTGCCGATGGGGAGTTGAAGGTAGTGGACTTCTACCAAGATGACCCCATCAGCTCTTCTGTCCCACCCTTAACCTTGCCCAAAGGCATCTCCTTACCAACACTAACCAAATACAACAGGGAGATAGACCCCAACACACACTTAATAACATTTAGGTTAGAATGTGTGCTACTCCAGGCATGGCCCTATGCCATTCTCCGAGTGTTCCCCATGTCCCTCGCGGGGACAGCACTTGATTGGTATCGGGCTCTGCCAAGGAATTCCATCTTCTCCTTGGAAGACTTATTACACCAGTTCGTGACCAGGTTCAAGTACAACTTGAAACTCGAGGCCACACTGGACAACCTCATATAGGTCAAGCAAGCACCGCTTGAACCTATACAGAAATTTATTCAGAGGTGGAGCGCTGCTCTCAATGAGTTGCACGAGCCGATCTCCCAGACATATTTGCTCAAAATTCTAAAGGGAGCTGTTAACGATTTCTTTAAATCTAAGTTGTACTACCTTAACGCACGTAATCTTAATCAGGCTTTTGTACAAATCAAAAATATAGAAGAGGCGGCTCAAAATAGCCACGACCTTGCATACTTAGCCTTCAAAAATCAACACACTAAAAAAGATAAAGACAAGGCTAAGACAACAATAGCAGCAATAGCAGGCATGCAACAAGCAAACATGACACACCAAAATAAACTTCCCGTAGCCCCTACTAACTACAATAAACCAATTCCCACAACCGTGCCGGAATCATCATCATCGCAAAACCCCACAACGAACCGTACACGAAACTTCGAGAGGAAAGAACCCTCTCAATATACGCCTTTGCCAATGAAGCCCTCCCAGCTCTTTGATCAACTCCTAAAGGCTGGGTTGATGAAACATAAATAGTTATCCCCCACGACCATCCAGAGACATGACCGGTTCTATCAACTCGTTCAGAACCCAAGCTTAGCAACACCGAATGAGCCTCCCATACCCAAAGGCTTCAGAATGGATCACTTTTGCGACTACCATCAATGAAATGGGCACGGTACGGATTACTGTTTTACCTTGAAGCAGGATATTTAGCGAATGATCGATGAAGGCCAAATCACTTTTGATGAGGCCAACCCGGTCCAACCATAGAATCAAGCTATGGGGGTGTAAAAAGACCCCCTGAACACCAAAGAGGCATCGTACGTCATCAATACAATCTACCTTGATGATGATTCTGATACACCTAACATTAACATTGTCTATCCCCAATATAAACAGGAAACACCTAATAGGCCATTCGTAGTTCAGATTCCCCCCGCTATGTCCACGCCCATGCCTCAACAACCATGTGCCCTCCAGTAGCCATACATCGTCCGAGTACCCTCAGCTGTACCCACATCTAACACCATGACACGCGACAAACCATACGTGGTGTGTGTCCCTCCCGTCATTCCCTCAAATGCATCAACCCCTTCTACTCGGCCTGCCCCTTTCATAGTCTGAGTACCACCAGTAGTCACAACGACGGAGGTTGAACCTCCGCCGAAACCAACCCCATATGTCATTAGGATACCTGAAAATCCTAATGATTACCAAGCCTCCACCTCACAAACACAAGGCAAACCTAGCCCCTACGTCATTAGGGTACCTGGCCAGCCTTCCACTCAACCACATCTGACTATCCAACCACAACCTCGCCCGCCTCCATACGTGGTAAGAATCCCAAGGTAGCCCGAAGCTCCAAGACCAGTCCCACCTCCATGCCACACACGAGAACGCCTAGCAGATAGGCTTACACGTGAACGTGTGGAGAAGGAACGCCAATGACTCGCCATGGGGCCACCTAAGCCCACTCCGCTTAACGCCATACCCATGATGCCATCTAACAACCAGCCAAACATAGGTAGCGAGGGTGAATCGTCAAAAAAACATGAACCATCTAAAACAACAACGCCAGGCAAACGTGACAAATCACCGAAACATGAAATAAAACTGTTGGGCCCAATGGACCCAGTCACTGCTGATGCAAATACCCCCAACAGTAGAGACTTGGAAATAGCTCTGACACAAGTCACCCAAGCATTGAAGCAAAAGAACACTTCGCTGAGCTTATATGACTTGGTGCTAACATCCCAAACACATCAAGAAGCTCTAGTACGCATGTTAACATCGATCCCGGTAAGCGAGGACTTGCCCCCGAACGAACCCGCCATTCATGCAGTAATGTACTTGTCTCACGGGACCACTCCTAAGCCCTTGGGCTTCCATAACGACAACATTAAGGTGGACAAGAAAACAGGGGAAATAACAATAGCCCCCATGTTCATAACGATACACATAAACCAGTTCAAGATACACAAGGTTCACGTAGACAATGGAGCTGCCACAAACGTAGTACCGTATCCCATCATTGAACAACTAGGGCTTACTGAATTAATCAAACCAACTGCAACCACATGTTTAAAATCATTCAGCGGGTCACACGTAATGGTCAAAGGCATAGTGACCTTAGACTTCATAGCAGGGGATCAATTTCCCATGTCCGCCGATTTCCTGGTGGTCGACGAAATGCCAGGATTCAACTTAATATTAGGGAGACCCTGGTTGGCCCAACTAAAAGCGATCTCCTCCCCTATACACCAAGATATCCACTTGCCTTATGAAGGAGGTGAAATCATCATACACGGGGAGGCTGCTACGCCTATCATTTCATCACACGTAGACATGGACCAAGGCTCGGAAGTCGAGCTTGAAGAGCCTAAACGAAACGATAAAAATGTGCAACAACTGGTAAGCAATGAGCCTTTAAACATGGAACAAGACCCACCTAAAATAGAAATTCCTGCATCTTACACTGTACATACAACTTCTCAAGTGGAAAATCACATAGAAATCATGCCAACTGTCGAAACATCTGAAAACATTAACACAGAAGCCATTCCGTCAGACGTCCCTTGGGCTGAATTACCATTCAATGTGATCAGCGAAGGGGACGCTGAATACAGAATCATACCCGTTAACACATCACCTAACATTAAAAGGAAGAAAATTAAAAAACTATTACAATAATATCAACACACCCAGTTCGAAATGACATTAAACTATAACATGTCCGAAACGACGTTAAACTACAACTCGTCCGAAACGACGTTAAACTACAACTCGTCCGAAATGACACTAAACTAAGATAAATCGAAAAACAAAAAATTATTATTAAACTACACTCCCTGTCCGAGATGACACTAAACTATCATATCCGCAAAGACGTAAAACTAGCCACGATCAGCAATGATCGGTCAACAGAAAAATCTGCCAGTGTCATTCGAAATATTCCTCGTTTACGACTGGGGCCCGAAATGGCCTTAAACTAGTTCATGCGTGCATACTTCATTTTCCTTTTTGTTCAGCATTTACGATTACATATCTACATTACATTTAAAATAAAGAAAAAAAAGCCAAAACATTTTACATTATCGTGTCATGTTTATAATTAAATTCAAAAAAAAATTCTTACATGCAATATTGTACAATTACAAGTGTCAACTGTTTTCGCCCATCTCAAAATTTTCAAGTTACAATTCTCGTATAAGTCTGAGTCAAAAAAAAATAACAACAACTTAAAAATTAAAACGCTAAACATCTGGGATGGGAGGGTCGTCCCCTTTAAATTCACCAGCATTAGGGGCCCCTGCTCCACTAGGGCCAGCTTCTTGGGCATCATCGCCACCTTCATCCTGAAAATACCAAAAAGAAACAACCAACATAAGAATAAGCGAATGTTAAAATTTTAACCATTATTCAATAAATTAACTTTATAAGGACAAAACACTTACCATAGGAGATCCCCCTAAGCCTAATTCCAGTCGACGAAGGATTTCTTCTTCTGAAACGTTGGCCCAATCTGTCCCATCAAGGCCTAAGTCGACGTCTGCCAAAGTCCTTCCTTTGTCAACAGCCAACCAGGTAGGACATTTCAAAGGGAACTTGCCCATCGACATTTCCCCAGAAGTAGTTGTGATCACCCTTGTAGGCGACTCCATTTCCACAGTTGTATTTTGAGCAAAAGTATTGAAGGCAGAACACAAACCCAAACCCTCCAAAAACATCTCTAGTTGGCACTTTTCAATAGACACCTCTTTTAACGACTTCTTGTAGTAATCTTTGTTATTTTTCTCATCCTGACCCCACTTACAAACCTTGGAAGCGAAGGCTTTCCAATCTTGACATTTCAGGTTCAGGAGATCAATTTGGGCTTTGTGCTCTACCATTCTCCGAGTCAACGACGCATGACAATTCAGTAGATTCCAATATCTGGTGTACGTAACCTCGGATGTTCACTAGGAGCGATCTCCGCTTAGTTTGGCAGCAGTGAACTCGTACCCAGCCTTCAGATCATCATGTTCCATTGACAATTCAGAGACTTCCTTTTCTTTTGCCTGAATCTATAGCCACAACTGCTCAATGGAACGCCTACAGGTCCATAACGACTTAGCGTTGTGCATAAGGCCTTCTGCAACTCCATCGTAAACAGGCCTTGGCACTTGTTCCACTTCTGGGGAAAGTGTGGTTAAACTTTCTATGCTAATGCTTTCAAAGGGATCCCATCTCAATTTAGCGCCTACCCATGCGAAAAATACAAATGTTAGGACAATATAAACAAGATGTGAAATTCCAAACCTCTAAATGATTTATACCTATGCCAAGGTGGGCTTCCTGGATCCATTCAACAACTTCCTCCACAATTCCAGCCACAAAATCCATCTTACTTGGCATTTTTGTCCAAGTAAGTGGCTCACGGGTACGGGACGAACTAACCTCTACGATCCTCTCAGGAGGAAACATTTTTATGGGTACATCCAACAGCACCATCCTGGTCTCGCTGCCTTCATCTGAACAGGATAAAAACACGAAAATAAAATGCCATAGGAATGACAATTGATCAAGCAATTCAAAACGAAATAAAAGGAAAACATACCATGATCCTTGTCACCCTCTGTGGGGTCGCCCAGATCTAGCTTTCCCTTAAGGAAGCTGCTGAACATTTGGTCGACAGTGTTCTAATCGTCCAATGGTTCGGTTTCAGTGGTATTTCCCTTTAACTTCTCCATTCCTCTGCCCTGGCTCTTCTCCGTGTTTTTCCCCTCATTATTCTTCTCCGTGTTGGTCTCCTCCTCCTCGGTGATAGTCTCTAAAGCCCGCTTCCTCACTTTTTTAAAATCAAGCCAAAAATATCAATCACACGTAAGTGATTAAAGTAAAAGTTATAAATAGAACGAAAATGATAAAGCAATAAGCGGGCGAGGTCCTCTTACTAGGCATCTTGAAGCATATGCGCTTCACGTGTGGCTGGTTCACATCGGAGACTTCCTCAGTCGTGTGTTCAGGCCTTTTTAGCTTTGACTTGGCTTGGCCAATGGTCTCCTTGATGACCCATTCTGCCCTTCTAGCAGTGTAGGGTATGTCGTCTGGCTCCAATCCCAAACTATCACATGTGTGGATTGAAGCGCCAGATGATCCCCCTGTAGTAATAGAAACAGATTCATCAATGCCTTCAGGTGCATCTTGGGATTTTATTGTCTCAAACAAGTGATTGATCCACGGGCGGGATAGCTGACCCCGATCTCACAGAACAAACTTGTTGTCTGCACGGACTACTAAGAACTCGGAAAAATGATGAAGATAACCGGCGAAGAATGCAAAGGTGAAGTGGGATTGCGCCTCGACATTTGAACGCAACCGTACTATCTCCTTGTGCATGCCCGAAAACAAAAATTGTGCCCAGTTATATCGCATGCCCATTTCCAAGACAGTTTGCATGACACGAACAGCCTCAACCACAAGACACTTCACCTGGGAAAGGGTTTTAGGGAATACCCGTGCCCTAAACAGGGGATATAATTCGTTCATTTCCACAACTTTTACTTTCCCCTGCATCGGGAATCCCTTGGCACCCTTGGCCATGCCTAGCTAATCCTCCAACTCATGAACCGTCTAGAGCTCTTTATGAGCTCTATCTAATACTACATTTAAGCCATCTGCCGATACGCCAAATAAGTTTGAAAAGAACTCAGGCGACAGATGAAAAACTACCTTGACACCCTTAATCCGGGTGTTGTAGTATGAGACAGACTCATTCAAAGAATCCATGATCCCAATCATCTCTCCTATGGATACGTCAGGACTCGGGGTCATAAAGAGCTCCATGAGGCCGGCATTATCCAGGCAACGAATGATGGACGGTGGAGCTTGTCTACGCAACCACTTTTGAGCCTTAGTCACTTCCCCGAACTTCATCGACAAGGTAGTCTCGGTTTGTCCAGTTGTCACCGGATCCCCACTAGGAGGTACATCAACTGTAAAAGCAATTTAAAGTGGTCATATCAGTGTAACTCCAAACAGTTGGACAAACCCACTAACATATCTAGGAAATTTTATCATTTACCATTAGTGGTGGATTTAGATGTGCTGCCAGAGTCACGAGGGAAGACTGGCCCTTTGTCCAACCAGTCTTCATGAAGCCACCCACGAGCTTTGCACATCACGAACGCTCTAGAGAACTGCTTGTGAAAATGGACAATCACTCCCTTCGTTTGACCCAGTATGATTCCACGAAGGGTGGGGCCCGTCATGAATGCCTCCAGGGTAGTGCGAGCAAGAGCTAGTCCTTCATCCTCAACGTATGTCCCGTCTAGGTTGGCCTTCTGCCTGTAAACAAACAAATGTCAAAACGAGAAACTAACACCAAACGGCGAAAGGAAACAACAAACTTAAATAGTCCTACCTGTCCACTCGGTACACTGTGCTGGGAGGATTCTGGAACAATGTGTGCGTGCGGGCAGCTATGAACAGAGTATTGTTGAGGTAGTCTAACCCTTATGGCAATAGTGCCCACACACGCGTTAATGGGCGTGTTGACCTGGGTCCGCGGGTAGAGCCATCCTCGTTAACAAGTGGCCCCTCGTCAATGTCTTCTATGAAGACCATGACACCCTCTGCAGCTCCTAGCAGCATTGCCTCAAGCATGCTCCGTGCAATCACTTCGCTAAAGTTCGACCAGATGGCCACCTCGAAATTGTCTAACATGAAGGCCAGAAATTCACATGCGCCTTCCCTGAACCAAACCCTATTGTTATCCACGGTTAGATTCGGGAGAGGCTCCTCAGCCTTAATAGGGCCAACCCACATTAACACCCCGACAAGCTCAACAACAAGGAGGAAGCGCTTACTGTCCCTGCAAGCAACCAAGACACCACGATAAATTAGCCATGCTTCAAAATAGCCCGAAAAGTGAGGGTTTACCTCATGAATTGACACTTAAAATCTAAAAATTTACTAACTGTTTACACTCAGCGTATACGCCCCATAAACCAGCATATATTGTTTATGCTTAGCGTAATACACTGCTTAACTCAGTGTATACACTGACAATGAACTGTTTTACACTCAGCGTATACACCGAAGAAACCCTCAGCCTATACGCCCAAGTTCATTTTCAGCGTAAACAGTCTATGCCGGCACTGAACAAGTTTATTCCAAGAACATGAAAAACAAGTCTACGCTCTAAAGACAACTACACACGCACAACGTATACACTGAACAAACCCTCAGCGTATACACCGTCACAGTAAATAGAATTTACGCTGATAGAACAAACAAATCACGCTGACAAAATTTCGTGCATAGAGAACTCATGACATCGTGGCATACGCTGACATAATAGTGCAAGAAAATTGCTTACGCTGATAAAACTGATTACGCCCTGATAGTCCATGCTAATCTGACTTTACGCTATGAAGTTACGCTCGGCATATACACTGAAAACCCTCTATGCTGAAAACCCCCCTACACTCAGCGTATACGCCGAGATTGTCTATGCTAAAAAAGAGAAGCAAAGAAATAATAATAGAGGAAGGGATTAGAGCCTACTTGTGGGATGTCATAGGCCATGACAGGATCCTTGGCCGGGGCAGGCACTGCAGCATGGCTTCAGTCTCCTCCACAAAGGTCAAGTCGGGACCCTTCCTCCCCTGGCCTTCCACTTCTTTTCCTTTGCCCATCTCGGCCTCCTTTACGCTGATTGCACAAGTTTACGCTGAAGAACAGAACTGTCTATGCTGGCGCCTGAAATTCTACACCGCATCTACGCTGGGGTTTAGTGTTGGGCGTCTACGCTAAGGGTTACTCTTCGGCATCTATGCTCACAAGCAAGTTTACGCTTACGCCAGGGCACGATAGTTTACACTTATACTTTAACAGTTTACACTCTGTCACTTACGCTCATGATTCAAAGTAAGAAACAAATGAAACCCCCCCCCCCTTTTATAGCGCTCCACTGACGCCGCCGTCACCGCTTATGTCGTCGTTGCTCCCTTTTTGCCATTTTGTGCCTTTTTGCTCATTTTTTGCTAAAATTTGCCTAGGAAAAATAATAAAAAATATAAAAAATAGAAATTACTACATCCTGGTTCCCCCATGGACCCCATTCTAGATGTTTATGCTCGGTAAGGCGTTAAACTGCCACTTACAGCCCGGTAAGGCCTTAAACTACCATGCGTCTCGGTGTGATGGTAATCCACCATTATACATTTACACATAGTTTAAAATCACCAAAAGACACAGAACGATACCCCTTTTCTTATTCAGCTCTCTATTTATTGGCAGGAGCAAGCTCAATGGACTGCCAGCATTTAACCGCACCGTTAATCATTGACGGACCATACGGAAAAATTACAAGAGACATTAACATAAACCTCATTAACTTAAGTTCACCAACGGATGACGCAGTCATGGCCTCAACACAGCAAATAATAGATGATTACAAAGGCATGACAAAATTCCTAGACATAGAGGCCAAGAATATCACCGAAGACCCATTGGCCGAAACTCCCATCGTCATGCCTGATGGGGAAACTAAAATTTTAAAATTAGGCACCTTATTACAACTACCATTAGCCAAAAACATTGAGAACGTGCTTAGGGAAAATATGAAAGCATTCTCTTGGTCCTACATAGACATGCCTGGACTAGATCCCTGAATTGTCCAACACAATATTATCCTTGACCTGAAGTTGAGACCGGTAAAATAAAAAGCACGAAAGGTTGAACCTGAGGTGGCATTAGCAGTTCGCAATGAGATCACCAAGCTTTATCAATCTGGTTTCATTCGGGTTGTCGATTATGCCGAGTGGGTGTCCAACATGGTCATTGTTCCGAAGAAGAACGGAAGCATTCACTTATGCATTGACTTCCAGGATTTGAATGTTGCAACCATAAAGAATGACTTTCCTTTACCCAGCATTGATCAACTTGTTGACTCCACTGCTGGGCACGCACTATTATCTTTTATGGATGGCTTCCTAGGATACAATCAAATACGAATCAACCTGGAGCATCAGCTTCGGACAACCTTTATGACACCATGGGGAACCTTTTTTTACACAATGATGCCCTTCGGTCTCAAGAATGCCAGGGCCACGTATCAAAGAACGATGACATTTATCTTTAGCGATTACATATTACACTCACTCAACGACTACGTGGATGACATTGTGGTTAAGTCAAAAATGGAGGAACAACATGTACAAGATCTGGACTTAGTATTAAAATGTTGTCTAAAGTATGAACTGAGGCTTAACCCAAGAAAGTGTGTCTTCGGCATCAAAACAGGAAAAATGCTTGGATTAATAGCATCAGAAGCAGGGATATGAGTGGACCCCGATAAGGTTAAGGCCTTAAAGAACCTGAAACCACCAGGTAATCTTACCGAACTTCGAGGTCTACAAGGCAAATTGTAGTTTATCAGGCGCTTCATAGAAAAATTGATGGATAAACTAAAACCTATGAACCACCTGTTACGCAAGAACGTCCATTTTGAATGGACTCCACAGTGCCAACAAGCATTCGATGACATTAAAACGACACTTGCCCAATTACCTATGGTTTATCCACCTCAAAACGATAAACCATTCTACATCTACCTCGCTACTTCAGATTTGTCCATCGCGTCTATGCTTTGCCAAAAACGAGATGACAGAACCGAAGTCCCTGTATATTACTTGAGCCACACATTAGTTGCCCACGAGAAAAAGTACAATGACATGGAGAAGTCATGTTTAGCTTTGGTCTTTTCTTTAAGAAAATGGTGACATTGCCTCTTCCGTAACCAGGTTTACATAATTTGCAAGGACAATGTACTAAGAGCCATAACAAGGAATATTTACGAAACAAGTCGAATAGCCCGGTGGAAAGCCATGATAGCTGAATTTGAACTGTACTACATAACACAATCATCAGTTAAGGGTCAAGCTATAGCAAATCAAATGGCAACATCACCAACACACGACCAAGCGACTATAGAGCCAGAGTTCCTAGATGAGAATATAAGCACCCTAGACACAGTGCCCAATGATTACGATACTATTTTAAACCTTGATGGAGAATCCACCTCTTGAGAAGGAAGTGCAGCCGTTGTCATCACCTATCCCTCTGGGGAGATCCGATCCTTTGCCTATCGTTTCAACTTTCACTGTACCAACAACATAGCAGAGTATGAAGGTCTCCTTAGAGGTCTCATGGAAGCTTTGGCTTTAAACATCACATGGCTTGTAGTCAGAGAAGACTCGCAACTGGTCATAAACCAAGTCACGGACGTCTATACATGCAAAGCCCAACACTTACAACCATACTGCGACTTGGCAAAACACCTAATGAGGCGATTCGAAAACATCGATGTGCAACACATCTCTAGAAATGATAACACCATCGTAGACGCGTTAGCCACATTAGCGTTAAACATATCACCAAACATGTTCCACATGTTGCCAAGCTCCATAACCAGTTGTGCTGAACCAATCACTGACACCCTTGACACGTTGTCGATTGCATCTATTAGTACAACACACGTGGTAGAATGGTACGATGACATAAAAGAATACCTTTTACACAGCGAAACACCACGACATCTAACAAATGCACAGAAAGACGCAATGCAGAAACGTTCTAAGCAGTATACCCTAGTAGGGGACACACTGTGTCGTCGATCCTATGAAGGCATATTGCTAACATGTGTCAATAGTATCGATGCCCAAACCATTGTCGAACAAGTACACAACGGACTATGCGGAGGACACATAGCACCGAAAACCATGGAAACAAAGATCAGATGCTTAGGCTATTATTGGCCACACATGGAATACGAATGTCTCTCCAAAGTCAAAACATGTAGTACTTGTCAAAAACATAGCAATATGATACATGTCCCACCAAATGAGTTGCATACAGCGCAAATCACATGGCCCTTTCAAAAGTGGGGGTTGGACCTCATTGGCCAGATAACCCCCTCGTCTTCCGCAGGCCATAGTTTCATTATAACCACAACAGAATACTTCACGAAATGGGTAGAAGCTACTCCCCTTTGAAAAACTACATCCAAACATGTATGCAGTTTCATTCTCGAAAACATTGTAACCTGCTTTGGCATTCCCATGACAATCATCACTGACAACGGGCCACAATTTAGTAGTGCCGAGACCAAAACCTTTTGTGAAAATTTAGAGATCAAACACTTGTTTTCATCCCCTTACTATCCTCAGAGCAATGGACAAGCGGAAGCAACAAGCAAGACAATTATTACAATACTTAAGAAAATGCTTACCCAGAGCAAAAGAAAATGGCACGAGCAATTGATATACGCATTGTGGGCATATTGTACTATGCACCGAACGTCAACAGGTAAAACACCATATAGTCTGGTTTACGGTTCAGAAGTTATTTTACCTTTGGAATTACAGGTACCATCATTAAGGATAACACTTTCTGGACTCCTCGACGATGGGCAAAATAATGATCTGCGCATCATTGACCTCAACTCGGTGGAGGAAGAACACATGCGCGCCCTCGATCAAATCGAATGGTATCAAAAACAACAATGGCAACGACATTGGCATGACATCAATAAGCACCCTATCAAAGAAGGTGATCTTGTGCTTAAAGCTGTTCAGGAACACCCGGACAAATTCTCAGCCAACTGGGAAGGGCCTTACTTGGTCATTAAAGCATTTGACAACGGAGCATTCAAGCTAGCTGATATGGAAGGAAACGAATTCGCCAATCCAACCAATCACTTGTTCCTGAAACCATTCTACGTTTGAGTACAAGTTCAGGTATGTGTGAGTCCTAGAATCACGACTATAAACTAATACCACAGCTCATCCTGGAATCATGACAATAAACTGATACCACAGAACAGTCCTGGGTTATGACTTAAAACTGACACCACAACTGTCCTGGCATCATGACAATAAACTGATACCCCATAGTGTCCACAATGACGATAAACTAGCACCCGTTCGACATGACAATAAACTACCACCGTCACAACCATCAGAGTCCGCTAAGACTATAAACTAGCTTGCCTCCTCATAGTCCGCTAAGACTAAAAACTGGCAATGTAACGTTCGCCACGATGCTAAATAGGCAATGTCCAATGGGTTACGACATAAAACTAGCCCATGATAGTCCGCCAAGACTATAAACTAGCAAGTTCATCTCTAGTTCACAAATCTGCCACCACATTTAAGCTTCATCACTGCATCGCCTGCCATCAGAAGATCCTACCAACGTTGCTGCCATTGACATACAGTGCTTGAAATCTCTTTCGGCATCTTTGTTCCATTTTCCGCTGTGTAAGTCTAAGCTTGATTATACACTCATGGTTTTCTTGTCTCCTTGGAGTTGTGTTTGCAGGATGACACCTAGAGGTTATCACACAAGAATGCATTTCATCAGAAGCAGTAAGATGGGACAATGTTCACAGCACACATGGCGAGACTAAATCAAACCGTTCACTAGTACATTCCCATTCCCGGTATATTCACTATCTGTTTACCGACCTCCGATACACCGAATACATTCAAAACTTTGAGCACACTGTTGCATGTGGCAACACATTAAAGCAGTTGCAACACACGGCATGGCACCTGAGCATGAGTACAAGATCAACGCAAACCTTCCAAAAAGAGAGAGAGAGAGAGACCCTTGGCACTTCCCATATAAGCCCCAGGCGAGAAGGCAGTTGTCTCAAAACCAATTACTCATGTCCAAAACAGTTAAGAAGCATCCAGTTGCATGGCTTTGGCTCTCCACCAACAAGACCGTCCTAAAACTTTAAACATGAGCCCTGTTCCTCCAAAGAATGTAACACATCCCTCCGTGGCTTTAGTCTTGCCAACAAGTTCTCTTGAACACTAACCAGGAGCCTTGTTCCGCCAAAGGACACACATCGCATGTCTAAACTCCAAGTCTACTAAACAATGGCTATTGACAAGGACCATCATGCCGAACACCCGAGCATCCCATTTCAAAAGCGCAATCCCTTGGGTAGTGATCGATCCCCACAATCTCTGTTTTCCTACTAGCCACAAACTTCACTTTCCTGATCCCATGTACTACTGAACATGGTGCAATGATGTCTAGTAAAGTGGCAACAGACAAAGTCTTTATAAGGCTGCTTGTGGTGTTTTGCACTTCTTTGTCGACGCTTCTCGGGTCGATTCCTCCAAGCGTCAATAAAGAGGGGCCAATGAAACACCACAAAATTTTGAGCTTGGTACTTATCTAACAAGAAGCGGGTCCCCGAAGCCCACAGGCGACCACCACGCCATTTGGTGTCAAACATGAAAAATTCAGAGATCAAAGGCTTAATTTTTTCTAAGCATGCAGTTCCAGCGTATATGCCCAAGTGCACATTCCCAGTGTATACGCTGAAATTCTCAACGTATACGCCCAGCTTGTATGCACAAGTCCCAGTGTATACGCCCAACGTATATGTCCAGCGTACATGCTCAGCGTACATGCCTCACATGTACGCTCTACAGGTACGGTAAATTTTTACGCATGGAATCTCCAAAGATAGAATGAAAATAGCACAAAAGAGTAAGGATTGAAGCAAGTCGGCAACCATCAGCGTATACACCCGGTGTATACGCCCAGCCATTGTCTGTGTATACGTTTGGCGAATACACCCAGCGTCCATAGCATCTACGCCCAGCACATCCAGCATATACGCCCAGAGCCTATGCCCACCTGTACAGCGTATACGCTCAGCAGATGTAATATGTTGAACACTTGTAAATTTTACACCCTTTTTGCACTCGGTCAACGTCCACATGTCGCCCAACCCGAGTCTAGCGTAACAACCGGTATAAAAACCCCACTTTTCCACTTGTACTAGGGTTGGTTGGCAAAAATCGGAGAGCATACCAGAGAACATTTACACTGCACACTAGAGCTAAAAATCATTTTATGCTGGATAGTCCTGTACACTGGGCACACAGTCTCTACGCTCCGCCTACAGTGCGAACCAGCCAAGTCATCGCTGCAGCCATCGGGGCTTTTCGTCCGCCTTGTGTTCCATCACAACTGTGTTAGACCGGTGCACTGTACTTTCATTCTATAATATCATTGTTTACAGTTTATGCTAATTTCTTACATGTGTTCTATTTATGCTCGTTTACATTTACGTCTTGTTCGCATCTGTTACGTTGTTTACGCTCTCATTTACGCCCATTATGCCGTTTACGCATAACCTAGCATATAGCACTTCGGCATATGTTCGGGGAAATCCTTGTCTGATCCGCGTGCGGACCACCCAAGGTACTCTACCTTCGTGCATTCCAGCTTGCCCTCAGGTGAAGGTAGGGTCTTCTGTGCATGTCTGGTGATCCCACGATCTCTATTTTCTTCCAGCCGGAGACCGACGATTTCGAACAGTACATTGGTGGATGTAGGGAATTGGTCCTCTGCTATGAAGTCTAAGTTGATTGTACCCTTAACTATCACATGCAACCCACTGAATGATTTCAAGCATGTGGTGGTAGTTGGTCCGATTAATTCTATAAGCCCCAATTGTTCGATGATGGGATATGGTACTACGTTTGTGGCAACTCCATCATCTACGTGGACCCTATGTATTTTGAATTGCTTTACACGTATTTTTATGAACATAGGAGCCATTGTTATCTCCCCTATTTTCTTATCCACCTTGATGTTATCGTTGTGGAAACTTAATGGTTTGGAAGTTGTCCCTTGGGGCGAGTACATTACCGCATGAATGGATGGTTCATTTGGGGGCAAGTCTTTGCTTACTGGGATCAACGTTAACATGCGCACCAAAGCTTCATGATGTGTTTGCGATGTTAAAACTAAGTCATACAAGCTTAATGAAGTATTCTTTTGTTTGAGTGCTTGCGTGACTTGTGTTAAGGCTGTTGCTAAGTCTCTACTGTTGGGCGTGTTTTTATCGGCGGTGACTTGGTCCATTGGGCCCAACAATTTTATTTCATGCATCGTTTGTTTCTCGTTTTGACCCGGGATTGTTGATTTAGACGTATCCTATTTTCTTGATGGTTCGCCTTCATGTCCTGTGTTTGGTTGACTGTTAGGTGGTGTCATAGGTATTACGTTTAGTGGAGTGGGTTTAGGTGGCCCTAAGGCTAGTCGTTGACGCTCCTTTTCCAAGCGCTCGTGTGTAAGCCTATCTGCTAAGCATTCTCGTGTGTGACGTGGGGGCGTGATTGGTTTCCTTGGGATTCGTACTATGTATGGAGTCGGATGGGGCTACAGCTGGATAGTCACTTGTTCTTGGGTGCCATACGGGCTAGGCACCTTGATGACATAGGGGCTTGGTTTATTCTTTGTCTAGGAATTAGAGGATTGTGGGTCACTAGGACGTTCAGGTGTCCTAACGACGTATGGGGTTGGTTTGGGTGAAGGTTTGACCTTCGATGTTGCGACTACAGGCGGCACTCGGACTACGAAAGGGGCAGGCCGAGTAGGCGAGGTTGGTAGATTTGAGGTAGTGACGATGGGAGGTACACGCACTACATATGGTTTTTGCGGGGCATATGATGGTTGAGGCATGGATGTTGAGGCAGTGGGAGCAATATAGACTACAAATGGCTTGTTAGGCGTTTGTTGTTCATAGTTAGAGTAGATGATGTTAATGGTCGGCATTTCAGGTTCATTCTCTAGGCAGATTCTGTTGATAACATACGGTGCCTCTTTGGTATTTAGAGGATCTTTATACACCCCCATAGCTTGGTTCTGTGCTTAGACCGGGTTGGCCTCATCAAAAGTGATTTGGCCCCTGTTAATCATTCGTTGTATGTCCTGTTTCAGGGTGAAACAGTAATCCGTGCCATGCCAGTTACATTGATGATAGTCACAGAAGCAGTCCATCCTAAAACCTTTGGGTACTGGGGGCTCATCCGACATTGCTAAACTTGGGTTCTAAACCTGTTGACAAAATCGGTCATGTCTCTAGATAGCAGCAGGGGATAACTATTTGTGTTTCATTAACCCAACCTTTAGTAGTTGATCGAATAGCTGGGATGGCTTCATAGGTAGTGGCATATATTGGGAGGGTTCTTTCCTCTCAAATTTTCTCGTACAGTTTTGTGTTGGATTCTGTGATGATGATGAGTCTGGCGTGGTTGTGGAAGTAGGTTTCATATAATTAGTAGGGGCCACTGGCAGTTTGTTTTATTGTGCTACATTTTCTTGTTGCATTTCCGCTATTGCCGCTATAGTTGCTTTAGCCTTTTCTTTATTCTTTTTACTATGTTGATTTTTAAAGGCTAGATACGCAGGATCATGGCTATTCTGAGCCGCCTCCTCTATATTTTTAATTTGTACAAAAGCTTGGTTAAGATTACGCGCATTGAGGTAATATAACTTAGCTTTGAAAAAATTGTTAACAACCCCCTTTAGAATGGTGAGCAGATATGTCTGTGGGATTGGCTCGTGTAGCTCATTGAGAGTGGCACTCCACCTCTGGATAAATTTTTGTACAGGTTCCAGAGGTGCTTGTTTAACTTGTATAAGGTTGTCAAGTGTCGCTTCAAGTTTCAAGTTATACTTGAACTTGGTCATGAATTGTTGTAACAGCTCTTCCAGGGAAAATATGGAATTTCTCGACAAGGCCCGGTACCAATCGAGTGCTCTCCCTACGAGGGACATAGGGAACACTCGCAAAATGGCATGTGGCCACGCCTAGAGTAATGCGCATTCTAATCTAAATTTTATAAGGTGAGCATTGGGGTCTATTTCCTTGTTATATTTAGTTAGTGTAGGCAATGATATACCTTTGGGCAAGGTTAGGGGTGGGACGGCAGGGCTGATGGGGTCATTGTGGTAAAAGTCCACTACCTTCAACTCTCCGTTAGTAGCCGTTTTGAGGCGTTTGACCTCATCAGTTAGTTCCTGCATTAGTTTTTTAGCATCTACCTAGTCTTGGGCACTAGGTGACATTGTAGCTTGGGGATGTGTTACATTATACAGATTGGACTATTGGATAGTAGGTTGGAAGGCTAAAAGCTATGTAGTTAGCGGTTGTGCTTGTGGAATGTTCATAGCGGGTGGTACTAAGGGTGGCATATTGTAAGTGAGGGGTTTTTGTTGTTGTGGTTGTGCTTAGGGGATGTTGACCGATGGCATTGAATGAGGTGGTATGTTGTAGTGAGGGGGTTGATGTGGTTGAGTACCCATTACTGCCCATTGCCCAGTCGTGTTTTGTGTAGGAATCCCCTGAACTTATCAAGTTACGGCGGTAAAAGGGGCTCCGTGAGTTTGGACCCAAGGGATATAATGGGTAGACGTAGACGCCAGTATCACATGTGGCATCCCTATCAAGCGAGGTGGGAAGGTTACCCCTACATTATTTTGAGGGGGTTGCATTTGTAAGAACGGGGGTGCCGTAGCTGAGGGAGGAATTGCGAGGGGAAGCATGTTGACTTGAACGTCGATCAGTGGAGGAATAGGGACGAGTGCAGCTGTGTCTTGTTGAGGTGCAGGCACTTGCGTGATGTTCAATGGCTAGAGGGATGAAGTTTCGCCCGTGAATGGGTAAAAAAACGGGTTTATATAAGTTTGTGGGCTAAGGGTGTGGTATGAGTCTTCATGTTCAGATTGGGCAGCGAACTCATCCTCCTCTTCCGGTTGAGGGTTTACTACAGGCTGATCTAGCGACTCGCTCCTTTGCAGGAGGAGTTGTGTGATGAGCTCAGAGTAAGACTCTAGGACAGGGATGATATTGTATGGGAAAGGAATGAACTCTTACCCTCCCCTGTAGAAAAGCTCGTATTGCCTTTTAACTTTTATTTTAGCTCGGTCCACAGCTAAGCTGGCTTGTATTTTCAGGCATATGAAGTTGTACTGGTCTTGAATTATGATGTTAGATGACGGGTTCCTTTCTTGCAACCTAAGGGATTAGCGAGGCCCCACTGTGGGTTGTGCCGCGGGCTGTTGGACAGCCATGGTGCCCACGATGTCAGTGACTTGGGTGGTTGTAGCAGTGGTGTTTGCAGTGTTCATGATGAATAGTTGAGAATGTGATACGATGTAGAGATATGAAATCAGTGTACTTAGCATAGCGTAAACCTATGTTGGTAGCATACGGCGTATACGCTTCAATGACCAGTGTATAACGACAACGTATACAACATATAGTGTTAGCGTATGGAATCTATGGCATAAATCGTACAGTGTATATGCTAAGGAGCGTATACAATGTCATCATGCAGCGTAAACAGGGTTACATCGTACAAAGTGTAGCGTAAACGAGTTCAGAGCATAGGATGTTCAGCATAAACTTAGCGGTGGCGTATACAGCATAGACGGAGTATTGTGTGCAGCGTAGACAAGGTCTACAGCGTAAAATGTGCAGCGTCAGCATATAGCGTAGACAGGATCTACAACGTATAACGGGCAGTGTATATTAAGCAGCGTAGACGCTAAGAGACTTGCAGGTGGCGAGTTTTAAACAGAGCAGTGTAGACACTGAATAGCGTAGACGCTAGATAGTTTGCAGGTAGTAATTTTTGAATTGAGCAGCGTAAACGTGGGGAGGTTTTCAGAAGGAATCAGCGTATGGTCAGCAACGTAGACGCTCAACAGCATAGACGCTGAGAAGTTTGCAGGTAAGGTTTGCATATACCCAACAGCATAGACGTTGAGAGCTCTGAGGCATAGTAAGTTTTAGGCAGTGGCCCTTCTTCTAGTGTCAATTTCTGTACCGTCCGAAATCATCGGTCTCCGGCTGGAAGGAAACAGAGACTGTGGGATCACAGGACACACACAGAAGACCCTACCTTTGCTTGAGGACGAGCTGGAATGAACGAAGGTAGAGTACCTTGGATGGCCTGCATGCGGATCAGGCAAGGATTTCCCCAAACATACACCAAGGTGCTATACGTTGGGTTATACGTGAATGGCGTAATAGGAAAAAAACAGAGCGTAAACAGTGTAACTAATGCAAACGGAGCATAAACGTAAAAGAGCGTAAATAGAATATATGCAACGATTAATGCAAACTGTAATAGATTTTAGAAAGAAAATGTAACAATGGCATTTCAAAATGAGAGTACAATGCACCGGTCTAACATAGTTGTGGCTTGGACACAAGGTGGACGAACAGCCTTGGTGGATGTAGCAGTGACTGTGGGTTGGTTTGCACTATAGGCACAACGTAGAGGCTGTATGCTCAGTGTATAGGGTTGTCCAACGTATAAGGTTTTCAGCTCTAGTTCTTAGCATCTCTACTCTTTGGTTTTCTCTAGAATTTGCCAATTGACCTTGATCTAGTGAGAAATTGGGGATTTTATACAGGTTTTGACGTTAGACTCGGGTTGGGAGACACGTGGCACATTGACCAGGTGCAAAAGCACGAAATTTACAAGTGTACAACATGTTACATTTGCTGAGTGTATACGCTGTAGCAGGCAGACATAGACTCTAGGCGTATACACTGGGCATATACGTTGGATGTGCTGGGCATATACGCTGTGGATGCTGGGCATATACGCCGGGGCGTATACGCTAATAGTTGCTACCTTATACCAAGTCTTTCTTTGCAGTGTTGTTTCCATGCCGTCTTTAGGAATTGCATGTCGGGCGTATGCATCAATCGTATAAGATGGGCATACTTGTGGGGTGTGTATGTTGGTCGTGCATGCTAGGCATATACACTAGACATGTACGCTATGAACTTTGGGCGTATATGCTGGGCGGATACGCTGTGGATGTTAGGCATATACGCTATGGATGTGAACTTGAGCATATACGCTGGGTGTATATGCTGGGAATGTATACTTAGTGATAATGAAATTAAATATCTGGTCTCCTAAGTTGCCATGTTTGATACCAGATGTAGCCGTGGTCGTCTACGGGTTGCAGTGAGCTGCTTCTTGTTGGAAAAGTACTAAGCCCGAAATTTTGTGGTGTTTCACCAGGATGCGCCCGAGGGGATTGATGAATCCATATCTATCATGATAGGGGGATCATCTGGTACCTCAATCCACACACATGATAGTGTGGGGTTGGAACCAGATGATGTGCCTTATACTGCCAAAAGAGCAAAACGGGTCATCAAAGAAACCATTGGCAAGGCCAAGTCGAAGCTGACAAAATGTGAACGTTCAACCGAGGAGGCCTCAAATGTGAATGAGCCATGGGTTAAGCACATACGATTCAAGATGCCTACCCGAGGTAAGTAAACTTAGTATCCTTATTACTTTATCGTTTTCGTCTTACTCATGATTTTTACTCTGACCACTTACATGTTACTGATGCCTTCAGACTTGATTCGAGAAGTGAGGAGGCAGGAATTAGAGACGATCATTGAAGAGGAGGAACCAGAACGGAGTTACTGACCGATGAGAAAGAGGCCGACAAGGATCAAACGGAAAAAAAGGAGGAGCTACAGGAAGACACCACAGAGACTAAGTCGGTGGATGACCAGAGTGGTGTCGATGAAATGTTCAGTAGCTTCCTCAAGGGAAAATTGGACCTTGGCGATCCTCCAAACCCAGAAGGGGACAAGGAACATGGTATATTTTCTTTTATTTTGTTTTATGTTGCTTCATTAGCTGTTATTTCCATGGTATTTTACTTTTGTGTTTTCATCTTCCAGATGAAGGCAGTGAAACTAGGACGATGCGGCTGGACGTACCCATGAAGACAGTCCCCCCTAAAAGGACCACAGAGGTTAGTCCATCTTGCACTCATGGGCCATTTACTTGGACAGAGATGCCAAGTAAGATGGATTTTGTGGCTAGTATCGCTGAGGAAGTTGTTGAACGAATCCAGGAGGTCCACCCTGAAATAGGTATATATATTTTGAGATGTTTGCAGCTTTAGAGTTTCACCCCCTATTTTTGTCACTTTAGCATTTTTTTTCTTTTTGTGTGAATAGGTGCCAAACTGAGGTGGGATCCTTCTAAGATAGTTAACATAGAGAGTTTGCCTACATTATCCCCAGAAGTCGAACAGGTGCCCAGGCCAGTTTATGAGGAAGTGGCAAAGGGTCTCGTTCACAACGCCAAATCATTGTGGACATATAGGCATTCCGTTCAACAGTTGTGGTTGTAGATTCAAACAAAGGAGAAAGAAGTTTTCGAGTTATCAGTTGAGCGTGACGATCTAAAGGCTCGATATGAGTTTGCCTCTGCTAAACTAAGTGGTGATCTCTCTTGGCAGACCTCCAAGGTCACGTATACCAGGTATTGGAATTTGCTCAATCATCACGCGTCACTGACACAGAGACTAGCAAAGCGTAAGGCTCAGATAGACCTACTAAACCTCAAGTGTCAAGATTGGAAAGCTTTCGCTTCCAAGGTACGCAAATGGGGTCAGGATGAAAAGAACCACAAACATCATTATAAGAAATCATTGAAAGAAGTGTCCATTGAAAAGCATCAACTGGAAATGTTTGTGGAGGGTCTAGGTCTGCGCTCTGCTTTTGATACTATTGGCACATTTGGCCATTCCATGGAACAGTTGAAATATTTTATTCAAAATTGGAGGAATCTATGGTTGTAAATTTACAAGTAAATTACAGCTTTAGTGTTGAGGGTTGATGGGTGTTTTTAGAAGATTGATTCACTGGTAAAGAATTTGATGTTGAAGCCTTCTGGGTACAAGATGAAAGTGCCAAAT
Source organism: Gnetum montanum (assembly GCA_015680685.1). NCBI lineage: Eukaryota > Viridiplantae > Streptophyta > Gnetopsida > Gnetales > Gnetaceae > Gnetum > Gnetum montanum. Next base: position 105,594 of record MNCI01020942.1, on the reverse strand, counting down.
TATTCCTTTATTAAAGATTAGAGGATAGTACTATAGCAAGGAAGGAAGTATGTTATTTACGTGGAAAGCACTAAGTTGCAGATCGCAGTTGTTAAACTCAGTCGTATCCTTAAGATAACATTTGAAACTCCTTGAAAATTAGAAATTAAAACAAAAATCAACAATGCCTCGGTTGTTTTGAAAGATTATGTAGCAATGAGAGAGGAGGAAAGGAAGACCATAGTTGGACCAACGTCCACCATATACCTGCTGATCGTAGCAATGGTGGGGAAGTAAACACCATAGAAATAATATCAATGAAGGGAAAGGAAGACTACGGTATTCCTAGAAAATCATGCCGCAGAAAAATGTTCAACACTGCCCGCCGCATGAGATTCATCCTGGCGCAGACAGCCATCTTTGCCATAAATGCAGGGATATTATTTTTGAAAAAAAAAATCAAAACCCTCATCTACGAAATACACGGAGAAAGGAGTCACGTCTTGTTGAAACCCTGATTTTGATGTTAAGTTTTGCAAGCCGTAATGGTTTCTATTGTGTAGGCCGCAACAGCCCAGAAGGTTCTTGTAGTTTTGCCAGACGTAGATCCACAATACATTAGCCCCTGGTCCTACAATCAATGACAATGGCGGTGACGATTCAGAAAAAATTTAACAAACGCAAGAAGCCCTAAGCCAATTTGGGGGCAAAAAAAAATATTTGGCAACTGAAACCCTCTATTTAGAATAGTATGTTCAGCACATCGTTCTTCAAGAAAAACCCTTCTCCTCCAGCAATTGAACATCACACCACGCGACAACGGAGCCAAATGCAGTTGTAGAACCTTCTCCCATGGTGGTAGTTGGTTACGATTTTGCAGGCCCTTATTGTGCGGTGGCAGTTCAAACATATGGTTTTGGTTGATACAGCACTTTGGATCTTGGGTAGAACATGTGTTGGTTCTTACAGGTTTTGTGCAGAGAAAGGAGAAAATGAACCGGCCGATTACGCCTGCTGTTTTGGAATTGTTGCCAATTATCCACGCGATTTACCAGGGAAGACAAAGAAGAATTATTTTAACCCATTCATTAACTCTGCCACTTTCACCAAAATATATGTAAAATTATTTCATTACTACCACTCGTATATGACTTTACAAAAGCATCGGGTGATTAAAATATCTAACAAATTAATCTACATATATACATATATATAGATATAATAACCATTAATGAAGTACATATAGTGTGAAGCCCTGTTTTAAAC